>KN846957.1:949280-1261967 GCA_000835435.1 Phialophora macrospora | reverse complement strand
CATCGTTGTCGTCGTTGCTGTCATCGTTGTCGTCGTTGCTGTCATCGTTGTCGTCGTTGCTGTCATCGTTGTCGTCGTTGCTGTCATCGTTGTCGGTTGGGGAGATATAACTGTATCTCAATCTCCATGAAGAAGACCAAGTAGAGGTCAGTCCGTTCCCAGTTCCAACGTTGACAAAATGGTGTCGTGCTCTGCGCAGTACGCTAGTGATAAATGAGCATCGGATATGGCAATGGGAGTCTGGCTGATGGGATGGATACCTGATTGTCGTGTGTGTCCCATTCCCAATGGAGGACGTCGTCGAGGATGCCGCTCAAACCATTCTCCAACTATGATGCTTGATGAGATCTGCTTTGAGGTCCCGGGGCATGCTGGCATATCTCTCAGACATGTTGAAATCCGGCCTTGGCTGGGTGGGTTGACGTAGAGGCAATCCCCGTGGTTGGGGGAACAGTCGAACGTTCTCCTGCCGGGTAGGCTTCGGTGCCATCGGACATGTAGAACGGGGAGATGGCTCGAAAGGCGGTGGTGATGATGATGATGAGGGCTTAAAGGCCGACAGGATTGACTGGAGGACGCCGATGATATGCTCGTGCCTACTGCACTCTTGAGCGTGAGCGACCCCTGCCCGTCTGAACCAGTCGGCAGCCTCGATGCGGAGCTCAATGGCGTTCCGGAGGTCGTCGAGGATGTTGTCGGGCATTTGCTTGCCTTCCCGAGCTGCGTTGCTGGCCAGTGTGCGGTAGTAGTTGACTTTGGTGTCTGAGGAACACCCGTAAAGACTGCGGAGCCACGCAAGGACCCTGTCCGTAGCTGGCTTGTATACCGCTTGCAGGGTGCTGATTTCGGGGTTCCAGAATGCCAATGCCATGTTGAATTGTGTTGTCGAGAGGGTGTGCTGCGGTAGATGATATTGTCGAGTATGTTGTGAGGAGTGCTGTGGACGATGTTGCTGAGTTTAATGACGAGGGTCGCTGAACAGCTGTACTGTTCTTACAAGTGTGTTGTATGAGGGAGGAATCCAAAGCACAATTGGAGGGGGGAAGACGTCGCATGTATGGACGACTTCATGGCCCAGAGTTTCGCCTTTGCGTTTTAAGAATTGACACACGTCCCGAATGTTCAATTGTGGTTATGGACCGCATTGGCTCATATCGAGGCAGCCTGTGTCCATTAGTCCGGCGCGCAACTGACCCAAAGGTTCGTGATTCTCAAGTTGGCAACCATCGTGCGGATCACATCGGACATTGGCTGGGACCCTCTTATTTGGAGCGTATCCTGGCTCGGGAGACGTGTGCCCTGTTTCCAACAGATTCTGGACTGAAATACCACATGTCTGCAATCGTGGGCTCTGTGCTCATAATTTTGCCCGGTGCTGAGTGACGGCGTGTTGAGAGCGATGTGCTTCGATGCCATACTTGGGTAGATTACCCAAGTCTGAATGCTCCCAAGCAGGTCCGGTCCAGAGCCAAGCATTCCGCCGCTGGTCTGGCACGTCGGCCATCAAACCATCCTGTGGGGCGAAGCATAACTGTAAGCACTGGTAAGTTGTGGGGATGGGTCCGAGTGTGGTGAGGGAGTCATAGGGAAGTGCCGCTACTGTGCCTCAATACTCCCGTGTCATATGTCGGGCTGCTAGGGCTGCCACCAAAGTCAGGTCTGGCAGTATTCTGATTTCTCCCCGAGCATGGTCCAATCATAACCCTCCCAATTTCACTGCCATATATTTTTTAGAAAGTGAAATCCGGTTGCAATATCCTCTCGGGTGCAGATCAAACTAGCACCGGGCTAGAAGGCGCTCTCGAGACGAATTGTGCGACAACACAACACCCCTGTTCGAATCCCGCCGTCGCTCAAAAAACCCGATCCTCAATTCACCACCACCGCCACCTCCTCCTCGTCGAACAATAAGAGAAATAAGTGGTGGACAAAACAGGCCAGAAATAACATAATGTTTGCATACTTGACAAGTCAAATCGGCGGTGCATCAAACAGATGACCGCGAGATGGGAGTAGACCGGCTGGCTTGCCACCACCGGATATAGCCCAATCCAAGAAGAAAACAGAAACCACCAACAACGATTAGACAATATCACACCTCTACTGTTCAAGTAGAGGTTGTGATATAGTTTTTCTTTTTCTTTTTTTGCTAGAAAATCTTCTGGTTCATTCCCTCATGTTGACTACCACGCACTAAAGCTATATACAAATAGCCGCCCTCAGTAGAAACAGAAGTAGTGATCAATACGTAATCCTAACAGTAAGTTCCTGATTAATAGAGTAATTCAGCTTAGGTAGGAGACAGAATATATGACGCTACAATCGTAGAAGGTAGCGAAGTAGGAACTGGTAATGTCAGTACAGGACGACCATATCAGAGAGAGGGAAAGGGAAATCGCAATCAGTGGAGCAGGGTCCATTGCTGGCCATGGCCAGAAATAGGTCGACTGCTGCCATACTGTGAGAAATTTCCAAGTTCTAAGTTCCGCGCCGCCGGAGTCAAGTCGAGCATTCTGGCGTTGTGGAAGCCTCAGTTGTCACTGGGACGCCGTGCAAGACCGTGGCTCGTCGCTGGGGCGAGGGTTTCGCTCGAGCGATTTCGTTCTGAGCGCCAGGAGACGTACACCGCACGACGGAAGCATCTCACGATGGCAGGAGCCGTCACCATAGAGGTCGAAGGTCATATCGCTGTATGTGGAGAAATGGCAGGAACCGATTCATGTGTCTAGGTGAAATATCCGTCCAGGGAAAGAACCAAGTTTCCCTCGATGTTGAACGACAACGTTGGAAGCTCGAAAGCTTCAAACCATCGGAATATCATTGTTCCGAGACTTGCCAAAACACGGAGAAGGCAGGAATCTGAGCCTTGGAATCAGTCGAGCAAGCTTGGAGGTAACTACTGATGAATCTCGTAGAGGATTCACGACTACAGGGTGGACAAAAGTGGAGTATGCGCATCCAGTTTGTTGAAGTTGGCCTTCTTCATTTTATCTAAAATATGTACTGCCTTCCACGGCAAGGTGTAAAAAATCAAACCCACCCACCAGGCATTAGGTGTGTCCTGTATGCCAATATCATCCCCAACGCCACGCAAAGTTCATGGAGAGCAGTCTCAAAAGTACAAAGCATTATTTACTTCCAGAACCAATAGACAGCAGCATAATCCACGCTGAACGCCGCCGGCATGTTCGCACAGGTTTCGGGTGGTTGTCCGCCGGCGGTGTTTAACCGGTAGACAGCCTTGATATCTCCTTGGGTAGTTGGTCGTGTGGTCAGGTAGAGCCAAGGCACAGCGCCGTTGCCGACACCGTTAACGCCGGGAACCGCGTTTGCAGGAGCCGTTGAAGAGTTGCCTTTTTCTGCGAAGACCGTTCCGAGATCGGGCGAAGTGGCAGCGTCGAATGCGAAAACGGGGGTGGTGGTGTTGGAGAAGAAGTGGTGCGTCGAGAGCTGGAGATCTGATGGCGCTAGAGGAGCAGCTGGGTCGGCAGGAAGAGGATACTGCAGCGCCAGGTTGGGGATGAGACCCAGTAGATCTGGCCAATCGGCGGCGATGCACGAGGCATTGTAGAATCTTGCAACAGCACCGACGGCAGCGGGAGTCGCGGTGGCATTGTCACAGGTATAGTTCTATGTCTGTTAGTGACTGAAGGTATTGGCAATGCAGGATGTCACATTCTTACCTGTACACCTCTGCCCACGGCAACGTGTTCAAGCACCAACCCCGGAGGGAATGGGAGCGGGGTCGGTGCGACTGGCATAGCGGCTCTTGAGAGATCGCATGTCACTGGAGGTCGTCCCGGCGTCTTGGCCTGTTGCATGTATTGGAAAACGACGTCGAAGTAGCCGGCTAATGTGGGCGTCCATTCGAATTGGTAGGGGGTGACCGGGGCGGCCATCAAAGTGGTGGCCATCGAGGCCAGCAGTATCGAGTACTTCATCGTGTCAAGAAGCGACGCGGATTCGGTGAAATTACTTTTGTTGACGGAGGGGGTTTTCTGGCCTTTAGATGCTTTGGACTGCAGAGATGAGATGTGAATTGATTGTGAGTTGAGCGGAGGGACTGTTGAGAGTTACGACTGTATATGAGGATCAAAGGAAACAGTGACCATGGTCGTGACCAGCCGCCGACACTATATCACTTGTCAAGTGGACTGCCATGCTCACCCAGGATAGGGCCGTTGGAATTTGGACGGCGGACTTCGCAAGCAGCCGAGTGTTGCTATCTTGGGCCGCGACGTTGGTAATTGGCTCGGTAGTCACGGTGGGAGGCTCTTGCTTGCATGCTCGCTGCACGAGGCGGCAAGGGAGATTTGTCGGCTGCGTTTCTGATCGACAGAGAGCATGGCAGGCATGGGTAAATTTAGATGGGCAACTGGCGCGCTTGGAAGAGCTTGACTGGGGAATTTGGAGGCTCTTGCACGCTCCTGGCTAGCCTAAGCCCTAAGAGGCTTGGAAGCAGGCTTTGGTCGGCTCGTCGCTCGCCGGGTGGCTGCTGCTCGTTTGGACGCCCTCGCTCGTTCTTCCTATCGGCTTCCATCAGGCCTCCTGCGGAAGTTGGCTGGTTGCTCGTTTTACCGCCTGCCGGCCACAGACCAGCCAGTCAGAAGGTTGGCATGCCACTTTCGGCCCGCTTGGCTCATGACGTGCAGCTGCGAACGGGACGGACTGTTTGGAGTTGTCCAGGGTCTCCCTTCCCCAGCTTGTTCTTGTCCTGCATCCACGGCAGTCTGGCCAAGCTGCTGCCGCTTTGGTGAAAGCCGACCTGGTGGTCGTTTCAAGATTTTCAGAGGCTCATGTCCAATCAATTCAAGTCGGCGGCTATCTTGGATTGCCCGCCATATTCAGATCGCTTGAGAAGGAAACGGCGGATCTCACAAAGGCGCGTAAGGCGCGTACACAATGCAGACACGTACGCGAGACTTGGCACGCCGCGTCGCTGACTATGCCGAGAAGCATGTGGTTCCAATGTACCTATACTCGGTATCCAGTGAGTCAGTCCATCAATGGCTACGCAAGCTAATCTTCTGTGAATGACGAACGAGCCACAGCCTAGAGGGGGCAAGACGTTGGCATGATCCGTCTTTTAGCTTGCTCCTGATACGGTGCCCAATCGGTCCTTCTGCGCAGTTAAGTTACATCCTTGCCCAATGCGGCTTTATCCTGCTGACTGCCGTTGCCAGCACCGCGGCGTGGAGCGAGCCTCCCTGACGTGTTGCGACAGTCGAATTGCTTGTACACGTATGCATCTATATTCGAAGGCCAAGAATGAATGATATTCGGGGCACATTCTGGACCAAGCCCGTCCGGAAAACGGAGGATCCGAGTGGCCGATTATTTTGTACGCGGCTTGCCCACAGTACGGAGTATACTACTCCGTAAACCCCTCTGGCCGTCTTACCTTGTCGGTGCTTAGGCAGGCTTACTCCGCAATGCGAGGATTAAAACGATCATAAGGAGCCAGCAGTCTCAGTTCCTCAAATTGCACGGCCAAGCTGAGACGGCCAAGCTGAGTGCGGAATTGGGAATATGTCGCTCTCGAGCCCTCGAAGGACCTTTGCATCCTTCCCGCAGCCTCTAGGCCTCTGCGCGGGGAATGCAAATCCAGTCTAGTGCTCACCGTGATCCAGGCGGATTCCCCAGCTGCTCTCTGGATCAGTACACCCTTCACCTGGGACGGCGCTACATGTACAAAGCCCGCATGAATACACAGCACCACCGTAAAAGGAACAGTTAAGGGGTTGACCACTTTCGAGCGTGGTCGTTTACGCATTCAATCTGACGGGTACCGAAGTCTGACTATGGCGCATGCTATCCAAATCCTTCCTGCTTCCAATCTCCGGCCTGGGCCTCAGAAACGGAACCAGTCCGAAGCCCTGCAGCGCCTACTGCAGCCGCGGCTTCGCCCAGGTGGACGGCACTTCGATCAATGTCCGCAGTGCCCATCCAGTAGAGCATGACAAAGACCAACATGTGCAAGGCGAGGCAATACCCGGCAAAGAGGTTGCGCGAAAGTCTTGTGGCAAGAACCATTCTCGTCACCGAGAAGATGATTCTTTCGGGGAAACTCATGCGCTTGTAAGCACGCGCCGCTTCTCGGCCACGGAAGGCTGCAAAAGGTGAGATGTTGGCTTCGTACTGCGACTTCCACCGATTCGTAGCGATGTCATCCGCATACGCCGCGCCAGGGGCAGGCGCCCCGGAATATGACGAGGAGGAAGTGGCTGGACCGCGGTTGTAGGCGGAGATGTAGCGAGTCTTTTCATAGAGGCTGAGGTTATCCTTCTGCAAGGACGCAATCTCTTGCCGCAGCGAAGTCACTGTCGCATAAGTCTTGGAGAGTTCTTCCTCAAGTTGCTGGTTTTTCTGTTTGAAGCGATCCCGTTGGGCTTGGATCATGGGGAGAATACCTGAGCCACCCCCAACAGCTTCGCCTCCGCGAAGTGAATCGAGAGTATTAGTCCGCCGTTGTGTATCGTAGCCTGAAATGATGGAGGACGTGGGTGACGCTCTTCCTCGCCGCAAAGAGCCCGTCGGGTGCCGAGAGACATAAGTCCCTGCAACTGACATGCCAGAGGAGGGAAGAACATTCTCCGCTTCCTCTTGCACTCGCATCAGATCATTCTCCAGCGTCGAAGAGAGTTTTTGTGATTTCTCCAGCTCGGCATTGGTGCGTGACAATTCCTCTTGCAGGTCTTCCAGCTGACGTTGCAGATCTTGGTGCGAGACTCGCAGCAATGTTAAGTCGTCACTCAGCTTTTTGTTTTTGGCGAGCAGAAGTTGCTCTAATGACTGTCTCGTGCCATGCTCTGCGGAACCGTTTGCAGGAGTTTCTTCGCCATCCTCGTCGCCGCCCATGGATAGTTCTATTGATCGAAGAGTGTCGAGCTCGCGCTTCAGGTCTTCGTAGTCAGACCATTTGCTCACTTTAGCACGCAAGTCGTCGTTGTCTGCTGCCAGTTGAGATCGTTGCCGGTCAGCTTGACGGACTTTGTTTTCCAATTCTCGCTTTTCCGCTTCCCTCTCGAATCTCGCTGATTCGATTCTCCGAAGTAGGGAGGAGTTCTCCGACTGGAGGCGCAGGAAGGCAGGATCATCTTCGACGCTGTGAATGTGAGACGACTGGGAAGTGGCGTGAGCAAGGTCGATTCTCAGCTGCTCGTTCCTCGCCTCCATCTCAGCAAGACGAGCGCTGGTTTTTTCAAGTTCGGAGCTCATCATTTCCAACTCGGCTGCTGCGGCTTTGGACGAAGTAGCTTCCGCTGAACCATCCTGAAGTCTCTGCGATACCTCGTAGTTGGCCTTGAGCTCCTTGAGCAACCTGTCTTGATTCTCAACCTTCTCCTCCAGAGACCGTTCTTTCGCTATCCAGTTGCTCTGTTTCTCTTCCAACACTTTCTCCCATTTTGCTTCAATCTCCTGGACTTGAGTTCCTGTTCCGAACTCAGCAGCTTTTCTTGCCTTGCTCTCGTCTTGCAGTCTTTGCTCTGTCTCTTCAAGCTGAGCAGTCAATTTGTTCACCCTGGACAATAGCTGCTGATTCTCGGAAGTGAGCTTAGGCACGGTATCTTCGGACGCTACGAGAGAATCGACGGATGCTTCGAGGAGAGGGAATGGATCTGGAGCTTCAGAAAGAGGCTGATATAGCTGAAGAAATGCGGAGGACGAGGTCTTGCCATGGCCGGTAATCAGATCAATGAATGTCTGGTACGCTGCGGATTGTCAGGACGTCAAGTGCCAGTGTAGCATGTATGAGACGCACATTTCAAGAGGGACTTGTACTCTGTCAATTTGGCCGGATCCTCGAGTTTTCGGAATTCTTTCGTCTTCTGGGCCAGTTCTTTCCTTTCGAGTAAAGCCTCCCTCTGCTGCGCAACCAATTCTGAGGCCGTTGCATCCAATTGTGGCATCAACGAGGAAAGATCAATGTCTGAGAGAAGTCAGTGAGAGCAAAGAGGCAAGACCACCAACGAGCTTACTCCGCCATGCTGCTATCGCCTTCTGGAATTTGTTCTCTGCCGAGCCCGCAGCACCTTCTCCCGCCGTCTCTCGCCGAGGCTCATCATTCTCCGTTGTCGAGGCATGGGCCTCCGAAACGGCTAGCACGTCCATACGGCAGGACACCGATCGTTATTGATTCGCCTTCCAGTGACTTTCGTCGTCCATTAGAAGCCAAGTGTTCTGGACGGTGCGTATTTCGTGCGCAGTCCACCTTCAAACGCGGTGTCTCCGCAACCGAGAGCGAGAAGACGTGGTGTCCGTTAGGTAGATTCGAGACAGCTGTCCAAACCGAATAATCCACCGTAGCGACGCCCTAGTGAGTGATGCTCCGCCTTAATCCTCCACCTGCGTCTGATCGAGGCTGGCAACCAAACTCATGCTTGCAATCATATGCTCCTTACTCTGAGCTCACACACTGGTCATAGGAAATGGCAAGTCGTCTCAATTAAACCCAGAGACCTCGGCGCTGGCAATGGACGCAGAAGACCCGAGTGACAAGCGGCCGGTGAAGCGACAGAGGCTGTCTCCGCCGGAGCCTGGCCCATATGTCCTTCGTCCCGTCCTAGATGATATACCCTTGACGACAGAGGACGGGAACACCGAAGTCTCAATAACTTGTGTGGAGTATTGGAGTAGGTAAGAATGCCATCGGGTCACTGAGGCATCCCGCTTACCCGCTATAGATAACAATCTATATATTGGCACCTCCGCCGCCGAAATCCTGCACCTCGTCTCGATACCTCCCGAGCCAGGAGACGACAATCCGTCTCCGACCTTCATTCTAGCCTCTCGACTTCAACCCAGTGGCCATACTTCCTCGGCCGACTCTCCCAATTCTCCCGGCATCCAACAAATCCTCGTCCTTCCTGGCCCGTTGAAAGCATGCGTTTTATGCAATGGTGTCGTCTCGTTCTATTCTTTGCCCGAATTGAGCCCGGCTTTTCCTAATAGGGAGCCTGCTGGTGTCCAGTGGATTGGTGGCATCGATGAAAATGAGGACAAGGACAATCCGGAGGGGCCGGTGGTCATGATTGCCAACGCCAAACGGATCATGTTGGTCAGGGTGGGCGAGAGGCTACGACCCGTCCGAAACAACATCGAATACCCGGGATGCCTTAGATCCAGCAGAAGAGAGACGATTGCCTGTGTGGCTGACGATACGAGCTATGCCTTGTTGGAAGTAGAACACCAGCAGAAGATACCGCTGTTCCCAATATCGTCGCAATTTGCAGAAGATGATCCCGTTCCGGACAGTGGAGGTAGGTCTCCTGCACGGTCTCCGCCTCCTGTAGACGCTGCAAATCATGCTAGAAGTACCAGCATGGGGAATCTCGTCAGCCCCAAAAGGGACGGCTCCCAAGTCCGTCAACAGGAGTCATCTCATCTCATGCCACCAGATACCGCTGCAACTGGTAACGGTCAGACAACATCGCCAACTACTTCCCGATCTAACGATGCGGCCGCTCGTCCGAAACCTCGTCCACGGGCATCAACCGATGCCCTCCCGACCAGATCGACAGCCACAGCCGACAACAGGCAAGTCAAGAAGCGAATGAGGCCTCACATTCTTTCGCCTTTCCCGACCGAGTTCATGCTCACCACTGGTACAAATGAATCCGAGCCAGGTGTCGGTTTGTTTGTCAATCTTGACGGCGACGTCGTTCGAGGCACCATTGACTTCGAGAGCTACCCGGAAGATTTGCTCATCGACAACTTCAATGTCCCAGATTATGGGGGTGCTCCGTACTCGGAGGATGAAGGTAAGATCATCTGTGCGCTCCTACGGCGGACCAATGAGGGAGTCACAGAGAGAATATTGGAGATGCAACACGTCGAGAACGCTTCCGAGTTGACGCATCCTCGTACACTTGTCGCCCTCCCCCCTAGTAAGCTGGAAAATGCTCGCGCGGGTCTGCGTCACACGCTCAGCACCCACCACCATTTTTTCAAGGTTCCTGGAGAGCTCCTGCAGCTTGTACCGTTATCTCTGGGCCCCCTAACTCATCTACAAAGCGTTAACCGCGAAAGCGACCCAAGGACACAGTCTGCGGTGGAGCAAGTGGAGCAGGAGCGTGCGTTGTTTGATAGTCAGTCTTTGGCCACGCCACTTGAGCCTTCTACGGAGCTTGTAAACAAACGGGCTGCCGAAGAGAAATCACTTGCTAGTCGCTTCGGGAGAAGTTTCACGAGGAATGTCGTTTGGCACGGCCAGCAGCTTCTGATGGTTCTGCAAAATCCATTGATCTCACAACTGGAACACCGGCTTAAACAGCATTTGGTGGATGACCAGCCCGCCGATGTCAAACCTGGCCATATTTTTGGTTTCTTGGCTGGTATACACGGTCGTGAACCAAAGGACGAAACGGAATTCCTCACGCTCAACTATGTCAGGCAGAAAGCCAGCTTGATTTTATTTCTGCATCTACAGACACGGGTTTCTGTTTCGTCAGACCTTGAAGATCTGCTGGGGGCCGTCGAGAACACGCTGCATGACGGAGGTCTGGATCCACGAATTGTGCTGCTTCTGTCCCCACCACTGTCCTCAGAGGTACTTTACGGTCCTGAAGGTATATGGCTTCACCAGGGCATGGCTGATCTGCTACATGGCTATCAACCGCCAATCACAGGTTTTGAAGACGCTCCAATTGCGTTCTGGATGGCAATGAGGCACTTTCTCATGCTCTGGCAAGAAAAACGAGGCTATGGTAGCATTACAGATGACAAGTATGTCTTCAACTCTGTCGATGCGGCGCTACTTCATGTCTTACTATACCTGGACCAATCCCTACCCGCGGATAGTCCTGCGCAGAAGTCAGTCAGAGCCAAGCTTAACAATGTTGTCGACCATTGGAAGGGTGATTTCGATCGCGCGGCTTCGCTGCTGGAACGATACAATCGTCTCTATGTTCTAAGTCGCCTTTACCAGAGTAGGAAACAGGCTCGCGAAGTGTTGACAACATGGAGACGGATAATTGATGGTGAGAGGGATATGGACTACAGCTCAAATATCGGATATGTGGAAGGGCAATTACGTCGCTACCTGACCATCATTCGTGATGTCGACCTTGTGCAGGACTATGCCTTGTGGCTTGCACAGCGCAACCCAGAGCTGGCCGTGCAGATCTTCACGGATGACACTGCTCGCGTCAGATTCAGCCCCCAGGAAGTGGTAAAACTACTCAAAGAACACGCTCCCGGTGCTGTCCAGCAGTATCTGGAGCATCTCGTCTTTGGCAAGCATCTCGACCAGTACGCGGATGATCTGATCGGCTACTACCTCGACTCCGTGCTAACGGTGCTCGAGAAATCTGAGGCCGCCCGGGGGTCACTTGCGGAGAGCTATTCGACCTATCGAGCTCTTGAATCCCCCAAACCAACTTACCTCGATTTTATCTATCAGAACGCTCCACCCGAGCCATGGTGGCAATCCCGACTACGACTCCTTCAACTCCTCGGAAGTGGCGCGTACGCGGCAGGCGGTACTACAGCTGCGGGCAAAGACCTGACTTATTCGGTCGACATGGTCCTTGAGCGCTTGGCTCCCTTCTCAACGTACCTCGTTTCTGAGTCCATCATCCTCGATGCTCGTCAGGGTCGCCATAAAGAGGCACTTCGTCTTCTCACGCACGGGTTAGGCGACTATGATACCGCCGTGCGATACTGCTACTTCGGCGGCCCGTCGTCCTCTTCATCCTACCCCATCGACCCTTCCACACTTCCTTCTCGTGTCGCTCAGACCGAACTATTCAACTTCCTTTTCCACGAATTCCTCTCGATCGAAGATATCGAAGATCGCCTTGAGCGCACATCTCACCTGTTAGGAAAGTTTGCGGTCTTCTTCGACCCCCTGGCTATCATCGGAGAAATCCCTGATGACTGGTCAGTGGAAATGCTAAGTGAATTCCTGCTGAGAAGTTTCCGAGCTGCCACTACTGAGAGAAATCAAGCTTTGGTCATGAAGGCGTTGAGCGCGGCACAGAATCTGATCGGTCAGGTGGAGTTTATTGAAATTACCGAGAAGATTGGCGCGAAGATTGTGCTAGAGGGACAAGAACCTGGTGAGGAGCTGGTGAAATAGAGCACAATGTGCCACATCCTCTTCATAGAGAGTGCGTGAAATTGTTGCTAGCGGGGCCAACAAAGAGACCTGCCAAAGCTCACTTCCTGTTCACGAGCCTGTGAGACGTCCGCTGAAAAGTAAATCCGGGCTAGGGAGCGTTAATAGGCGGCACACTTAAGCAGCACAAGCCCCCGGAAGCCAGCCAGGTGCCGCCGCGTCATTCGGCGTAATCCAAGCCGGCAGATGCAGTTTGGTACCCACTTCACATCTTATCTCGCTGCTCATTTCGTGCGCCGCCGGTTCCAGCACATCCCGCATCCATGGAAGCGCGAGAATTCAAGACAACGGCACATCCAGCCAGGCGGCTTCTCACTCGAGCACCAGCGCCAACATGGCTCGCCCCCGTCGCACATCGGCGGCATCAGACCTCAGCTCGGTGCCAGATCAGCACCAGGTAAGTGTCACGGGCCCCAACGCTCCCATCACCACCCTACAATCTACCGTACCAGCGGCCAGGGACTAACCTGGCTACGTATGAGCGCTCTAGGAGCTAGGCAGCATGTACGACTACCTCGCCAAGGTTGTGCTCTTGGGCCCCTCTGGCACCGGCAAATCGTGCCTCCTGCACCGCTTCATCAACCAAGAATGGCGCGTCCTCTCCTCACAGACCATCGGCGTGGAATTCTCCTCCAAAATTGTCAAGGTCGGGGGCTCGGCCGGCCAGCGCGCCAAGAGAATAAAGTTACAGCTGTGGGATACCGCGGGAACGGAGCGTTTTCGCAGCGTCAGTCGGAGCTACTACCGCGGCGCTGCCGGCGCAGTGCTCGTGTACGACGTAGCCAGCCTGGCGAGCTTCCAGGCGCTGCCGACGTTTCTAAGCGATGCGCGCGCGCTGGCGAGTCCGCAGCTGACGGTCGTGTTGGCGGGGAATAAAGCCGATTTGGCAGAGGGGGGATCCCAGCCCGTGCAGAGTGGTGGACGGACGCAGGGTATTCACATGAACGGCAGGGCGCATGCCCAGAGGACACAACGAGAGCGGGACGATGACTCTTCTGGCGGATGGGCCACGCCTGCAGCGTCGAGCGCCTCGAGTCGAAGATCCTACTTCCCTTACGATTCCGGAGGAGTTGGTGACTCCGTCAAATCAACGACCTCCACCTCCACCTCCACCGCGACCGCAACCACGCGCTCACGGGGCGATAGCATCAATTTGCTTGCCTCCCAGAAATGGACCGCCACGATGTCCGCCGACGGCCGCGAGGTCACCTCGCAGGCCGCGTCTGTGTGGGCCAGCAAAGCCCACATTCCCTACACGGTCGAAGTGTCTGCACTGACGGGCGAGAACGTCGACACCCTATTCTACCGACTCGCGGCCATGATTCTCACGAAGATCGAGCTTGGCGAGATCGATCCCGATGATCCAAGCAGTGGCATCCAATACGGCGACGGCGGGGATGTGGAGAGCGTGACGACTGAAGGAGGGACGGTCAGGAGGAGAAAGGGCGGGACCGTAAGGAGAGGGGTATTGCCCAACTTGGGGGAGTGGGAGGATGTTTTCCGCCGGCCTGCGTCGAGAGGGGGACGGTGTTGTTGAGCATCGCGCAAGAGAAGATCTTGGTGTTTTCCTTTTCACTTCGCACTAGGAAGGGAGCTCGAGGCCCCATTTCGTTTTGTGTGCCATCGGACTGCAATATGGATTTGGGTTTTGGCTTTGGAAGTGGAGCATAGCTGGCGTTGTAGAGGAAGTGAGCGATTCAGCAAGCGGGTGAACTAACTACAAGTACGTGGTACATACAAGGTTTGGGCGGCATTTCGGTACATGGAAGAATGCTCTTTCGGAGTCAGTGTTGCCAGAAGCAGGGCGAGCTCATACACATATGCCAAATGCGTATGCCGGTTTCACAGTCAGGCGCGGCGTCCTCCGTCTGACAGAATTTAGAAGTAATGTCTAATCGCGCAAACTGTTCTTCTTCCATCTTTCAAACAGCAGCAGTCTGCCTGTTCACGCTCGCCGCCACGTTGACTCTCTCGGCTTGTTTCTCACTAGACTGGAACGCGGCGCCGTAGATGCTGTGCATGACAGCAGTGCTCAGTTCACGCAGCGTCATGCCCGGTCTCAACTCCACCCCGTTTGTGAAGTACTTGTCCGACTTGTCCTGGCCGAAAATCGGCTGCAATACCGTGTCTGGACTCGCCTTCGCAAAGTAGGCCATCGTTTGCCTCTCCTCGTTGTGTGACAGGCTGTCGAACGTGACGCGATGGAGCGTGGCCTTCAACTGCCCAGAAGACCAGAACGAGAGCGTATCGCCCAGGTTCACTAGGATACAGTCCTGGATATGTGGGGCGCGGACCCAGCGGCCCGAAGGGGAGAGGACCTCGAGCCCCGCGGAGCGTTGGAACAGGAGCGTCACACTGCCGGAGTCGGTGTGTTCGGCCATCCTGGACCCCATGCCTTCGAACGCCGGCATCTCCGAGCGCGCCGGGTAGAGGATCATGCGGAAGGAGCTGTCTTGGCTGACGGTTTCTTCGTGCGCGGTGGCGAAGAAGTTCCGGTCTGGGAGGTCGAGGGCCAAGGCGAAGCACTCGAGCAGTTTGATGATCAGGTCGTGGCATTGGTGCTTGAATGCCTCGACTTTGCGCGTGTGGTCGTGCCAGAAGGGCGGCAGCATGGCCTTGTTGTCGTCGAGAGTGCCCGGCGGGCCGCCGCCGAACCACATCGACATCTTGTCATCTTTAGCTCTGTCTTGGAAACTCCCCACGTAACCGATGGTCTGGGCCGTGATCGGGTAGGGGGCTTTCTGGTCTTCCGGGAGCGTGAAGAACTCCTTCCCTAGTGAGAACAGCTCGTCTATGTGGGAGGGCAACATGGGATGTCCCTTAAGCAGGAGGAAGCCCCATTGCTGGCAGGCCGAGGTGATTTCTTGGGCGAGTTGCAGTCGGGACTCGGGGTCGTCGATGTGCGATATGTCGATGATTGGGAAGGATGTGCTGCTTGCGTCTGCCATCCTTCGGCTACCTCTGCGTGGATAGTGTTCCTGATTAATCCCTATTGTTTGTCGGATGAGGCTTAGGTTCGTCGTCGGAGCATGTGGCACGAAGTACTATCTTCCTCCTCTTGGGGTTGAGCCTCCCGCGGTCAAGCAAGCACTTGCCTTTCGAGTTCAATGTCCTTCAGAGAAATCAGGGATCTAGTCAACAGAGATGCCGGTGTCAGTATCAGAGGCAATGATAAAGGCCGCGACGTCACGGAGATGGCCGGACAGTCAACCTGCGCAGAAAAGCGACGGCCCATGATGGAGATAGTGCCCCGCGACTGCGCGCGACAGGTTGATTGAGCATCTACCTCGTACTGGGGTAATGCTGCTTGAAAGACTGTTTCCTGGAGGTGCCAAGGGTCCTGCTATCAGGTAGCCCGACATGTTCAACGGCGGCCTTCATTGGCAGGAATCAAGATAAGATCTTTCTACAAGTACGAGTAGATAGTGACGCTTTTGTGGACGGAGGCTCAGGTCGTGCTGGACCCTTTCATGTCAGGTTTGCCCTGCATATCAGCCAGCTTCGTCATGTCGATGACAGGAACGGCTGTCGACTCGAGGCCCTGAAGAGCATAATTGGGTTTAGGTGTGGCCATCGCTTCCCCATTTGACGCCAGTGGCTTCGATTAGCGGGCCCGGAGTCTGTTGGGGGCGTCCACTGCCGGGATTCCGGGGTCCTTAGCGGACCTTGGCTTGCAGGTTTCGGGCTTTACAAGATCTCAGGGTCCAATGACCAGGCACAGTCGATCAATGGCTGGTTGCCACAAAGACGCCGCAGATGACGCTGGCGAGGGCGAGCAGCAACGGCAGCTCATTAGAGATGATCGACAAACGGCGGTGTCTGCCACTGGATCACCTCATGAACTAGGACATCATCTCCCCTCGGAGTGACTTTCAATCCAGACTGCCGTCGTCGCTCCATACACACTGTACATACTTCTACCTGCCATCCCCAGTTCGCAGATGGCCTGCATATCTCTCCGGTGACTGCAATACAAACCTCAAACTTGGTGCACGCTCTACCACATTCACAAGATGCCTGGAGCACACATATGAGAGATTTTGGTACTTCACCGCCTTGCCGATTGTAGCACGGTCGCTCCATCGGTAGCGAGATTGCTGCTCAGATCTCAGAGTTCGATCTTCAGAATAATTTACAAGCTGACTTGAAGACAAACAACTCAAAATGCCCTCACGTAACCCACAGGCCGACGGCCTGTCCCGTTCCCGGTCTCCTTCACCCACAGAATCTTTCGACAGCACATTGTCATCTTCAAGCACACTCTGCTCCCCGAGCGCAGACTCGTCACCTCCTCCATCACCATCAACTACGGCTATTACAACCCCGCCCTCCATGTACAGCAATTCAGGCAACCGACCGCGGCGGCTGACTCCGCCTCAAAGACTGCTTGGTGCCATCGATGAGGATAGCCCCACTGTGCAGCCGGATCTACCACTTTCGAGCCGCAATCACGACCACCCGGTTGCTAAACTGCACGTTTATGCTGCTGTTGTCAACTCGAAACACAGGACGACTCTCGCAAGGGCCACCGGTCCGCCTACCAACGAATTTGACATGGTGATCGGGCCTAACGGAGAAAGATTCACCGACTTGCGCCTGAATCGGAAGACAGAAGTCGGCAAGGGTTGGAAGAAGTTTATGTGCTTTGGGTAAGTCGATGCCGGCTCCATCTCCATCTCATTGGTGAGAAAATGTCTGACAGGGACTCAGGTGAACTCGACGTTTACTCTGAACAACTCCCAGCAATTGTGGACATATCCGAATCGCAGTCATGGAGCACCAGAAGTGCGTACACGTCTGAGTGCGCTGGCCGCACCGCGACTTGCGGATCGTGCTGTTCGAGCGTACTACGTAGCGGCCACACCGATGCTACTGTTTTCATGGCGTTTGGCCGTTGTAGCCTGTAACGAGTTGCATTGAAACTAGAGACGGAAACCAGGACCCAGAAACAGGACATGGGATTGAGGACTATCAGTGTCCGGCAGGATATAACGACCTCATACGATTGTTGCAGTGTGCAATACTCGGAGCTAGGCGGTGCCGTCCTGCCGTGTTGGCTTTTGTTCATTTGAGACAGGCGGAATTTCAATCTCGAATGCGTCACAACCTTCCTTCATTGCAATCACTGCGTATTTGCAGAAGTTTGTCGTGGAAATACGCCGCTTTGGCGCATCGACTTTGATGTTCTTCAGCACGACAGGTGAAGCGAATACGCAACGGCTGAGCCCCCTACAGAGGCAAGCGGCGGCACGCTGACATTTGTCATTTTGGGGAGGCTTGGCGAGCTTGAGTGCCAGCGAGGAGCGGCGCAGCAAACCCAAAAAGGCCGACTACGTCAACGACTTCATGACTGGCCAATGGGTGGCAAGCGGCCACAAATACTTCATGAATATGTCGACGAGCGTTGCAGATATATATACTTGGAGGAGAAGCACAGCAACAACAGAATCTTGCACATCGCAGTCATCAGAGCATCACTACCGCAATCACCAGAGCATCACATCTCAATCATCAGAGTATCACTACCACAATCACCAGAGCATCACATCTCAATCACCCACCACCACCGAAGCAACAGCCGTACGCTACACCATCAGCATCCAGTACATACCTGTTCTTACCTGATCCCAAGAATCCTTGCATCAGCACTCCATCAAACACTCGATATGGCATCTATCATTGTTGGCTCCGCCATCCTCATCGGCTACGTCGTTCACGAGCGCAAAGAGAAGAAGCGAGAGAAGGCACGCCTCGCTGAAGAACAATATTCGGATGTCCATGGCAAACCCACCGTTGTCAGTTCTCGTCGGCTGCGAAAGCAACAACAGGTTGCGACGCCAGACTTGCCAAGTTACGAAAGTGTTGTGTCAGGACGGCCTGAGTTCGCTGCTGGCTGGGCTGGGGATCAGAAGACACGGAGGAATTCCGAGGAGAGTCCGAGGAGAGTTTGAGAACAGCCCAGCGCTCTTCCAGGGGAGCCAGTATGTGAGATACGAGATGTGAGATGTGGTTAAGCTTTTGACGTTGAAGTTTCTTTGCGCATGGCGTCCGATGGTGGCAAGATAAGATGATAGAAGTCGAGCATTAATTCTGTGCAATATCCCAATCTACCACGATTACCGAAGTGAAAGTCTGCGCATGATTGAAATTCCGATGGCCTTCCGGTGTTGCTCCGCCTGCCACGATCCGATTCGTCCCTCGGCTTTGAACTTCTCCGCACGCATCGGACTTGGAGGCTCTCAAGCCTCTTCTTTCTCTTTTGAACCAAATTCCCCCATTGTCCCTCTGCCGTGATAACCGATCCCTAAACCCCCTCGATCGCAAGCTCCATCTTCACAGTCAGTGGCTTATCAAGACACACTACACCGTCCGTCGCGATGGCGGATTGGTTGGCTATTGATCTACCCAGCACGCCCTTGCGGCATGGCTCGTCCATCGTCCCCACCCGGGTCAGAACACCGATCTACATTTGAATGCTTCGTTGGACGGATTTTTTGGCACTGCGCAGTGTCACGGTTTTCGGTCTTCAAACACAGTCCTGCGCATTTTGCACTTCAGCTTCCTCTGATTTCCGTTGTTGCTGCTTTCAGAGCCGTGTCCTAGCATTTCCCGTCACTCCGCTGCTGCTCTGCTATCTTGATTTGGCCTGACTCGACTCGGTTATGGGTCTTGACACGCAGGATGGAGCCCACGTATCGGTGAGGAATCCCCTGAGTGCGTCACAATCATTACAAGGTAACAGCCCCGTGTTCTGCAGGGATCCAGGGCTCTAACATTCTCATAGAGGTCAAGCCTGATTCCGACCCATCCGATGTCTCCCAAGACGCTCTCACAAACGGGCGACCGCCCAGCCTGGCCCCAGACGAGACCGTCGAAGTGAGGACTGACGCGCGGAAGATCATATCCTTCAACTCCAGGGATCCAGACAACCCATACAACTTCCCTCGACGCAAGAAGCTTTACATCTTTTTCGCGGGCATCATGACCGTCATGAACAGCACCTTCTCCTCATCCCTGCCCAGCGGCGCGATCGATTTCATTGCACATCACTACAACGTGACTCAGAAGGTCCAAATACCCCTTCCTATATCCTGTTTCCTGGCCGGGTACGTCATCGGACCAACGCTCTGTGGACCTCTGTCCGAGCACCACGGCCGGCAGCGAGTGATGTTGTACTTTTTCTCTCTTTCAACACTCTTCAGCATGGCATGTGCGGTTGCTCCGAATTGGCCATCTCTGCTCTTCTTTCGCTTCGTATGCGGGATTGGATTTTCTGGGCCAATCGCAATCACAGGCGGATTGTATGCGGACGTGTACAATGACCCCAGAGAGCGCGGCCTGGCAATGGCCTTTTTTATGAGTTCTACTGCCTTAGGACCTGTTCTGGCACCGGCCGTTTCTGGCTTTATTGCTGAAAACGCATCTTGGCGATGGGTGTTCGCCCTGGGCACGCTCCTGGCTGTTGCAACCATACCCTTTATTGCTCTTATGCCAGAGACTTACGCTCCCGTTCTCTTGAGCCGCAAAGCCGCGAGGCTGCGCAAAGAGACAGGGGATCCAAATATCATCGCCAAAACCGACCTCCAGAAGAAGACCCCTCGATACGTCATGACCGTCGTCATGACTCGCCCGTACCGCATGCTGTTTGAGGAGGTCATTGTGATGTGTATCTGTGCATATTGTGCTTTGGCATACGGCATCTTCTACCTCTACTTCGAAGCATATCCCTACATCTTTCTGGGGCCGGACTCGGTGTATGGATGGTCATACGGCTTGGCTGGTCTGGCTTTCATTCCGATTGGTTTGGGATCCCTTCTCGCCACCCCGGTATATCTTTGGTGGGATTCTTATCTGGCAAAAGCGAGGAAGAGGAATGCAAAATGGGCAAAGCAGGAAGAGTATAGACGGTTGCCTCTGGCCTGCATTGGTGGGCCAATGTACGTTGTCTCGCTGTTTTGGATTGGTTGGAGCGCGAAATCTGGGACCTTTTGGTTGGCTCCCGTGGCTTCTGGGGTATTTTTCGGGACTGCCTTTACATTGATTTTCATGGCTTTGCTTAACTATCTTAGTGATGCCTACGAAACCTTCGCGGCCAGTGCCCAGGGCATGGCGAGCACAGCGAGAAGCGTCTTCGGGGTAGTCTTGCCGCTCGCCGCACATTCAATGTTTTCCAATCTTGGCATTGCATGGGCCTGCAGCCTGCTTGGGTTTTTGAGTCTGGGGATGTGCATCATACCGTTTGCATTCATCTGGTTCGGTGACCACATCAGGGAGAACAGCAGGTTCTGCAAGGAGTTGAAGGAGTTAAAGGCAAAGGAGGCTGCCGAAAGCGATCAGATGGAGGAGGAGGAAAGGATGAGGGATCAACAGAGAGAAGGCGACGAGAAGGCCGGTGTAAGTGGAGAAAATGTGCTCAACAAGGTCTATGATCGGGTGTGACAGGAGATGATCCGGCTACAGCGTGTCGATGGCTAGCGGAGGTGCGATGCGTCGCGTCCGTGCCTTTGCCGCGTCGGATTCCACCACCACCTTCAGGAACGGATCGGTCTGGTGCAGGGTTTCAGGGTCTGTCATACAAAGCTGTCGCAGGTTCGCCCGAGGAAGTGGATCTACAACGTTCCAGTAGATGAGGCGGCGGACTTGAGCATGCCTGTCAAGAAGGCTACCGTTGGAATACGCCAGATCTTGGATTATTCGCAATGAGGACGTCTGCGAGAGCACCGGCACCGAGAAGCGCGCTTATCAGTCCCGTCCTGGAACATATCAGCGAGATTCTCCGTTCGGACAAGAAACCCCTACGCTCCCATGGGGTTGCACGAATGCGCTGCATCGCCTGCCAGCAGTGCTCGACCAACGCGGAACGTTGCTGGCGCACCGCTGGTGGACTCGGCAAGGCGAGAGATTCTTCGGTTCGTGTTGCAACGGGCGGGATCCTGGGAACAACCTTTCATATTTCATGGCTGGTCTCTGCTGCATTTGGTCGTAGGTGAGATTCTCCATCTCGCCGTACGAAATCCGCCACAGATTCGCGCCGTTGATCTTTGTGATCACACCCCAATGGTCATTGTCACTGTAACTCGATGTCAACGAGATACTTGCAGGCTTCATCACGGACCGTGGACACAGCGTATCAAGTTGGTCGCATCGTACCCATATTTGTCGAACGGAGATACGATACTCGTGGCAACCAATTGCTCTGGCCAGGTGAATCCGTCGAATGAGACACCTAGCGACGTCTAAACGTTGACTGTACGCCGTCCGCAGCGGCGAGATTCGAGGCAGAGAATCCATTGTGTCCTTCCTCCCCGTCTTCACAGCCACGGTCACCCAGTCCACTTGCTGGTCGAATGCAACGACTCAATAGTTGAACAGTATTCTCCTTAGCACTATCTCATGGCTTGGATCAGACGTCTGGCCGTCAGAAGTCCGACTGGTCCAGCGCCGAACTGCTCGATGTCATCAGACCAGTTTGACAGCAGGAGTCCAGCTCAAAATGTGCCGTTTGATTGGTCTTTCCATGCAGGTACGAACACGTGCCTTGTTTCTAATCCGGACATGGCAAAGCCCAAATCGTTTCTCAACATGATATAGGATATACGAATACGAAGTGACAAGAGCAACCTGTAGCGCTCAGATATCCTTTCAAGGCAACTGATCCGGAACACTCTATCAGTCTCCCTTTTGATGAGCTAGGACAAACTGCCAGTCATCCCAAGAGTAATCACACTCTTCTCTTTCTCGAATATAAGTACCCCGTACAGAGGAATACTTCGTTCTTCTCCAGTTTCTCCAGTCGCTTCAAATCATCCTTTCTTCTTCTCTATAGGGTGCTTAGCACAACATGCCGCCAGCTGGAGAGTTCACCAATACCAATTTCACTATGTTGTCGTCCGCTGACGCTACCGGCAACGCGTCCGGCCACCCTGAATATGTCCTTATCACCCCGCTCATCTCCCTCGGGCTCGGGATCGCCTACAAGCTCGTCGAGACTCCGGTAGACAAGCACTTCAACTTCGATCACCACGTCGCGATCGCCGAAGTTGAGATCAAAGCGCTGAAAAGTGGACTCGAACAGGACAAGCAGCACCTCATCGACAACAGAAGGGACTATCGCGTCAAGTCTCGCCGGTCCTGCAGAAGGAAACTGACTGAACGTACGGCGGAGGCGGATGCTCTGGACGAGCGCTTGAAGCCGTTCAAAGGCCAGCAGGCCAGGTTCGCGACGCGTCTCCAATACACCTCCACCCCAGGCTCGCAGTTGAAGCTCAAAGCTATTGCGACCGAGGCCAAGCAGCAGGATGATGCGCGTAGGCGGTCTCAAAGAAGCCGCCGGGGGCGGCAGGAGTCTCGCCTAAGGGCTAACCCGGCCTTTAACGAAGAGTCAGAAGGCGAGGCATGATCCCTAGTTCGAGAGTTGCGCACTAGGAAGACAGCGTTTGAGCATCAAGTGGAAGTCGGAAGGGAACATGGCCACCTTTACGGCAGAACGCAAATGCAATTGCCTTGTCAGATTTAGCATCATTGGGACCGATTACGACAACTTCCACAGCCTGCTCGTACAACGAAGCACTCGATACGGGTCGACGGCAAGATATCATATATTGGTTTGGTGAAGGCTCTGTGCGGCTATTGTTGGCTTATGACTTACGACTTACGACTTACGACTTATGGGTTGTATGATTGATGATATGTATTCAAGTTCGAATTGTGTGTCTGCGTCTTAGTTGACTACATCGACTGAATCAAATTGCTTACGGCCTGGATCTCGACCTCGTCACGAAGGCCCTGTTTTGGTTTGGGGGAAAGGAGAGGGGGGGTTACAAGGCACAGGGTCAACACCTGCACGAGATGCCCAGCACGTAAGCTATGCTTCATTAGACTGTTAATTAGCGTGCAATGGACCATTTATCTTGACGCACATCCTCTTAGTCGAGACAATATCCCTGGGTGACAGGGAAGTCCATTTCTTTGACCAGATATCTGTTTCGGTAGAGGCGCGAAAGCAGGGCGAAAATGGCCGGGCGTCGTTCGTGCCTGAGCCCGAGCCCATTCTCGGGAAGATTTTGGCCGGCCTCGTTCAACGCCTTCTCCAGCTGGTTGACGATGTCTCCTACCTTGGCCATGAGTCGCTTGATGGTCTCGAGGTAGCGCGGATCTTGGGCGCCGTGCTTGCCGTTCTCATGGATCTCTTGCGTGATGCTATCGGTTTGAAGCGCTTGCGCCTGCCCTAGTATGGAATCGAGGAAACCACATGTGATGTCGTCGAGGCTACTGATCCACCCTTGTCGAATAAACTCGACGTGCCTCGTCTTCGTATTCTGCCTAGGGTCGTGGCTGTCGGGAGAAACATTCGCAACGAGAAGGCAATGCATCCTTGTGACCAGCTCTTGAGGTGGGGTGATCGGATGTTCTAGTAATATCTCGTACTTTGCGCCTCTTCCTGCTTCAACGATCAGATCATACAGTGCCATGTGGTCGCGGCCTGGTGGACATGTCTTCTGCTCGGCCGTGCTGAATATCTCGAGCCACTGCTCGCCGCACTTGAGGAGGTCGAACATGCTGGAAGCGGCCGTCGACGGACGACCGAGAATGCCGTCGACCCGCTCGGGCACCGAGACCGAACACGCTGCGGAGGAAAGGATGGAAGAGCGAGGTCTGTTTCGTTGGAGTAGAAGAGGCGAGATGTGTCCTTGATGTTGAGCAGTGTCGAGGGCGCCCATCTCAGGCCCGGTGTCGTCAGCCGCTCTCCGACGTGATAGATCAGCGTCTTTGGAATCTTTGGATGGCCCTGAGCGCTTGCTCTCCACAGGCGCGCCATCCTCTCGTCCCTGAGATTTCTCGTTCGATCCTCACGATTGGACGCTGGTGGCACCTCTCCTCCTCCTCCACCACCACCAGCAGTGACGACACCTGCTTTGATTCGCAGAAGAGCTGCAAGGCAAACCGGCTCGTCGGAAATCCTGCTGAGCGATCTGTATCTTAGAGCTTCCGCAAGATACCAGAGCTCGCCGCCGTCCTGTTTACTCGATTCGATTCGAAGTTTCCAATATTCGCTAACAAGCTCACCGGTGAAATGGTATGTTTCGGGTTCCGTCATTACAGACAAGCCATCAAGAACCTGGCGTAGCTCGACAGGTCCATCTCGAAATTGAACCCACAGTTTCGACGCCAGGTTCGCTTCGTTGAGGGTCCACAGCCTGAATATCCAGCCCGATGAGAACACTCTCGACATCACCTCAATCGGATGTAGGAGCTTGCAGTCGACATCGACAAGGGACGAATCCAAAGCAAGGACTTGGGATGCTTCTCGGTATACTTGAGGCATTTGTGCTAGAGCGAGAAGCTTGCCCCCGGGATCTACTGGGCAGCAGAGCGTATCGAGCCATAGATAAGGCCTCTTCTGGTTGCTGCTTCTGGACGATTCAGGTTTGCAGAATCTTCTGATGAGACCGTAGATCCGGCCAAGCTGACACTGAGGCAGAGAATTCCTTTTCGGGTTGCCCAGGCCATCTGCCCAAACGTGAGATAGTGCGACAAACCAAGAGTTTGGCCGTGCTGGGACGACTTTGATGAAAAACCTCTTGGATTTCCGGTCGAATTGTAGGTCTAGTAGAGCTATTCTGCCGTCTTTGAGAACCTTGATGACCTTTGCTTGGTTCACCTTGACATCTCTACAAGTCCCCGGGTGAAGATGTAGGGATCTGTATTTCGAAACATCTATCTCCCAGGTACAGCAGGCTTCAAAGGTACAGCCGTTGTGAGTTTGCCCCTGATACCTTTTCGTGATGTGAGAGAGATATATCTTGGCCTGTAGCGAATAGAATTTCTGAAGCGTGAGCGCAGCTTGGGCAGGGCACCACCCATGCCGCTTTTGCATATCTGCCACCCGCAGCCTCGGTTCATCGAAGTCTCCCCAGCAGCCTAGGCTGACGAGGAAATCCGTACTCATACCCCTAGCTTTTGCGGCCAGGATCACGGCGGTACTGACGACCTCGGCTGTGGCAGCAATGCCGATCTTCACCTTCGTGTTGAATGCACTGGGTGTCGCGACAAGGGCTAAATGGGTCATATGCAGACACTGGCGAAGATGGTCCAACCGCTGCTGGTCAAGTTTGGGTTCTCTCATCCACTGTCTGAATCTGGCGGGAAGTTCCTTCGTCGAAATGACCACCGTGTTCGAGTGTGTCGCAGCACGCACGAAGTCGTTCGGATCGAAAAGGCCGTCCCCCAACAGCTCCTGCAGGAGGCCGAAGAAGAGCCAGGTCTGGAGAAAGCGCTCGAGGTCAGATGTCTCCAACGTGCATTCATACAGGGACACGCTCCCCGCGTCTACCAGATTTGCAGCGGCTCGGTAGGCGGCGTTGGTTTTGACGTATTCGAGGAATGGCACGCCGAGGTAGTCGTTGTAGGACACATACGGCACTTCATCCTCGTCCGTGAGCTCGGCACCATGGGGGAGGCAGAGATGGTCCATAGTCAATGATGGTCTACCCAGTAGTTTGCCTGAAGAAAAGGACCCAGCAGACGATGTGCAGAAGTGTGGGGGACCCTGGGGATCCTGGCACAGATGGGGATCTAAGTAGCTGAGTTTCGAGAACCCCCTGGACCCCTGACTCAAGCCACGCCCCGGGACCCGCCAAGCCACGCTCAGAATCGCACAGCCACCAAGCAGCCACAGCTCGAAGTCGCTTAGTCGGAGCCAGGGGGAAAAGCAAGGTATTTACTCGTAGGCGTGGAAATGGAAATGGTTTTGGAGAGGTCGAGATTCGGGACTAGGTATTGTTCATCGGAAGAGGAGGATTGGGACAGAGAGACCGCCTTCCGTATGAGATTAACACGTCGAGAGTCTTCATCAGACAGTTCGGACTCTGCTTGTGCGTCGGTGTGGCCTTTTTCTGTAAGGCATACCTAGATCAACCTGGAAAGCTCGGTATGTGAACGGGGAGAACACTGATATCTTTCCGTTAGCAGCTTCACTGATAATTGGAAACATATGCGATCGCTTACTGATGGAGTCGGTGATGGCCGTATCGTTTCGCAGACATTCAATCACATCCTCCACTTCCTAGCGATGTATGGCTTGGACCATTCTGGTACATCCAGAGCATGCTGTCCATCCTGCAGATCAAGCGTCCGTTGTATATCCCGTCCCTCCGATAGGGTCTTTCCTCTTAGCTGAGCTGCCGCGGAAGCTTTTTGTGTGTCGCGTTCCTCGAATTCCAAACAACGGTCCCTTTTCCACATGTTGGAGGTTTGTAGTAGTGTTGATGAAGCATGCGAGGTAGAGAGGAAAATGTCCACATTCACGATTCCATCACTGTGGTTAGGGGTCTCGGCTTCATTTCCCCTGGTTGGTGCTTGATATTTAGCAAAGCAGGGGTTGGACACATACGCTCGCAGCCTTGCGCAATCTCGAGCGGTTTCAAGCTGTGCCGGTCATGACTGACGCTAATCGCCGCACCGAATTTGACCAGCCGCGTGGCACTGTCGCAGCTGCTTGGAGTACGAGGTACGGCGGGTGGAATACACCTCATCTCCTCCTTATTTTGCAATATTCCGCAATCTCCGCGGCTAGTGGTCGTGACCACAGCACTGTCAGCGTCATGGCACCACAATCAGTAAAGGAAAGAAATATCAAGAACCTACTGTTCGACAATACCGCGGCAGATAAGAGTCCTATTATTTAGCATCAATGGGTCATACTCAACCGGTTGCATCTTCCAGTAGCCTTCATTACCTTGTGGGGAGTACTTGAAGACGGGGTCGTCTTGGACGTGTCCATGCGATGCTGTCCATCCAGTCTATCACGTAGCTGTACCTCACTCCGACTCCTTCTGTAGGACTACCTGGTTGTTCCCGACACTGTACTCAAACATGAGCACAGAGAAAGGAATCGGTTTTGCCGAATATCAGTTCGTCCATGCAAGCCGAAAGGCTGTATCCTCCTAGTCTCCTTTTGCGTCCCATATAGCCGTCAGCCTCGACTTCGAAGACAAGGACTCCCCAGCTCCCAGCGCTGGATTAGATACGACTGAGCTCGAGTCGGACAAACGAGATGAAGGATAATATCCAAGAGCATACGTTTGGCCATAATCGTCCTCTCGATCCTCCTCTGCGTCTTCATCAAGGCGCTCGACCTCACTATCATTGGTACCGCAATTTCTTGAATCATCGACCAATCTCACACTCTCACCGATGTGGGATGGTATGGATCGGTCTTCTTTCTGACCCCGGCCGCCACTCAGCCATTTTGGGAAAGATCTTCCAGTACTTCGACCCGAGAACGCTAAATTTTGTCGCCATCTTCTTTGAACCGGTTACTCGTAGCCTGCTTTGTGGGGTTACAAGGAGTTTGACCATGCGGATCGTAAGGAGGGCTATTGCTGGAATCGGTGCAGCGGGGATATCAATCTGGCTATCGACGGTGTCAGTGTACTGGCCATCTTCCTCAGCTTCCATACCCCTGAAGCGGCGAAGCCAAAGAAAGCTTCCTTTGTGGGGGAGATCATACAAACGGATATCCCGAATGTGGCTATCATCTCTGGGGCAATGACTCCTACCTTCTGGCGCTTCAGTGGGGCGGTACAACAAAATCATACTGTGTACTCGTAACGCTCTCGGGATGTGGTTGGCACACTTGCTGGTTTGGCGTACTGATCGTCATATGCGTCCTCGTCGGGTACCGAGCATCACCGCCAAAAAGGCTCGGGTGGTGCACAGACTGATGACCTCTCACACCATTGCCACCCTGTGTGTGTTCAACATCTTCGATTCCGGTGTCTTCTTCACAGTCTTACCATACCTCCCCATCTGCTTTCAAGCCGCCAGGGGCGCTTCGGCCCAGCAGTCTGGCGTCGACAATATTCCATTCGTCCGCAGCGCGGAGCTGTTCAGTCTCGTCTTGGGGGGGCCTGATCTCGAAGACCAGTTATTATGGGCCCATTATGCCAGTTGATAGTTTTATGGTGCAGGTCTGAAACACACATTGGAGATCCACAGTTCCTCAGGGGAACGGATCGGCAATCAAGTCCTGCTAGGCGTTGGCCTTGGTGTTATCTTCCAGATTCCCTAAGTGGTCGGTCAGGGCATCTCCAAACCCAATGATGGTATTGCGGCGGTCAGCGCGATCGTGCTCTTCGTCTGCATCCTCGGCAGCAGTATCTAGGTCAGTGCCGCGCAAGCGGGGTTTGTAAATCGGCCGGTCGGGGATGTGGGTCGGTACGCGCTCGGGGTGGATCCGGTGTGGGTGGTAGTCACATGAGCCACAGACCTAAGGAGGGTGTTCCACAAGAGCAAGTCGGAGGAGTCATCAACGCACACATGCATGGACTGAAGACGACATGTATGGTTATTGTGGAGTGCGCGTGCGCGACGTTCCTTGGGGCATTTGCGCCGAAATGGAAGCAAATCCCAGTCAAGTCCCGATGAATACCGAACTGGAAGGGGCTCTTTGCAAATGGCTGCTCGAGAGATCGAGAAAATATTCGCCGGGAGCCTGGTTGAAGGATGCCAGTGGTGGACGCAGGGAGGAATGGATGCAAGTGGGATGAGGTACTTTGTAGTTGCCGACTCCACTCCTGCCAGGTAAGACTATCATGCTCACACGCATTGCTTCCGTCCCTAATGCGTATGATGATATATTGAGACGTCCATGCTGAACCCGATGGACAGGGGATGCTTGAATGAACAGTGACCCACGGGTCAGACCTACTGTTCGATTGAAAGGGCACTCGACATGCCGGACCATCCTCAGTATATCCTATCGTGCAGCAGGGGGCAGGAGGTAGTCATGCTTGGGCTCTGAGCATCCGAAGAAACGAACAATTATGTACAACGGAGAGGTGAGGCGGAGGTGAGGCGGTGGTGAGGCCAAAGTGAAAGTTGGATGGCCGAGTGCACGTGATTCCCAGAAAACACGTACATAGCTGAGTGAAAGGCCGGAAAGGCTTCGTTGGACTTGCCCGAATCGTGGTGGTGACGCCCTCGTTCGCCCTAGGCTCAATTTCTGACGCCATCGGGCTGTCGCCGTCTCCCGATTCAGCGACCGCCGCAATCTCGCTTCCCAAACAATCTACATCACCTTGCCCCTTTGCAGCGGTTAGTCCGTTATCAGCGTCGCACCGGCATCGATGTTCGCCGAGGCAGGATGAAGACGATGGACTTCTGCTCTGCAAGAGCGTGCGCAATGGCATTCATAAGAGCGGCGGCCGTTCCTGTCGATTCGCGAGGCAGCTACGGAGCTTTGCTGCCTGCTAAGACTTTTGGCGATTCCTCATGAATCTCCGTCCGCTCGTTTCATGCCTTCTCGCGCTGGTCGCTCTGCAGACTTGCAAAGTCGATTCTCTTGCGGTGCCCCGGCCACCGACGCTGAAAAGCCGTTCACTCCTTCCACCTTATTCTTTGCCGCAGAATGATGCTGGCGCCCTGACAAGATCATTAGACATCACGACAAAGCAGCTTGGCTATCTGTATGGCCCTCCGGTCGCAGGTGGTCCCTTTTTCCCGACCGGCGCGTTAGGCCTGGCCAAGGTCGCCGCGGACCAGGTTGACATCCAGCTCGATGAAGCCCCCATCCTTGCGGCCATTACGGTTGATACCGCCGACAGCACGCTGTCGGCTCCCCAGTATAATGGCTTACAGACGTTGGACGACTATACCCTGCTGTACGATGGCCACTGGAAGGGAACCCTCCCAAATGGGCCGGTCCCAGGCATCTTGACCAACTACACCCAAGACCTGCTTTTCTCAATGGAGCGCCTTTCGATCAGCCCATACCAGGTAAAAAGGCTGAATCCTTCCTCGGATACGTTGCAGTTCAGCGTCGACGATGATGTTGCCACGAACATCACGGGCATGACACTGCAGCAGCTTTTCCAGAGCGGTCGACTTTTTTATGCAGACTATCGAGACCAGAAGGATTTGACGCCGACCGAACGGTATTCCGCTGCGTGCGATGCTTTCTTCTACATTGATCCGACGTCTGAGGACTTCTTGCCACTAGCCATCCGCACGAACGTGGGATCCAATCTGATCTATACGCCAATGGACGAGCCGGCCGACTGGCTGCTCGCAAAGATCATGTATAATGTCAACGATTTCTGGTTCGCGCAGTGGAAACATCTTGCGAGCACCCATGAAGTCGTCCAAATCGCATATCTGGCCGCCATCCGCACCTTGAGCGACGAACACCCGGTTCTTGCTTTGCTGAACCGAATCATGTATGAGGTCTATGCGATTCAACCACTGGCCGAGACTCTTCTGTTCCTGCCTGGCGCCGCAGTTGACCAGGTCTTCGCGTACTCGGGCAGCGCGGCGCAGGACTACACTACGAAGTTGTACAATAGTGGCAGCGGTCGATTCCAGGCCAATTATTTCACGACCGACCTCGAGTCTCGGGGCCTGATCAATTCCGACTTTGGCCCTGCCTTGAAGCACTTTCCCTTCTATGAAGATGCCTCGACGATTTACAATGCCATTCATGCTTTTATGACATCTTTTGTCAATTCATATTACTCCAAAGACTCCGACGTTACAGCCGACAAAGAAATGCAAGCGTGGGTAAAAGATGCGCAGGGCCCAGCGGAAGCGATCGACTTCCCCTCCATCACAACCAAAAGCGCCCTTATCGATGCCTTGTCGCACATGGTGAGCCTAGAACCTACCTTCCTTTGACTCCCGCGGACCAGATTTGCTGACAATTGTTCTCTACAGGCTCACCTTGCCTCGACATCGCACCATACCGTCAACACAAACGAGCTGCTGTCTGTCAGTTCTACGCTGCCATTCCATATTCCATCGCTGTACCAGCCACCTCCATCATCCAAAGGTTTCACCAATGTGGTGGATTTCCTGCCGCCGCTTGCAAAGGTTGAACAGCAACTCAGCGTTGCAGCGATCTTTGTGCGCCCGTTCTTCGTCGGCACAAACCGGACGCTGATGCACATGTTTGACGATGCTGATATGCTAAGCCGCATGAATACCGCCACTGAAACAGCGGCCGCAACTTTCTACAGCAGCATGCAGGCATTCAGCCAACAAGTCGCCGCACGGACATTTGATCAGGATGGGCTGTCCCAAGGCATGCCGTTTGTGTGGCAGGCGCTGGATCCCAATGTGGCACCTTATTCGATTACTTCGTGAATGGACCTTTGAGAGCGACCGATTACCATTCGATACTGCGGCACTAGCGTCGACATATACTGTCATGTAAATGGGGCACTGCTTGCTTCCCGCGGGATAATAGAGACCATTCCGAGCGAAATTCGTTTTCCCTTTCCATTTTGATCGATCATGGAACTCCTTCCCATCCTGCTGGCAAATCAGGTTTGTGGAAGTGGAGAGCTTGCGCAGCTTACAAGCAAGCGCTCGCCGGAGACTGTCTAGTCTCTGCTGACCAGTCCCCAGGATCTTTGGAATTTCAGCGAGACCCATGAAATTGCAAAGCTCTTTGACTTGATAACCCATCACCAACATCTCTCGACACTCGAGTACACGCGAGGCACGTTATTGAGCTACGCATCCTTAGCGAACGATTCGCATGTCGCGTGTCGCAACGACCACGTGCCATGTATCAGTCCTGACTACGTGATAGTACGTGCACCCAAACAGTCGAGTCAGGAAGCCCGACTTCCCTCGGAGACACTGCACGCCTGAGATTGGGGGCTGTTGGTGGAATCAAGGATGCCCTAGCCACGAAAAGCATTCTAGCATATTCGGTACCCATAGGGAAAATTCCCATTTGCTCCTACCTAATGCCGTCAGGAACGAGCACTGCATCGAGTGGATTTCAAGTCAATAGCAAACGTCGAGCGCGGACCGGGTGTTTTGGAATCGAATTCTGCAAGGCACAGCCCGTTGTAAGCGCCCCACCCTTCCCCTCTTAGACACTGCAAACACAGCTAGTCAGCAGTTGATCAGCAGTGGCTGTTTTCTTGCCCCGCAGACTCGATCACTGCCGTTTGTCGATCACCAATGCAGGTCCCAGGGGGTTGAACCGTTGTCATTCGCTGCTCGGGCCTAGCGCCAGCTCCCGACCGTTTGGGCGGCGGAGACCTGGGCGTCCCTCTGATCTCCATGGCGCGCGCCAGCCTCCGAATTGAACAGGCCCTGTGGGCGAACTATCTTCCACGACCGACAGATCGGGACGGGGGACAGCCTTGCAAAGCTTCCACGCAAGCCGCAAATGAACCTCGATCCCAAAAGGGCGTGGGGCCGTGCTCGTTCTGTCTGTTCTTCTCGAGCCCTCGGGAACGCGGTACATGGTGCTCTCTACTGCCTACTTGGGAGGCCGTACTACGTTCGGTGGTGGATCCGCAAAATGCAAATCCTTCCCAGAATCCTTTCTGCGTGTGAAAATCCTAAATCCCGAATCCCTAGAGTTTACCAGGGCTGAACCAGGGCTACGAGTACGGAGGAAAGCGTTCCTGCAACCAAAAAAAAAAAGGCTTTTGTCCATAAGCTCCAGGGAGGGAGATGGCGACCTCTGGAATTCTCTCCCTACCGTGGCATTGCGTTTGCATTTGATTTCGCCGATTCCCACTCCTTTCCTTTCTCCTTTGTGTCATGTTTGCTTCATCGTCCTACATACTGACCTGCTGTCTGTGATCGGGTTCGGTAGTATTGTCGCCACCACAATCCTGCATCATTGTGCACCGTGCTACTGGAGTGGGATAGATATCCGGACTCGTTAGAGATCCGGTCGCACTGAGCTGTGTGCGACCGACCATCCACTGCCCGCCGGAACGGGCAATGAGGGTCTGGTGAACGCGCCCGAGTCACAGGGTGTCCTTGTCGACGCTCTTCCCAAGGCCTGCTCTATTCACATGCACCGCGACGGTTAGGGTCTCGCGAAAAGAAGGCCAAACCCTGCACAACTGCAGCCAGAATGGTCGACACGTTGCACCGTAAGTTTTTGTCGCATTACCAAGATGCGCTCGCTCCTACATATTACCCGTGCAAAAGGTCCTGACTGACCGCCCTCGATTAGCCGCGCCTTCAGTCATTGCCACCTGGCCGAAACCGAACTATGTCAACCCCGACACCAGAGGCCCCGGGCTCGTGTATATCTGCATTGTGTTCGGGGCGATCGGCATCATCACGGTCACGGCGCGGCTGTATTCACGGCTGTTCATCACAAAGGCGCCCGGGCTGGACGACCTGCTTGTGGTGATCGCGCTCGGATTCCTCACGGCGCTCCTGGTGCTCGTCATCATCGGCAACAAGGACTTCTACAGCGGGCGGCACGTGTGGGATATCCCGCCCAACAGCTTCGTGGGCGGGCGCATCAACATCTGGGCCAGCCTGTGGTGCTACGTGATTGGCATCACGCTGATCAAGATCTCGGTGCTGCTGTTCTACCGCCGCCTGAGCGTCAAGTTCAGCCGGGCGTTTCTGATCGCCACGTGGGTCGGCATTGTCTACAACATCCTGTATTTCGTCTCGTTCGGCCTGACACTGCTGCTGCTCTGCCGGCCCCTGCACGCCTACTGGGACAGCTTCAGCCCGGCCTGGGCAGCGTCGCACGACTTCCACTGCGCGTCCGAGAACGCGGCCCTCCCGGCCTCGTCGGCCTTCAGCGTCGCCGGCGACTTCTACAGCACCCTCCTGCCCTTGATCCTGGTGTACTACCTCGAGCTGCCGCGGCGGCAGAAGATCGCGCTGTACGCGCTGTTTGCGCTCGGCTTCATGGCCGTCGCCGCCGGCGTGGTGCGCACCGTGCTGATGTACAAGCTCCTGAACGTCGACTATGACTTCACCTGGGAGCTGTGGCTCACGTGGGTGTGGGCCGTCGTGGAGCTGTACCTGGCCCTGTTCGCGGCCAGCGCGCCCAGCTTGAAGCCCTTCTTCCAGCACTTCTTCGTCGACTCGCTCAACAGCTTCGCGCGCAGTTCGCGACGGCGCCGCGACTACGGCCAGACGAGCGGGCCGGGCCACTACGATCCCACCCCGGCCAAAGGATACACCTCCGCGCAAGGCATGTACGTGACGGAGGATGCGGCGGCCGCAGCAGCAAACAACCGCCAGAGTCAGCCGCCAGACGTGGAGAGGGGTCGCCTTCCCTGGACGCACCGGGACGAAAGATCCGTCTCCCAGCAGAGTTGGTTCCGGGGGAACACACCCACCGGCACGGGCGGCCGGGACAGGGACGGGACCAGACATCTCGAACTGCGGCCCACCGAGGACGGCAAAAAGATGATCCCCATGCGCGTGTACAGTCGAGGTGGCGGTGGTGGAGGCGGGTCCCAGTACAGCGGCGTCTCGGGGGCGACGGCCGACCCCTTCGCAGATGCAGGCGCAGACGCCGACGCAGACCGGGACGAGCGGGATCGGGATCGGGATCGGGATCGGTCGAACTCGACGGTCACAGCGACGACGCCGTCGTCGCGGCATGATTGGCCGCTGCCGGCCCTGGCGTCGGAACCGCACCATCAGCCGCGCGAGTTCCTGGCGAACCCCCGTCTGTCCATGTATGACGGGAATCTATGAAAACCCTTGGAAGATGATATTCCGGAAATGTAGTATGAAAAGTTGAAATGAAAATGTAATAAATCAAATCACTCAATCAATCAATCGAGATGAAAGTTTGTACAAGTTCCTGCCTTTCTGCCTGCCTGTCTGCAACGGGTGCATATTATCTTGCGCGACTTTTGACTTCTTGACGCCAGACATTTCCGTTCTCGACGTGTTGGCGCTGGTGTGTCGCGGACAAGCTGCATATGCACAAGCAGGATGTAGTACATAGTAGGTAATAGGTATTTAATGCCGAGTACATATTCTCTTTCCGCCCGCGTCCTCGCCATAGATTGACAGACAACGGTCGGTCCCACGGGAAAGCAAGTCACCCTTCAAAGTACTTCACCGTGGAAAAGTGTTGGGCATAGAGCGCTTCACAGAGACCCATGACAGCAGATATTTTACCCATACGCTTGGCTTCAGTCCCACCCGTGGGTTTGGTTCCATTCTGCGTAGCTCATGCCGGGATCCAGGATCAGACTCGGATTGACAGCCGGAACGTTTGCCTCGTCTTCGTATGTCCCATCCCAGCAATAACGTTGCAAACAGTCCTCACATTGCGCGGGACGGGCTATTCCAGCCCTGCTCAACGTCCGGTCGATCGCCGCGCAACCGATACATTTGGCAAAGTCGGCGTCGAGGGTCCCGTTTCCCTGGGTGACGATATCCATCGAGTTCACCAAGATCTCCTGCATCTGCACCGGAGTAAATGAGGTCTTGAACCACGTGTAGTTCGTATACGCACTATACGGCGCATTGGCGAGGTGCATGACCACCGGGCTCGACAGGTCGCGCGTCGTGGTGTATTCGGCGTTGCAGCCAAAGAACGTGGGTCTCAGAGTATAGTTCCTCTTGATGAAGGTCGCTGGCGGAGGTATCTCTGGGAACGGGAGCCCGTGTCGACGCGCCTGGATAAAGGTGTTGTACAGATTCGTGCCATTGTTCCATTCGAAAGGGTCTTGGTCGCCATCGCTGTCCCAAGACACGCTACCCGGGTCAAGGTTATCAATATGCTTTCGAGAGTGACCGCGCGTACAACTCACATGAAATCCGACTTCCTTGCGGATTGGATCAGTGGCCAGAACGGGATGGCTTGACCGTCTTCTGAGCCATCAGCAAGGACAAGGCTTTCCGGCTCGCTGCCCTTGGCGCCACCGGTATATGGTACGCCTGCGAACGGGTTGGGCACTGTCGCATACATGGCCTCTGAGAGAGACAAGTTGAAGTTCTGTTCGAACGCTCCAAGCAGGACGTCGACATCCTCCGAAGGGAATATAACGTCACGTTTGCTCTGCTTTCCCGCTGTCAAGGTGGAACGTTTCGGAAAATGGGCTAGAGTTCCGTTGGATTTGGCGGCGATATACCAGAAATTGAAGGCAGCTGCAGCGATACTGAGGACGAAACTAGCCACAGTCAGCCCTGCTGCCGGGTTGAAAGTATCAGGCCTACCTAGAGCTGTCGTATCCCATGACACAAGCAGAGGCGTTAACAGCCGTGCCATTGACAAGGCGAGTGCCCATGTACTCCGTCGGGGTAAATCCAGTGGCTGAACCGGCAGAGCCTGTCCAAGAGCCAAACTCGAAGGGGTTTATCTCAAACTGAGGCACAAGGTTAGCGCTATCGCTGGACATGAGCGGAAGAACAGCGTACTATACTGCTGTTTGAGTAAGGGACCTCAACATCGTAGAATCTGACATCATCGTCCGTCAGTCGGGTTGCTTGAAAAATGGGCATCGGCATTGAGAAGTTCTGGAAATTGCTCAGGTTGCGAATTCCAGAAAGTGTAACGTTGATTCCGCCGTGCGGAGGAGGTGTGAATTCGTAGGCGAAGGCGCGGCCGAGATAATCTGGCACACTGACGTTGAACCCTGCCTTTCGCTTCGCAAGGATGTCTGTGAAGAGAGATGTCGAGTTCGCCGCGTAGATTGAGTTGTTCGGTGTATTGAACAACCGGTCGATTTCTGGGTGCCAGTCTGCAACAAGATCATTGATAGACGGAAAATTATATGTAGCAAGTGACATTCCCGGCCATGCCCCTCCGGATAAGCCTACGATGTATGTCATGCTCTGTAAGAGTCCGCCAGTACGCTGATCGAGGGCGTCCTGAAAGCGGGAATCAAAGGCCCGTAAGACTCCCACCCCCGTATTTGCTGATAGCCATCCCCCTCCACTGATGGCCATTGAGATTGTGGGGACACCTGAGTTGTTGTGACTTTTCATTGCATTGATCAGAGCAGGGAGATCGAGATCGGTAATGTTCAATCGTTGCAGATAGGCAGTGAAGGCATTCAGCACGACAGTCTTACGTCCCTGAACCCAGGCGGCCTCTTGAGATGACAAGCCTGTGGCAGGACGGATCCATTGCTCTTTGCTCGGACACTCGACGTAGAGAGGGGCGTAGCTTTCATAAGTACTTGCTAAGCCTCCTCTGGCAATGGCTAGGACCTCGTCAGCGGGTGAAAGGGTCTGGTCTCGGAGTCTTACCAGAGGAGATCAAGGCAAAATAAAGCCTCGAGATGGTCCGCATTCTTGCTCCTTATCCTGTACGGCCGAAGCGAAGGTTCATAAAGGTTCGGTCAACTAAACCTCGTAGCTGGCAGTCTCCGGGAAGGGAGTTGAAGAGGAAAGTGTCCAAAAGCACGGGGGTCGTATTTATACCACAACTCTCCATCTTTTTGATGCAGACGACCCGGGTCCTTCTGTCCAGGTCTGGAGGGGCCAAGTTCGCTGCGGTTGAGAACCTGGCAGCCAGCATTTCTACATCAAGGAATTCTTGCATGCAAACCCGCACTAACTTGTGTGCCAGCCCTAAGTGCACATAGCTGTCGGTGATCCTTACTCGCAGTCAACAGACGTGACAACGTGGATACATGGTGGAGAGTTCCTCTGGAGGCAGCACGTACTTGCGACTGTCAATATAATTGCTTGATTGGGATTGACGATCGGGAGAATGGGTTTCCGTCTTGAGGAGAAAGGGCACCAGCGGCATAACGGCTGCAGGGCGCAGTCGGCGGCCTTACCATCCTCGTGGGTCGATCAACGGACGAAGATGAGGTATGGCCTGCGCTTCAACCGATCTGGAAATCCATTCGAGCCGCACGGCACCAGGAACCCTCGGATGTCGGCTCGGTAGGCTGCTGTTCCAGGAACAAGGCCATTCGTTCCCCGCATACCCAAAGCTTGTGCCTTGTGGGCGAGGTGGGTAAAAGTCATTCGAGCAGTTGACGATATATCGCCGATCGGAAGAGGTGCTAGTCCAACATTTTCTCATCTTCCGATGACACGGGACTTGTTCAGGCGCGATTGAAAGGTAGGCCTGAAATTACGAACTCGACGTCAGCAGCTACAATTGTAACAACACGCGCAAGCATCAAGGACGGCTCACACTTCGGTTGGCATGGAAAAGTGATGCCTATGCTTAGCGAAGGTTGCTGCGCCTTGTCCCATACCATCTTCCCAGACCAACACAAACCTGCGGTTTATACCTGAAACAACTTGTCCACGGCCTTCCAGTCCGCCGCTTTCTGCTCCTCAAACTCCTGCTTGGCCTGCTCTTGCTGCTGATCCCCGGTGGGAAGTGTGGTGCAGGTCGTTTCCAGCATCAACCAAGCGTCGGCGGCCAGGAGGGTCGCTCGATTGACATGACCGGCATCTCCTTCAGACTCAATGGGTGCTATGTAGACAGTGTACCGGTTGATGTAGAACCACGGATTGTCCGAGTCCAAGCGACCGCCGATAGCGATACCACGTTCATGCAGAAGTTGGACTGCAGAAGCTATCTGCTCTCTCCATTTCTCCTTGCATTTGCGCAACTCAGCAGAACTCGTCTGGTCTGCGCAGTCTTTCTCCACCACTGCCCACCTCTTCGCCTTCGACACATAAGTCAGAAGGATGCCGGCCACCAGCGACTCTTTCTTCTTCGCATCACCCGATGGTTGGGTGGCTGCGTCCGGGCCTTCAGGATCCCCACTTGCATCGCTGACCACAACACCCAGAAGCTTCGGAATCCGTCCATCTACACAGTCTGCTGAGTTTGATTGCAGTAGAAAATACGCATTGATATTATTCAGTGATGCATTTGAGATCTCACCACCCTTGCTCATGTTCCTCGACGGTTTGTTGCAGGGCCGAAAATAGAGCACCTCGCCGTCATGTGTCTGCACTTTTGCGGGCGGATGGCGCCAATCCTTCTCCTGTCCCAGAACGATCAGATCTTGCGCTCGGTACCGAGGGAGGCCCGCCGGCAACGATGTAAAGTCGGAGAAAGGCAGCAGATGGTGTTCGTAGGATGGCTTTTCAACCGGCCCCCTCGTGATCGTCGCCACCGCATCGCCGGTCTTCTGATCTGCCACCATTTTCAACTCATATGCCGGCGTGCGCAGATGGTCCTCGAGCGTTGTCCATTGCCGGGACGGAGGAGCCAGTTCTTGTAGCACAGGCATGCACTGACCGATGATGCGGTCACACAGTGCGTTCCATCGCTCAGTCCAAGTCTCCATGCCTTCTAGTCTGGCCCGGTTCTCCTTATTAAGCTCCAGCCACTTCATTGCAAACGGAGTGCCATGGACGTCCTCACGCGAAACCGAGACGCGAAAACATACGGCGTTGCGCCAGAAGAGCATCCAGGACTTACCCTCGCGTTCGTTCTGCATGCCGTAGCGGACGATATGAGGGGTCGAGTCAAAAAAGCGAACAGTAGACATGGTTGAGCGTTCGCACTAGCTCATAAGAGTATTTTGGCCAAGTGTTATGTGAGCCGTGGGCTGTAAATGAGGCCGGTAGAGATGCCCGGATGCATTACAGTACTTCCTACACAGGACAGTGTAAGGTATCCTACAATAAGAGGACTGTCCCTGGGAAATTTGGGCAGCGGAGCGCCTACCGAAGGTAAGGTATGGGTACGTACTAAATATGTGTACTGCGTTCTGCCTGCTTGTTGCCTGAGCAGGCAGCCTACGTTCCGGGGCGCATGGACTGACAAGGAGCTCTCCTCACTCCGTCGTAATACGCGGTGGTGGGGTTAGGTAGCCAGTTACGTCACCTTTGGGGGAAACTCACTGAGGATTCACTCGGCTGTCACTGCATTGTCACACGCCGTGATAGATGATGACGATGCGCTTGTTGTCTGCGCTCCTTTCCCTCTTGTCGTGAAGGTGACGTTCAGCTGCCAATGGGCCGGTTCAAAAGGACATCTCAGTAAGGCCATCCGCCGAGAAGCTTAACTGGAACACGAGGCATCCTAACTTTGTTTCTACTGCAGGTACGCATGTTTTGAAATCTCGCTTCGCATGTCTCGCAGCTTGGCACCTGTTTCAAGTTAGGCGCCTGAGTCCAGGCACGCTTTTCTGTCTCTGGATCACCTACACATCCCATTCGGCAAACATCTCAGGCGCCCCACGACGCATGCCCTGGAGCATCAGAGGAAGAAGCCTCATCCGGTCAGCAATACTCAATGAGCTGTGGATGACACACCGCCAAAAAACAAATATGGACAGTCCGTTCCTGAAATGTGCGATCCTTTGTGAGGCAAGCAAGCAATGGTCGGGATTCCAGGGAAGTCGCAAGGCTGCAACACGTGTAGGAGGAGAAAAGTGAAGGTAGGTAGGTTGCAGGTCTGGGGGGTCCAGGAAACGAGCCTTCTAATATACCCTAGTGTGATCTCGAGAAGCCGCATTGTCGACGTTGCGTCTCATCCGGCCGACAATGCGAAGGTTACGAGCGGTATTCCGTCTTCATCAATCGCGGCCAGCAGGGACTCCAGAAGAGAGAACGACTGGAAGAAGTCAGGGCCCCGACGGCTAGCGTTCCACCTGCATCGGGGATCCAACATGCGAAGACGCCGCTGAACCTCACCCCTTCGCCTCGTCAGGCCAATGAAACGCAGTTGATTTCTTCGTTCTGGGAGATCTACTCCGCAAGCGCGTCTCGATACCCAGGCCCAGCCGAGCCGATGTGGCTGTATCAATCAATGAGCAGCGCGACGGCTGCCACCGCATCTGCAAATGCACCTGCAACTCTGCTTAATCAGGCACTGCTCTCCCTCGCATACATCCGTCTGGGGAGGCTGAAGGATGACCAAACCTTGGTCATCAGGGGCCAACAGATCTATGGCCAAAGCCTGCGCTTGATGCAGCGCGTCCTGCACGACCCTATCCATGCCCACAGCGACGATACCCTCGTGGCTGCGCGATGCATGATCTTGTACGAGTCGTTCGAGTCCACGTCCGGGGACATGGCCGCGTGGCAGAACCACATCCTGGGGATGGCGCGCATCATTCACCTCCGAGGGGTACACCGACACGCCGACCCTGTCTCGCGATCGGTCCTCGAATCCGTGCGGTACAACGTTATGATCGTGTCGCTCATGCAGAGTACAGCTTCCTTCCTGGGTGAGCCGGAATGGTTGACCGTGCCGTGGGAGGGTGTCTCCAAGGGTCTAGACCAGAGACTGTTCGACTATGGGTTCACGCTGGCCAACATGATGCAGAAGAGCGAGGCGATCTCTAAGTCAATCATTCAGCCACACCACCAACTGCACCATCCAGCCTCGGCGCAGCAAGACGTCCTCGACATCCTCGAGCAAACATTAGCATGCTATATCGGCCTCGAGGGCCTTCTCACCGAACTATTGGCGAAGCGAACCCAAGCATCGCATGACATGAATTCGACAACTCTTCAAAATCACCACCTACCTCAGGATATCCAGGTCGACCACGACAACAACGCTGAGGCCGGACCCCACGCCATCAGCCTTGCCATCCTCCTCGCCCTCGACCTGAGTTTCTCCATGTTCACCACAGCACTGGTCCAGCAACACTGTAGCAATCACAATCACGATGACGACCAGGCCCTCACCCACAACCGCTCGCGTCGCGACAACCTCTTCGCCCAGCTCGCGCGGTTTATCGCCCCCGCGCGACGACTACAACTGGCCCAGCAACTCCTCTGTCACCTCCACCTCAGCTGCTCGGTGCGGGCGGAACACCTCCGCCCGCGAATCATCTATCCGCTCAACGTCCTGAGATGGGAGATGCGGCACTATCCAGCCGAAAAGGCGCAAGTGCGGGCGTTGTTCGAGACCGTTGCGTCGAGGGGCCAGTTCCGCATCGCGAGGGGCGTGCGTGATGCGGGGACGGCCATTTTGCCGGGCGTTATCCTCGAGGCTGGGCGCTGAGTGTCAGTCGCGTTGCGATCTTGATCTGAGTTAGCCGGGAAGACACGAAATCGAGGTGAACAGAACAGAACTGAATTGAATTACATCCACATACCGTAAGGATACGGCACCGAGGCATCCCGAGATAAATGAATGGTGGCGTTCCTTCAAGTTTACATCCGGCAGTGTATGTCGAGCAAACTGGGAAATCGACCAGAGCAAGTCAACGGCAGGCCAGCAGGAAGGATATACGTCTCGAACAAATCCATACAAGGGGCCTTGAAAGATGTATATCAAAATTCTATGTGTCCTGCCAGCCAATATCCACATGCGATATCCCCATGTTTTCCTAATAACGAACCCACCAATGTCAATATTGTTTGACCAGTCTGGTCTAGTCTAGTCTAGGCCAGTCCAGTCCAGTCCAGCCCCGACGAAACGCAGCACAGCACACCGCTAAGCTTTCACAACCTGCTGTACTTATATGCTGATGGTCAAGGTCAAGGTCAAGGTTTCGGTGTTACACTGTGGCAGCGTCGTCCCGGGGAGGTCCGGAAGATGTGCTCTCAGTCTTCAGGCCCTTCTCGGCGACCCATTCGTCGGACAGGAGATGCTCGTCCCCGGTCTTGAAGACGAAGCCGGGGTGGGCGACGACCAGACAGTAGGCCGAAAGGACGACCATGCTGTGTGATCAAGCGGGAGTCAGTAACTGGCATATGCGAGGGCGAGGGAGGGAGCCACCCAACGAACTCGATCAGGAGGAACCACCCCGCGAAACCAATCAATCAATCAATCAGGAGGGAGGGAGGGTGCGACTCACACCGACTCGAGGGCAATGAAGAGGGTCTCGTCTCTCAATGCCTCGCTGTCCCGCGAATATCCTTCGCTGAGCTCATAGACCCGATAACAGCATCGGAGCAGGATCAGGACCGTCGCGGCGGCCAGGAAGGCGCAGAAGAGGCCGAATTGTCGCGGCCAGCGGACGGCCATCCACACCGAGCGGCTACGGATCGCATAGTCGACGCAGAGCGCGGCAAAGGCCACGAGGGTGACGACTTGCAGGGCCAGGCCTGCCAAGGCGATGTCCACGCCAGATTGGGATTTTCCGTTCGAGGTCGAGGACATGGCGCCGCCGGCCGCTTGGAGAATCAGGGACAAGATGTCGCATGGGATGAAGATCCAGTAGAAATACTTTGGGGCGAAGCGGGAGTGTTTGACGCAGATGTACTCGACACTGCAAGGCAGGACGGGGTCAGTAATCGTAGACGGAGAACCAAGGGAGAGAGGAGAGAGAAACTAACATTTGAGCCAACAGCACATAAATAGCGGCAGAGAAGAAGACAGGTCCGATTGTGATCAGCACTGGAGGCGACACTGTTAGTGACTGCTCTGGCGGCGAGCCCCGTGAAACGACAACATACCAATTTGCATGATGAATCCAGTTTGGGCCCATGGATTCTGCCAGTACAAGATCCGCCCGACGTAGCCGAGGATCTCATCAAGGCAGCCGAGCATCATGGCACTCATGAATCCCCACTTCTTGTAGCGGAAGCCAAGTGCCGCTTGAATGCACATGCAGATTGCGTACAGAGCGATGAGGGTGCTGCTCGCGGCAATCGACGGCCTGTAGCCATAGACACTCAATTCAATAGGGCACGCCGAGACGGTGCAGTTGGCATTGTCACCGCTGGCGAAGTAGACGGCGCCGTTGGGGGCAGTGTAGACGAGGGTACGGTCGGGGAGGTGACTGACGGACATGGCGGCGGATACGGGATGGACGAGGTGAATTGAAGACCGAAGTGACTGGTAGGGAAGAGGTTGTCAAATAGCCACTGCTATGTTGCAAGTCCGACTTCTTGTCTGTGATGAGCTCGACTGGATTCGCGGGTCCGTGGCGAATATATAGATGAAGAGGCACGGAGCACAAGCTGGCGGACGGTGGTGCATTGTGCATGAATACCCTGTGGACGGCCCATGATCTCGGGGGACACTTGGCAGCGTCTCAGTATAGCACCAGATTAGGCAAAGCCCTAGATCCCGTCCTGGAGTGATAAGGCCGTAGGTGTCCTGCCATGGTAGCCGGGCCAATAGACCGGGCGCGAGGCTGTGTAGACGGGCCTGATATCATGTTGCCGTCTCTCCACTCCACATAGGATACCTCAAAGACAGCGTGCAAGGGGCAGGGACGAGTCCGGGGGGAGACCCAAGGATGATGACACAGCGGCGGGCCTTGTCGTGTTCCAAGCCTATTCTGGTGGTCAACTTGCGAACCCGGTAAAGTGGTCAAGTTTGTTTGTGGGGTGACAGAATGGAGGAATATCAGAGCGTCGGCCGTAAACTTGCAGGCCAGGCAGACACGGAGATCAATGCGACCGTCTGAAGCCAATCACAATACCTGCCGCAGTCGCAGGATGAATCCCAAAACGGGAAAGCGCGGCCTTGGCGTCTTGGCCCCTCAATGGCGCGTCATCGATGCCCTCGTGGCCGTCCACCGAGCCATCCCCAAGCTTCTTTTCGGAGGACGGAGCTTCCAAAAGGACTTCTGACCTTCTCAAAGGGCGTTTGTCCTTTTGGGCGCAAATCACAGAGTGGTGAACTGGGAGTCCTGAATACAAGGTAATCTGGCCTCACAGCCAAGCCAAGGGTGAGGGTTCCCTTCTTGTCTGCCCAGGAACCGGGGCAAATTACACTTCCAATGGACCGAGTACTTGGAACCCTACTGTAATCGCATCGACATGTGATGCACCTGTTCGTGGAGCGATTTCTGCTCGCTCGGTGGAGAGAGAGAGAAATCATGCCATCACGCATTGGCGGCGGAAAAGCCAATCGCACAGGACGGAGGGAAGTTGTTCCGGGATGCAGTTCTGGGCTCGTCGGCCGGTGGTTCCATCGTCCGCTCTGGTAACGCCATTTCTGCAGACGACGGAGCCACGCTGAGATTCACACCCCGCTATATAACGACGATGAATTGTAGCACCTTGTCGAGATTAATCCCATAGAGCAAGAATCTCATCACATCACATCATCTCGCAACTTGACAGCACAGACTCAGACATGGCTCGCGCAACAACCATGAAAGCCTGGCAATACTCCAGCACGAAAGGCGGGCTCGAGAAGAACCTCCGGCTCAACGAATCCGCCGCCATCCCCACGCCAAAGCACGGCCAGCATCTGGTGCAGGTTCTCGCGACGGCGCTCAACCCGATCGACTACAAGCCCGCCGAGATTCGGCTGATCAGTCTTCTGGCCATCCCGAAGCCGGCGACTCCTGGCCTCGACTTCGTCGGCTACCTCGTCACCCCCGCCGCGGGCTCATCCCTCAAACCGGGCCAACTCGTGCACGGATGCACAGGCACCTTGCCGCTGGCAGGAGGCGGCCTGGCCGAGTACGCAATCTGCAAGCCCGAGCAGGTGGTCGCCGTGCCCGAAGGCATCGATCGCACAGACGCCGCCACACTGGCTGTCGCCGGCTTGACAGCTTACCAGACGATCGTGCCGTACGTCAAGGCCGGGGACCGGGTCTTCATCAACGGCGGCTCCGGTGGCACCGGCGTGTTCGGGATCCAGATCGCCAAGGCGGTCGGCTGCTCCGTCACGACCAGCTGCTCCACGGCCAACGTGGAGCTGTGCAAGAGTCTCGGCGCCGACAGCGTCATCGACTACAAGAAGCAGGGCGTCCTCGAGGCGCTGAAGGCCAGCGGCCACACGTTCGACCACGTCGTCGACAACGTCGCCGCGGATTTCGACCTCTACTGGAAATGCCACGAGTATACGAGACCGGGCGCCGTGTTCATGAACGTGGCCGGCCACCTCACGCTGCCTTACTTCTGGGACTCGTTCCTGCGGCGCGTGTGGCCTGGATTCCTGGGTGGCGGGAAGCGCAAGTCGCAGGGCTTCTTCGCGCAAGCCAAGCCCGACCAGCTGGCCCAGATCACCACGTGGATGAAGGAGGGCAAGCTGAGGACCGTCATCGACCAGAAGTTTCCGTTCGACCAAGCTCCGCAGGCCCTCGCGAAACTGAAGAGTGGGCGGGCGAGAGGCAAGATTGTCGTCGAGATCTCGTCGGACGGTTTCAAACCTCCAGAGAGCCGGTAGTGCAGGCTGATCCTAGTTGTTTTTGTTAGAGTATGTATCAGTACGATGGCATGGAGATATTTGTTGAATCCAAGGCAACGGGATCGACCGAAACGAGCGGGACCCAGCGGATCGAGTGACCGCGGTGTACGGCGGACGGAGCATTGCAAGCGCTACGCGGGCGGACGGGACTAAGGTTTTCCCTGATTTGATAGGCATTCATCTTCATTTCAATTTTAGTTGTGAAGAGCCAATATCGTTCAATTTTCCATTATGGCCACTTGTGCACCCTCCACGATTGATCCCCCCGATATCCCTCCTGGTCATTTCTCGTGGGTATGCTCGCTCATCCGGGACGAAGAGGGTCTATATCGGGAGAGTTGAGATAGGTCATCCAGCGGGCTCTAATTCAAGGCCACTCAAGGTGCCTCGAGATACTTCAAGATCACTCAGTTTTTTTAACGTCCCTCAAATTCACTCAGGTCTTCAACGTTGCTAAGGTCTTGCTGGGGTCTGTTGGCAACAGCACGTCGAGATGTCCAGGGAAGCCTCCACAACTTTCTGAACCCCCAAAATCATCTCAATTCTGTTCCGCCCCAAATCATCATCAAACCATGATATCTTTCCCTCCGACTCGGTCTCCGTCTCCAATCAACCGCCAGTCGCGTCCGATTCTGTCAAGGCAGAGGCTTCAAAAAAGCACAAGCATTTTTGGAAGCCGATGGACAACGCCAAGACCATGACGCCCGAGCACTTCCGCAAGTACTTGAAGGAGTTCCGCGAGAAAGAGGGGTTGGAGCGTCAAAAGGGTGGAGGCGGCATTACCAGCTGTAGAGGTTGGGTCTAGAGGGGGAGAAGACTAGACTCCCGACGCGGCGCATTCTGAAGCACGGGCGAGAGAACAGACAAGAGCACGGCTCATGGAGGATCCTAGATGTGGCGACTACCGTTGCTGTTGCTATTGGCTGGAGTTGGACCGATCGGTACTCTCGGCGCGCCTCTCAAGGCCAATTCTGCGCCCAAAACGCGTCGTCACCAAAGTCGAAGAAATCCAGAGAATTCAGCATTGTGAAGTCCTCCGAGAGGATCGGCACGTCATCGACTGGACCCTGAGCTTGTTCCGTTGGGAGAGCTCCGGGCTGGGATCGTCTTGAGAGGTCGGTTTTCCTAGCATCATGCACCGCTTTGATTTCTCTAATCTTTGTCTCGATTGTGACGAAGATCAGAGGTACGCTTCGGGGTAAGCTATTGCCGGGTGTCGCATCCTCTCGGGACCTTGAGGCGGCTTGGATAGCCTCCTCCACCTTCGCCGATAGTTGGTCCAGAACGGCGTGGAAACTCAGTGTGCCCGAAACGTAGTCATGGTCCCAGCCATCGACGACGCAGAGCGACAGCTTGGAAAGCACAACGTTCATGTGGCTGACAAGCGTCCATGTTGAGTATGGTATGTCAAAGTAGACCGAGCCCGGCAGGGCGAAGAAGGCCTCGAAGAAGAGTTTTGTCGACTGCAAGCATGCGAAGAGCAGGCCCAGGCGGGTCGTGGAGAAGGAGCCGTACCTCGAGGCGTCGACCTTCTCGTCAAGAGCAATCTCGTAGAGATATGTCTCGACAGCGTAGTAGTGTAACAGCAGCAACACTGGTCGGGTGAGCGCATACCCAGCAGAGTGGATGAAACTTACCATTCTGGAGGCTATCCAGAGGAACCGATGGTTTCAGCTTCAGTAACTCAGGTTCCAATGATTTGACCGACGCTCCGATCGGGGCTGAGACGTTCGATGAGGGGTCCCACTCTTGTTGACCGAACGTGCGGTTGATCTTGTCTCCCATGTGGAGGAGTTTGACGACTTGAACAAGGTACACATCGGTCGGGTATTCCGCCGCCGCCGATATGAGTTGGCAGCATTCCTCGGCATATTTGGTGTATCGAATAGGCTCAAAGTCTCGGGCCGTCATCGATATTCTGGGTGTGAAGTTAGCAAGAAAGCCTCGCGTGCCGACCGACCAGCATCGAAACGTACGCTACAGTTAGACAAAAGCAACCTAAGAAGGTCCGGCGCTCCTCCAGTGTTCGTGGCGCCAGGTTCTCGCCCCGTCCGTCCATGCGGAAATACTCCCTCTGAGGCTTTGCATACCTCCTCGGTGCTGTCTGTTTGTTCAGTCCCAGGTCGATCGTCATGGCCATGATCAGATGAGTCAGGTTGGTAAGCTGCGTGCCGAGATTCAAATGGGTTTGGTACCTAGTGGCATCAACGGTTGGCCCTTCGCGGGGCAAAAGGGCATCATACCAGGCCAAGTAGAAGAGCATGCCTTGTAGCAGGTCCAAGCTCTGTTCGTTCTTGATCAGCAATCTTTGGCTGATAACCTCCCGCATCGCTTTGGCAATTGCTCCTTGGCGGGGGATGTCATGGCGGCAGGTGATCATCAGGACAGCCAACAGAAAGAATGGCTTGCTCGCCCTCAAGTCGCTGAACGTCACCCATGGAGACACCACAACAAAGGGGAAGTGCGGCGTCAGCTCATTGCGGAAGACATCTAGCATCAGATGAGCTTCATCTTCGCTCTTGACGAAGTGGTCGATATAACTGGCAATGGACGGGGGTGTTTGGCCGCTCAAGGGTCTGGAAAGCCCGACGGTGTCGGAGGCTGCCAGAATCGCAGCAACCCCATCGAGTTTCTGCTCCAGGCGTGAGACATCGCTGCAAATGCGTTAGAATGATCACGAATAACTATCCCCCAGACGGGTTGCTTGCTGACGATTTCGGCTTTGGTTTGCGCTTCTGCGCGCCCGGCGGCTGTGCACGACAGGTCTTCTTGAGCCGGAGACAGCTGCCGCGAGAGTCAATTCAATTCCACGCGCTGGCCGAGGGGCATTGCGTGCATACCGCTTGCAGAAAATCTGCCCCTCGTCGGTCTCGCATCGTACTTTGGCTGCTGCGCACGGGACACAAGCCTTCGGAGCGCGGATGCCGACGGACTCGCTCGGCGGCGTTGCTTGCTGCATTGGCGACTACTCTCGATAGGAACTCCCTGGAAAGGGGCAGAGAAGGCCGCAGGCACCGGATTGTGGATAGAAGGTGCAGTCCGACTGCTCCGTTCGGCGGCTGCGAGGAGCGAGAACGACAAGTCGAAGCGTCGGACACGGGAATCCCGACCTGCCTCTGCCCGCTCGGGGCTTCCGGCTAAGCGAGCCAATGACCGGGCCGGAACCCTCGCCGATATAGTCGTGGAGACCAGACATGCTACTGCTCGGAGCAAACCAGGTGCGTCGTCGGCGCCAGCCGCGACGGATTAAAGAGCCAAGGCTGGGAAACTTATCTATGCAAATACAACAGCCGCCATGGCCATACCGCCTCAACCACAGCGCCTGGTCAAACACGCAGAGCCTGACGAGGCCGCAGACTCATCGGGCAGCCCGTCTCCTATCACCACGACCCTCAAAGACCCCGGAGAGTCCAACCCATCAAGTACCGACCATGATACTATCACAGAGCTTCAGAAGACGGATTCGCGGGCAGCGGCGAAACTGGCTGCTGCCAAACCGGTTTTTCTTCTCGCCGCTGTCTTCCTCTCCACCTTCCTCATGGCATTGAACGGGTCCATCATTGCAACAGTACGTCAGAGACCTAATCCCGGTGTTAATGTTGACACGGTAGGCAGGCAATTCCCAAGATCACCACGCACTTCAACTCTCTGAAAGACATTGGTTGGTATGGGAGCGCATATTTGGTGTCCACGTGAGGAGGGTACGTCTCATCCAAGAAGCAGCGCTTCTAATAAGACCGGCAGATGCTCTTTGCAGCCCCTCGTGGGTAGAATATACACCCACTTTCCGACCAAGGTAACACTTGCTCCTGCGTTGACAACATGGTTCTGACTGGCGACAGTACACCTACATCACTTTCGCCAGCATCTTCTCCATCGGAGCTCTCGTTTGCGCGACAGCCCCTTCCTCCGAGGCCCTCATTGTCGGTCGCGCAGTTCAAGGGATTGGAGGCGCCGGAGTCATCAATGGAGCCTTTGCAGTGATTGCGAGTGTGGCCTCACCACAGAGCAGCCCCCGTGAGCGCAATCTTGGAGCATTGGAACGACAGCTACTGACTTCGGAGGCAAATAGTGCTCATTGGCATCGCTGTCAGCCTTTCATCGTGAGTATTCTCGTCGTCGTTTCCCTCTCCGGGGGGCAGGCCGTCGCGTCACCTCAACGTCATTCGATAAGTGAATGCTGATCGAGGTAAACCTGTAGGTTTGGAACCATCATCGGCCCGTTGATCGGCGGCGCTTTGACACAGCGAGTCTCCTGGAGGTGGTGTTAGTGGCCCTCATCTTTGCAGCACCGGATCTGGCATGCTGACAGCGGTAGGCTTCTACATCAATCTTCCTCCTGGAGGCGTCGTGGTCTGCACTCTCCTTTCACTGGGAGTGCCGGAGCAAATCAAGAAACAGCCTGTGAGAAACAATCTCAAGAAGATTGTCGCAGAAGAACTTGATCTGATCGGATTCATCCTTTTCGCCCCCGCCTGCATAATGTTTCTCCTTGCGATGACCTGGGGAGGGAACGAGTACCGATGGGACTCATCCGTTATCATCGGCCTCTTCTGCGGCGCCTTCGTCACCTCCCTCGTATTCGCCGCTTGGGAGTGTTTTCGGGGGGAAAAGGCCATGATACCGCCAAGCATTGCGAGGAACCCGCTTGTCATGTTCGGAGGTTGCACGTCATTCCTGCAGGTGGGTGCGCTGTTGTTGCTAAGCTACTACCTCCCTTTATGGTTCCAGGTCGTCAAGGATGACAGCCCGGTACTGAGCGGCGTCATGGTCCTCCCGACCGCCATTTCTCAGGCTATCGCGGGAATCACAGCCGGCAAATTGGGTAAGAGAACTTCAAATGTACTACGGTGGCAGGTGCTCACTGAACGAAGTCCAGATCATTGGCTATTGCACACCATGGGCTCTTCTCGGATGTATCTTGACCTCCGTCGGTTCGGGCTTGATGACAACGTTCACCGTTGCCAGTGGCGCCGGTGCCTGGATCGGGTACCAGATACTGGCCGGCGCCGGAAGGGGGACTGTTGTCCAAATGGTCTGTATAGCCCGCTGCAAAGATCTTCATGCATATTTGACTGACTTGGACGCTGTGTCCAGCCGGTCACCGCGATCCAGAATTTGCTGCCTCCAAAGGAGGTTTCCATTGCCACCTCTCAGATTTTCTTCTGGCAATATCTCGGAGGGGCCACACTTCTTGCAGTTGGAGAAACTATCTTCACCAACACGTTGCGGTCATCGTTGAAGACCTATGCGCCTGGCGTCAACCAGCAGGGCGTGATCGACCTTGGAGCGGCGGCTGTCAGGTCCGGCGTGCCAAAGGCCGACCTCGAGGCTGTACTCCGTGCCTACAACCGTGCGATTGTGTCGACGTTTGTAAGTTGGATCCACTGCGTGTGAAATCCGTGCTGAACCTGCTGTAGTATCTTGCCGTTGGCGCATCCTCCGCAGCTTTCCTGACCAGCTTCGGTATGGGTTTCCAGAAGCTCCCCAAGAAACAGGATCCAAAGAAGTCAAAGGGAGGCGACGCATAGTAAGCCAAACTGGCGTATTGAAGGGTTTCGCACAGGGCAGCTTCGGTGCCTGGAACAGAGGTTCTGGCACGTCTCCGAACGTCGAGCATGGAAGCCACCGCCTGCGTCATGTATGACAATCCAACGTATTCGGAGATCGCAAAACTCCTTCGCCGCCGGATAGTGAAAGAAGGTGACAGAGCCATATGTCTGTAACAACAAATTTCAATTTAGACACGGGCCAATGGCAAAACATTCAGGATGCCACCCGGTATTAATCCCAAGAATCGTTCAAGCCCATTCCAGTATCACACGGCATACTTCTCTTTCGTGTTCCTGGAAGCGGAGTACGACGGACGACTCATTCTCACGTCTGTCATAAGTCACCTCCTGTCCTGCATGCAGTTCTTCCAACTTGATGGCATGGCCTTCTAACGAGTCACCAAGTGCGCCGTCGGTCCTCAAGGTCATCATTCCGACAGCAGGAGGCTGGATCTCCGTCATTATCTCCAAGCCCGCCACCGCGGCAAAATGAGGTTCATCGGGGAGGAGCTGCACTGGACGCGCGCTGCTTGCCGTGAGAGTCGACGTACTCGAGTCGCTCTCCCACCATTCGTCGCTGGACGTTTCGTCGCTTGCCAGTGAGTGTTCCTTTGTGGGAGTGGCGACAGCATCCTCCGACAGGGTGCGGAGGCTCCGTTGCCTCGGTGTTTCCGAACCATCGGTTGGTGTGTCTACCTTGTCAAGCTCTATGATGGAAAGGGTTGGTAACGGTTTAGAAATAGCCACAACCTCTGGAGAACCACCAGTGCCTTCGATAATGGGATCTATCGGCTGGATATTGCTTGATCGTGAGGCGTGTTTCGCAGTCAATACTGTTGTCGCAGGCGAGAACTGTGGGAACTCTTGCAGATTGTGTCTGCTGGTGAGAGGATAGCTGCGCGGTGAATGGGTCGTCGTCAGAAGCCGTGAACACTTGCCATTCATACGCTGTATGATGGTTCTGAGTATGGCGACGCTTTCCGGGCTATATTCCGCAAGGTCGGGGATAGTCCACTGGTCGTATAACCGCCCGTGCCAAGTCGATACAGTGAAGCAACCATGCTCGGTGATAAAGAGATGGCAAAGAAAGCAAGCCGCTTTGCTGGTGCCGATGAATCGGGGCAGCAAAGTAGGTGCTGATTGTAGATAATGTATGACCAATTGAACTTCCGCATGGACGTGGCAGTGCACTCTCTTCCCGGTAAGCGACACGGGGCTTAGGCTAGGTTGGTAGGCATCAAGGTACTCGATCTTGATGTTGGAGAACAGCGGTCGGGTTGCTTTTCTGTGAACTTCTCTGGCCAGAGTGTCGGGGATTCGGTGGTAGGCGGCGAGCTTGTCGACTTGCATGATAAACTTGTTGTTGAACCATTTACGAGCACTCAGTCCGGCGTTCTTCAGAGTGGTTCGAAATGGCATGGCTCCGTCAGAAGTGGTGATCGAAAAGCTCTCACTGACAATCTCTTCCATCTGGGGTGTCGACAGCGAGTTGCCCAGGCGTAGTGCATTCTTGAATTTTCGCCTCAATCCAGAGATTCTGTTGACGAGGTGTATGGCGGCAGGCGTCGAGGCTTCGGCTTGCATGCGGGCTAAAGTTTTCCTGAGATCTACTTCGTTCGCTCCGCCGCGCTCAGCGCGATGAGCAGGTGGCTGCCCGAGGAACAGCCGCATGCGTGACTTGATGCGCTCCTGCGAAAGAGAGAGTACCAAAGCTGAAATCCGTGAAATGCAGCTCCTCAATGGGAGTTCTGTGCTGGAGTCAGATGGTGACACAGGCTATCAGCTGGCATACCACTGACCTTTTTTGGCGCATGACATCAAGCAATCGCAGATCCGCTTGAGAGTCTTCCTCACTTGCCTCTGTACTCCTTCGTTTGCAGCAACGCGCAGGACAACGCCAAGAGGCTCATGGACTTCCTCAATGCATATTGCAGTTACGGTATTTACGCCTTGTTGCGCCGCCAAGATAAAGGCGAAGTCATCAGCAAGGCGCTTTTCGGTTTGAGAAGGGAGCGTTCGAGGTTCGATCGCAGACTGTAGGTGTTGGCTGCTGTTAGACATCGACCACCAGTGTCTGGAGTCGTCAGGCACGCCATTTGTAGCTCGGGAAAGGGCAATGACTGTCTGGCGGAACTCATCTTCGGGCAAATCCTTCCAAATAGAGTATTTCGGTTTCGCTGTGTGTAGAAGCTTGTCGCTCGGCATGATACGACAGAAGCCTCCAAGAAGGCTGGAGAGGAAACAGGCGCGCGCGCTGTGGTCACCGCTCATATACTCGAGGACGCAATGGATCTGGAACCTGGAGCAGATGTCATGTTGTACAACCAGTCAGGATGCGCCAACTGGCATCCTGGGATGCTTGGCCCCCAATGTTCTTATTGGAGCGTTTCGGCCGGAGCTTGCACGCTGTCCTGGGCTGCAGCGAGGACTCTACAGGCCCAGAAGTGCCGCCAATGCCTATTGGCAGCCTTCCTTCCGCATGAGCACTGCCCAAAGGACCGCAACGCAAAGGCCAACGCGGGGCTGAGCGGCTCTAGAAACTGGGGACTGACCCTCTGCGTACTCAATCCTCGTGAGAATAGTGTCGAGTAAGACCTAGCCAATTAACCTGACAGCTGTCTTATGAGGGATGCTCGCACGAGCAGCGACTTCGCAGGATCGACGTCGAGCCCAGATATTTGCAAGGTCCTCTCCGAACACCCGGAAAACATCAAAGTATAGCGTGTCTTGGAGTAGTTCCAGCTTTTGCAAGACAAACCTCTGGTCATTCTCGCAGGTAAGCTCAGGAGCGATTATTCCAAGCGGGAATAGCAGTGCGCTATTGAATACGGAGTCACCCGGCAAGGTGCGTAAGATGGCCACGGCGGACTTCTTTAGTTTGCGGATCTGTGCCTGCGCTATGAACGGTGGATAGGCTCGCGTGGTATTCGAATGAAGCAGCCCGACTTGGTCTCTGAGTTGTCGAAAGAAATAGATACGGCTTGAGGTGCGGTAGATTTCCTGGACGGTGGCCTCTTCATCCGGTGCTCCGACGCAAGTTTTGCTGGCACGAGATTGTAAAATACGCCCTCGAACATAGCCTTGTGCACCTCGGGGCTCAACTGATCTAGTGCTGAAACTTGGCAGGAAGTTGAAATCTCCATTCCATGAATCAAAGTCGGCCAGGCCCACGTTCTCAACGTCGGTACCGACACGCCAAAGTAGAGACACAAAATCTTGTGGATCGCAATGTGATAATGGAAAGAACGATAGGCCTTGGAGTATCCCGTCGACCATTGGATGCGGTGGGGTTATAGCGATCATTGCCAGCAGATGATTGTAGGTGACCAAGCTGCGGAGGAAGAGAGGCAGTGGAGTTGCGATAATACCAGCTAATGTTGGATCTGCTGTCATCTTGCATGTAAAGTAGTATTGACCAAACTCAAGATATGTTCGAAGACTGTCGTAGTTTTGGCCGGATAGCTTTCCAAATAGTGCCAACATAAGGGCTGTTGTGACGAGACACAATTTGTCCGCCTCATCCAGCGTCAGCAACACCTGTGGCGGGTGCGATACGAAAAAGTCCTCAGCTGATTGCGGCCTGTCGCGGTCCCAGGTCACGGAACACAGACTTCGGCAACCTCGCAGGGCTCGGAGCCGAAAGTTCAGGATTCCCCGGTGAAGTGATGGAATGTTTCTGGGCGCGGCGTTGAGTCCTGCAAGGGCCAAAAGCGTGCAGCGAACGGGCTCAAAGCGCATGGCGACCGGAACCAAGCATGACAGGAATGGGTTTTCTGAACATGAACATGTTGGATATTTTCTTGCAAAGGAATTGATATAGCGGTCCCAAAGGAAGAACTCAAGGTGCGACTCCGGACCTTCCACATGAGGGACGTAGGACAAAGAGGCCGTGGTTGATGGTGTGCTTGGAGCCTGCCGCACCCACAACATTGAGGTTATGGACGATTTCTGATTATCACCCATCATAGACGGGGTCGTATCTCGAGTGACAGCAACATCCCAGGGTGGCGCTTGCTTTTGATGCTTAGGTGGTCCTCTGCGTCTGATGCCGGCCCGGACAGGATCGTCCTCCCAGAGTATTCTTGATAGGTATCCCTCGCAGGGCAAGCCTAATCGCCGGCAGGCTTGACAAGAAGGCCTGGTCAGGTCGCACTTTTTCTTTCTGCTCGGGAGAGCAAACATTCAGCCAAAAGATCGGTGGCCCGACGGTCGGGCGTTTCAGATACCCGAACACTCACCTTCGTTTGCATGTCACGCATCCACCTCTCGTCCGTCGGACCTCAGCCATCCTCTCCAGCATAGAAGTTGATCGCAGCCAGGCCTTCAAATTGGGACAATGTACTGGCCATCTTCGGTTATGGCAAAACGATCATATCTCTTGCGTAACAGCGTTTCTATGCTGCAGGACGAGTGGTGTAAGGTAGCGCCACCAGATCTGCAAGGACATCTGGTTCGACTAGATTGGTTGATGACGAAGACAGATGTTCGCGCGCTTAGTATATCCTCTGCCGGACAAAGCCGAGGTGTCGTGAATGCACCAGACATGACGCGGAGGATTTCTCCGCAGATAAGGAGAGCTTCGGACGTGCTTCCTGGAGGGAACTCAACCGGTAGAGTGGCCAATAGAATTATGCTCAATCCGTTGGCGGATGGTATAGCCTGAATTAGGCATGGCTTGAGTTTCCAGAGGAGCCCAAACTGTTTCCGAAAGAGGATACACAATGAGGGCCCTCCTGATATGAGATCCCCAACACTCATATAACATGGCATAAAAGCCCTGTGCTATCGCGATGGTGTTCGATGTAGAGGTGTATATGTCGAATGTGACCGAACCTCCATAGCGGTTGACAAAGGCTTCATCACCAATAATGGCGCCAGGCATTCTTGTCGAAGCTCACACAGAGAATGGGCCGACAGTATTCCCAAAGCCCAACAGGGCGAGCCCACAAGCAGCGACCTTCGACCCAGCGAAACATCTGGCCTACGTGCCACCAAAAAGAATCCATACCTTCGAGGACCTTTGCTTGCCGGCTTCACCATTGACTAAAGTCGCTTCGACGGATCCGTTCCCTCTATTGTCGGAGGAGGCATTGTTGGAGCATCGCCGAGAGTTGCTTTCCGATCGGGTCCTCGACAATTGCATGTACCAAACAAGGCCAGGCTCGGTCCAGCTCAGAGGGATGGCGCCGTATTATGCGCCGTTCATCCACCAGTTCTGGACCTCTCCGGAGGTTCTTAAAATCATCTCCGACCTGGCAGGTGTTGACTTGGTCCCTGTTCTCGACTACGACATTTGTCATACCAACATCCAGTTGGATTCGAACGATGCGGAAGCAGTGAGGCAGATGCCGATCGTTCCTCCAGGTGCTCCTGCGCCTAAAGGACCCGATGAGAGCGACACAAGTGCCGAGTGTCATCCCAACGCCACCAAACATGCTGTCGTACCCTGGCATAGGGATTCGTACCCATTCGTCTGCGTTGTCATGTTGTCAGATGCCAGGTACATGACTGGTGGTGAGACCGAGATGCAGAGAGGTGATGGCACGACCACCAAGGTCCGCTGCCCACAAATGGTAAGTCTGCATGCGCTCTTCTGATATTGCAGCCGCAATGACTGACACATCCTCGCCGCCTAGGGTAGCGCGGTTGTTCTTCACGGCAGACATGTGACTCATATCGCCGTCCCCACGGGGAACATGCCCGAGAGGATCACCATTGTCACTTCACTCCGCCCGCGGGACCCTCTCCTGCTAGAGAACTCCTCGCTGATGAATGTTCGGAACAAGTCTAGACTGCCTGAACTATACTATCAGTGGACCAGCTACCGCCTTCACCTCCTGAGCGAGCGATTTCGACTTGAGGCAGAGAGGCTTGATGCTGCGCACCGGAAAGAAATCCAACAGACCGAAGGAGGGAGAGGTGATTGCAACACGGACATCGTGGATCTAGCAAGCTTGCGGAAGTGGATGGACGAGCAGATGGAGTACATGAGACGGACTCTGTTTGAGATGCGGCCAGTCACTGCCGATGACAATGTCCACAAGACCGGGATTCAAGAAATGACCGTGTAGCATTGGTGAGGATGAGAAAGTGGGCGAGATTGGAGCAAATCAAGGCGGCGCTTCGCAACGAACTGCGCGGCCGTAATCTTGCACGTGATTCCTTGGCAAAGCAGTGTCTCACGTGATGGAGCAAGCATTACGTAATCGCCTCAGGCGAATAATGCACACCCACTAGTGAACTCGCACCGGTTCCGTTGCTGCGCGAATCTCAAGCCCATGGCGACACGCTGTGATGAACTCCTGGTCAGGGCCGGGTCAGGTTCAGGTCGGTTGATTGATCACAGGCTACACAGGGAATCTTGGATTCGGACTCATGATCACTGAACAATTTTGGGGTAAAATATACACTCTATCTCTATGTCGCATCTCAAACACGCCGCTGATCCAGTATCGCGCGATCACATTCATGGCTGTCACCTTTCGGGGGAGCGGGGGTTGGAATGTTCTCATCTGGGCTTGTCTCGATGTCCGCCAGAAACACCTGAGGTTCGGACGGCGTTGCCTCAGTTCCATCTCTGGTCCTGGCGCGCGCCAGGCTTCATGATAGGGAGCTCATCGCTCTCTTCGATGCGCACCTCATACTCATGTTTGACTCTGATCTCACCCTCGTTGACGAGACCGCGTTCAGAGCCGTGGATACTCCCCGTAGGCGCCGTCTCGCTGATCTCATCCGTCTCTTGCATATGGACGAAGCCTTCGCTGCCCGGTTTTTTCTGCGACCTGCCATGGGACAAGTTGCTCAACTCCGTGGAGTGTATGCCTGCCTTCGAGCCGAGCCCGCCACTGCTGCTGATGTTATAACCTTTGTCGGTCCCTCGCTGGTCGGTAAAGGTACGGATGAAGAGACGAAGGATTGGCGCTGTCGTCGCAATGGGAATGCAATAATTCTCGATCCTAGTAGCGCTGGGGTCAGTTTACTCGGAAAGCTTCGAAGGGACATGGTGCGCTTACTTGACCCATAGGATAAAAGGAACGATGTTCCACGTAAAGTCCAGCCTGCTCCCCAGCGCGGAGAGAAGGTATGTCTTCACGATCGAGGCAACACCTGACAGCAGCAACGGACCGCACAACAGCAGTGTTTGCCAGAGTCGCTGGCTGCGAATCTTGGAATCGAGCCTCTTGAACCGTCTAAAAAACGAGTTCTCCCTGTTGCTTTTCGCGCCTCGGAGCATGAATTGCCAGAGCTCAAATCCGGCCAGATACGTCAAGGTGAAATCGATGATACAGTTGAACGCTGCAGGACGTCAGTCGCAGACTTGCTCAAGCAGGGGCCGACTTACCGCCCTGGACGTATCCCACCGTAGCTTGGACTGTGGGCGCCTGGCAGATGACCGAGCCATCGTCCGGCAATGGGTCCCACATGTAGTGGAAATAACTTGCTCGGTCGACGAGTCGGTAAGGATTTGGCCCGCATTGGAGAAAGATTTGCAGGATGGTGAAGAGATTCGCCACGATCTGGACGACCAGGCAGACGACCACAATGATCCGCAAGCTCTTCCTGTTCTGTGCGAAGCAAGTGTACAGGAAGAGGATCACGCCTGTTCGAGACCACATCGCTGCCGAGACAGCCAGGGGCTGGGACACAAAATCGTACTTCATGGCTCGATTTTTCTCAAGAGGCGTGAGATAGAAGAAGTGTCTTCCGAGGCCCCATTCCCAGCTACAGATGGTCAACGTTCGCTGCTGGAAATTGGCACCGGGTTGTTCTCGAACTCACCTCTTCCAGATCAGTGCCATGTGCCCAATGTCAAAGGCGTATCCCAAAGCAAAGAAGAAATCTTCCAGACCCCATACTCGTTCGGGCTTCGAGACGTTCGGGAGCAGCCATGCTATCCAAGCCTTGACACCGAATCTAAATAGCAGAACGAAGAAAACAAAGCCAGTCAGTACCCAGCATCCAATGAAAATGCCCGTCCCTAGGAGAAATCAGCCTCGGCCCGCCAAAAACATTCAAAGATGTTTACCTCTGTTGACGTCGGGACCGTCAGGTCTAGGGACTTCCATTTTGGCGGCAGTGAAAACTTTTTGTCGGGCGGGAGTGACGCTGTGGTGAGAGTGAGGACGAGCACGTCTTATTTCATTCGACGCTTGGCCCGGGGCCTGCACGAGGAAAGGATCTGTGCCTAGTGTATACAGCCGAACCAGCAGCGTGATATGCGAGGTAAGATGCGCATGTACCTTGCATCCGGCACACGTCTACGAACGGCCGGGGGAGGCCCCTATACCTGGCATCGGTACGAGAGCGCTGTCAAATACAGAGACGGTCCGGGGACTGAGCGAAGAAGGAGATGGTCTCCTGATACAGTCGACTTGTGTGGCTAGCCCTTGAATCATTTGCGCCATCTAGGTTGTCCCTTCTCCGGTCATGTACCAAGTACCCAGTAGGGCAGTATCCGTGCCGGTGCTGGCGCCCATTCATGGAACAGGAGACATTCCGGTTGATCTTGGCGGGCGCTGGCGACGCTGGCGTGGTCAGGCGCCGAATCATCAGAGCAGGAGGTTTCGAGCTCCCAACACGGTAAGCGAAGGCTGTTTGACAAGTACTCCTAATTTCCTCATTGACCTACCGAGGACTGTCCCCAGCACTCGGAGTCTGTTCTCCGACATTTTATCATCGCGACTACGCCGAACTGACCATAGATCGCAGCCCAGCCAGACGGCGGAACATCATACGAAGTTGGTGGCGGTCAAGCACCCGGCCAAGCCATTTCATCACGTCGACTGGGCCAACCAGCCAGGTAATCCTGTGTTATCAAATATCCGGCCGCAGGAGCCTGTCGATGCATGCCTGCAGTTACTGTGGCAGCGTCTGCCTCTGATTTGCCCGGTACTTTTGACTCCAAACTTAAGAAGCGGAGGCGCCATTAGTGTCAGAGGTTGTCGAGTATCCCTGCAAGTCTGACCCCCGGCCCGTGGGATCCGCGAGGAAATGGCGTGCCGATCGCTGCATGTTCCGAGTGCGCTTCATGAGCCCGTCCAAAAATTAAGCGAGTGTCACGCTAGTCAAATACGAAGCCAAGTCAACTGTATGGCCATGCTGACACGGCTGGTGTTAAGGTTGGGGCAGGCTTCATCTTTGCATTTCATGGTGCGACAGACTTACTCAACGCACGCTGCTGAAGAAAAATGAAGTCTATGAAACAGTTGCTCCATCCCAGAGTCTCGCACGCGCGCAGAGTGCTGTGCGACGGTCCGAGCTGAACCAAGAATAGTGTCACTAGTAGGCGTGGCAGCACGCTACCCTAGGATCTGCGCAGCGCATGTTCATACCGCTCCGTTAGCGGTTCGCAGCTTCCTCATTTCCACGAGGCCCTCCCCGGCCACTGGATAAACCTCGAAGGTAACTTCCAGGCCCACCAAGGCCGCCATCTGTTTCCACTCGCGACTACTCCTGATCCTGCCTGCGTACAGGGTGATCATGGTGGCGTGCATCTTGCCGTATGTCGGATTCTTCGCGAACTCGTGGATCAGCATCGTCGAGTAGGGCTCCATGGCGTCTGCAACCTTCTTCATGAGCCGTAAGGCCTCTAGGTCGGACAGGTTGTGGTATATATGTGTGAGACTGTATACCAGGGCTCCTCTGACCGGCTGTGGCGAATCGTCCTTGAAATCCCAATGTTGGATTGTCAGGCTCTCACCGTTCACCATGTCAGGGTGGAAGTCTTGCAAAACGAGATTTTCCTTCTTCAGGTGAGGATACGCAGCCTTGACTTCCAGGAGCATCTCGCCTCGCGCTCCGCCGACGTCGACGATAACGACATCACTCTCCTTACCGCTGATGGCAGAACCCAGATCATAGCCAAAAGACTTAACCCGGTCTGGCATTGTGCCGAACTTGCCAAACTTGCCCTCCATGAAGCGAGAGAAGCTCGGCATGCGACCTTGCATGTGCATGATCGAGTAGGTGTGCTCGTTGGCAAACCTCTCCTCACCGATCAGCTTGTACCCGTACTGCGTAGGTGTCTTGTTCTCTTGGAACGGATACTCGAAGTTCGTATCTCGAAGTTGCTTCATCAGGAACGCGGCTGCCCAGACCGGCTCTGTCGAACTCGGGGGGTTCAGCCGCCGGACAGTTCTTCGCAGGAAGGTTCTCTTACAAGTGCAACATGCCATCGAGCGACGACGGCACCGCCACCATGTGAGCGGTGATATCGTTGACTTGGTATGTCGTGTCATCGACCAAGTCCACAAGCCCTAGACCGGCCATGGCGAACATCGTGTCCTCTGCTGAGGTCAGACTCATAGCGTTGGTCTCGACGGGGATTCAGACCTGTCAGCCGTAGACCTTTGCCGAAGCGTCAGCTACATGCGCCACGACTGAAGCACCACGACTCCTTACATAGCGGGGAAGTTTGTTTCTCTTCATCGCTTCGTTCCGCATCAGATGCGTTCGTCAGTTCGTGGGCCGTCACCACCGGCCCCAGGCGATTGACCAGGGGAAAGAAGTTGAAATGGATGGCCACCGGGATGAATCCCAGAGCGGCGACCTGGACCCGTCTGCATCAGCCGATCGAGAAGATCGAAGCATGTTTTGGGATACGTACTGCCGTGACCGTGGAGGCCAGCCTTGCTCCTGGACTGTCCATCCCTTTCTCTGACACACGATGTAGGGAGCAATCTAGACACCGGCCATCAGTGTCTGCTGGCGATGCAAAGTTTCTTGCGCAATGCCGCTGACAGAAATGGGCATCCTGAAAAGCGAAGCGAGGCGTCTTGACCGTCAACAGATGGCTTGATTTCACTGGCCGGCCTGCAAGGGCGCGCACACGAGGGCACTACTCGTCGAAATTGGTTCCCGGACCTTGTACGTCCTCAAGATAAGGTGAACTGGCTCCACCGGGGGAAAGGTCCCGCGGCGAATGGCCCGGATAAGAGGGGGCCAAGAGCGGCCAAGAGGATACAAGGGTGACAAGCCTGTCTGGGCAGTTGACTGGTGCCCAGACAACTTCGGTTCGTTCGCTCCAAACCATACCCACCATGCCTAACAGAGCCGCGGATACCGCCATTCCAGCCTAGCTTGCGACCTCGGGCGGCTTCCCCGCCTGCAACTCGGCTGTGGGAACTCCCGCCGAGACCCGTTTCTTCGCCAGACTCCCGCCCGCAGCTGCTACGGCCAGATGCCACCCGTCAGAGTACCGCACGGTACTGTGTCCACAGTCGACCGTTGTGCCCTCCTTGTGGGTGTGAAAGGTCCCGTTGTTCTGCGGAGAGTGCCGAGTACTCGTGCCATGGGCCGACTGATCAGGAGCTGCAATCATCCCTGTCTGTTCGGGGGTTTAAACTTCCACGCCATGGCTGGGGACTGGGAAGTCTCATCAAATGCATGACAGGAGCGCTAGTCTACAAGGCTTCCAAGCAGGGCGAATCGAACGATTTTCTGCCTCGTAGCTTTATCAAGTGTCGCAGCACCCCTGACGTTGATGCCATGCCATGCCCGTTGAGGTATGTCGCCGGACGATCAGCGCCTCCCTTGCTTGACCGCCTAGGGTCAGGCTAAGGTACTTCGTACAGTATGAGCCCAGCTTCTGACCCATGCAGCTCTTCCTTGCTCGGCACGCGGGAGCCCACACAGCGAGCGTGGTTGAAGCACTTCCTCATCGGCAGTCTCAGGCCACACGCATGGGGCCATACCCCCGGAATCGCTTCGAGGCAACCGACCAGGCTATCGAAACTTGGCCCGCCAGCGCTGGTGCGTCTATGGGCACAACCCCCTCGGCCCTATCCCCTCCTGTCAAGTGTCGCGAGCGCTAATCACCACGCGAGCCATAGTACGGAAGAACGGTCGGCGAAGAAAAAGAGCCCAGATTGCTTCCGGCCACGCGAACCACTGCATGTGAGATAGATACTGCTTCGGGTCCCTGATGCGCTGATTTCTGCGCGACCACGTTGTGGCCAAAGCTCGTCTTGTGGCACCTGTCATCTCTTCTCGAACAGATTCTGGATCTTCTAATCTCGACCTCGCTTCCCTTTCTTCCAACACCTTCCTTTCCCTTCGCCCATAAAACATCGTTGGCTACCACCCCCTTCGCTGCCTTGTGTCCAGGACATCGCTCTCGACACCGACACGGACATCAACCAAGGCAATCACACCAATCATGAGTGCCCCCTCCTCCTCCTCCGGCACGGGTGACAAGCCTGAGATGTCCGAGAAGACAATTCCTGCGGAGAGCACAGTCGTTGCTCTCAGCAATGATGACGGCGATCAGCCCAGGAGCATCGTCGAGGGCGAAGATTCCACCGACAGCCGCAGCCCGAAGAACTGGAGCCCGTGGAAGAAACGGCTGCTATTTCTCGCGTTGATGTCGAGCTCCATCCTCGCTGACGGGTACGCTTTGAACGAGAGGCCCATGCTCAAACCTTGCTACATCCCATACTGACGATGTGGTGGCCAGTGGCATGACCTGGGGCGCAACACTGGTTGTCCCGCAAGCATTCGAGTGGAACACGTCCATCAACCACTCCGCGACTTCTCTTAACTACGGCATCCTGCTGCAGGGTTTTGGCGGTATATTCGCGGTGCCTTTCATCGATGCCTACGGCCGGTAAGACACATCCCGCCCATTCAACCCTCAAACATCCTCTGCATGCACGCACGCATACGCTAACTGCGCCTTTCTCTCTCTCTCTCCTTAGCCTTCCGGTCTGGCTGTACCCTCAAGTCGTCACCATGGGCGTCGTCCTCGGATGCATCTACGCCAAGTCCTGGTCCGTCTTCACCGCGTTGCGCGCCCTGCAAGGTCTGTTCGGGACGGTGCCGCAGGTCATCGGCCTGCCCATCATCCACGACATGTACAGCCCGGCCGAATGGCCACGGTACATCAACATCTGGGGCACCACGTTCCTGGTCGGGCCGTTCCTCTTCCCCGCCCTGGCCGGCTACATCCTCGACGGCACCGACTCGTGGCGCGACTGCTTTAAGGTGCTGACGGGCTTCTACGGCTTCTCCACGCTCATGATCCTCGCGTTCGGCTACGAGACGTACTACAACAACAGCTCGACCACCACCACGCCGACGCAGACGTCGACGCGGGTCAAATCCTTCCTCGGCATCGGAAACACCAACCTCCCCAAAGCCCGCACGCTCGCCGAGTCGACCGTCAACATCGTCAAGCTGACCTTCACGCTGCCGATCCTGCTCGTCGGCCTGTCCACCATGATCAACTTCACCTGGCCGATCGGCATCACCACGACGGTCGACTCGTTCGTGCGCGCGCCGCCGTACCTGTTCGACAACGTCGAAGACGCGTCCATCCGTTTCGCCGGTGTCATCGGCGCCTTGCTCGGCTTCTGCTTCGGCTACTTCTTCAACGAGTGGATCTACAACGGCTCCGGCGGCAAGCGCAAGGCCCACTGGCGCAGCGAGTACCGCTTGCACGGCGTGTGGTTCCCCATCGGGAGCATGGTGTGCGGCCTCCTGACGTACGGGCTCACGCTCAACTACGGCAAAAGCTGGGTCGGCCTGGCCTTCGGCTGGATCATGGTCAACATCGGGCTCGTCGGCAGCATGGTGGCCATCACGGCGTACGTGCTGGAGAAATACCCCCAGCACTCGGCCGTCGTGTCGGCCATCATCAACATGTGGCGGACCTGCGGCGGCTTTGCCGTCGGATACTTCCAACCCAGCTGGATCAAAAAGGACGGCGTTGCGGCCGTGTTTGCGACCCAGGCGGCTGTCGTCGCCGTCTGTGCCGTCTTGTTGATCGGCGCGACCATCTGGCTGGGCAGGAGGGCGGCCCGGGGCAAGGCCGAGTCGGAAAGCAGCACCGCCGAAGCTTGAACGGCCATGCAAAAAGGCAAGCGCGTGCTGCAACAGTATAAATCCTTTCTACATGACATAGATGGGTGGCGTTCTTTCTACGAGGTTACACCCTGCTCTACAGAGTGGTGGTGAGGTCCCTCCCTCTTAGATCAATTTGACTAAAAGCCTTCAGACTCGAAAATTCATCCGCTTTCCTCTTTCGTTTTGTGCCTTTCTCGGCAGTACGTCTAGTTCGGGACCAGACACCACGGCCCAGCACAATGGGCAAGCCGTGCAGGCCAATAATCCCCGTGTGTGCAGTTGAACGCACTTAATATCTCGTCGAGGGAGCGAAGTCTCCCGGCGAATCCTAGGCGCCAATGTACCCAGCGCTGACATTTCGATCAGACACTGTACAATACTTTAGCTAGGTTACGAGCACATGCTGATCGGACCTTGTGCAGTACTGTAATTAGATTGCGCAGGAATAGCCCGTCTTCGTCCGTTCTTTCTTTTCTTGAATACTGAACAACAACGCGCGTACCAGTCAGTCAGTCAGTCAGGCCAAGGGGATGTGTTACACGATGCGCGGACAGAGAAACGCAAACAAATAGACAGCCTGTTGATCTCAGGACCGAGAAATGGAAACTGCCTTCCTTCCTTAGTCTAGCACGTTGGAAGGTAATTTTACCATGGCCTGACGTGGTGAACACGCGTGCCCTGGGATAGAACGGATGTATTGCGTTGTTCTGATCCCTCTGCCGGCCCGCTCGCACACCTGGTGCACTCACTGATTAGCGCGCTTGGCTTGGCCTACCTTGGATGAATGTATTCCGTAGTACGTTAAGTACTAATGGCGGATACTCACACAAAGTTCGAGAAGGTCGCCAAGTGATAACGAGCAAGGCTGCGCAGGAAAGGGGGTTCTGTCGAGATATATACCTCGTATCCACCACGAGATCCATATACTACTGTGATTACGTACCCCGAGGTGCCCGACGTATCTCAAGGTGTGAATGCATATCGGAAGACTAAACAGTACGTCTTGAAAAGGTAGGGGTTGTTCTTAGTCATTGCGGATCTACGTCCAGTCACCAGGCCACGAGCCTTCCGTTCCGTTTAGACCGCGGATATGTGTGGTTCTCACGAGCCACAGCAATTAACTGTACATACGCACGAAGCACGCACTTATCCCTCCTCGTTCATCTCAGGCACCTTAGAACGCGGCAATCTTCTCTTCTCCGCAAACCCAATTCCGTGGTCTTTCCCGAACGAACGACATTGGTTAAGGAGGCGAAGTGAAGACGTTGCCGTAAATGAGAGACGGAGATATTCGAGTCTAAGCAGTTTGGGCTCATTAGAACGAGTTGACGTGTAGAGAGATCGATGCGTCGAACGCAATACATCGCTACATTTTACACTCTCTGGGTGAAGACTCTAATGTCAAGTCCGTCACGACGTTCCGGCCTTGAGTAACCGAAGAGTTGGTCTAGCGTCCTATAGAGGAAGCCATCGGGTTTCGGCAAACTTGAAGAAAAGCTACACTTCAGGCATTCAAGGACGTACATTTGCTCTGTGTGGCTGAAAGTCGTCGGCTGAAGGTTTTACTATTCGTCATTTACTGCTTCAGGGAGACAGTACCACAGATGCCAGCTGGTCGATCGACAAACCGGCAACAGTAAAGCAAAGGCACAGATCGTCCCACTTCTGAGATTGGGTCTTGATCCTGGCAGTATCAATCTTCATATCATTTTGGTCGGATTAGGCTTCTAAGTGAACCATCAACTTCTAGCACTCCACATTCAGACCACCCTGGAAATCATGTATTCTGTCAAGACTTGTCCCGAGGCAGCCATGCGGAAAGGCAAGAACTTGATTCGGCTATAATTTGTGACTTGTTCTGTCTACAATGGGCCAGGTACTGTAGTCTGAGATAGCATCGGTGCAGGTTCGTCCGCGTGAAGATGAGTGAGATAGTATATACGATTGTGCTCCGGCGGTTCAAGTTCCGGACGGTTGGTGCTTCCTCAGAGAATGAAGTCTGCACGGGAAATGACATTCATGGTATTCTACACTGAGGCTGCCGTGGGCATGCAGTAGCAATCATGGGTGGGAATCCTCGAAGGAGAGCGTGGTCAAGGGGTTGGGAGATTGAAGAGTACTGATACAGTGCCTTGATTGTTGGAAATATCCTCATAAGAGAAACCTGCTTCCTTCACCTGGGGAATAAGCGGATCTTGGATCACGATGATAGCATCATGATCCAGTGATCCAGAAACTACACGGTTGTGGCTCCTGGCACCAGGGACCAAACAAACTGACTCCAGGCGAACAGTTGAACCACCAGGCATTCGCGATGCAGCATCGGTGAGAAAGTTAATTTACCTCGTTTCTGCTGCCGACGTTGGCTTGGTCACGAATCCAGAAGTGCTGGCAGCATGGAACCAGCTAGGTCGTCTTGCCGGTTTCGGTCTCACCAATACTCTTCGCTCCTACGACGGCAGTCCCGTCAGCCTCCACCTTTAACCCCTCCTCCCTCAGTGCGGCTTCCTGCTCCTCCGTCAATTGACTCAAGTCAATCGTAATCTGCGGGCCCCTGAACCACTTCCTCGCATCGATGAAATAGTACAACAGTGCACCACCCCAAACCGCCGAGTTGATCACGCAGGTATAGTTCATCGTATCAGCGGTCGGATTCGGCCCACCAACAGGGAACATGCTCAACAAGATTCCAAATACCAGAAATGTAATGGCTATCCAGGCGAGAGGAATGGACGCGCGACCAGTGTAGATGGGTCCCGGGGAAAATTTGTGCTGGCCCCAAACCAGGCGGCAAAAGATGGGGATCCCCCAGGCAAGATTGTTGCCCGCGACGGCAAGAGAGAAGAGGGCGGAGGCGGCAGCAGGAGCGATCAGGCTGAGCAGACCGAGGACTGCCGCAAGGAAAGCGCATCCGACGGTTGTGCGGAAGGGAATATACCCGAGCTTCTTGGAGATGGGCCGGAAGAAGCTGGAAAACGGGAGCGCGCCGTCACGGGAGAAGGCCCATGCCTGACGAGAAGCGGCCACGAGGATGGAGATGCCCATCTAGATCCCAATCAGCGGAATGTTGGACGGAACAGAGACAAAAAGACCCACCAGGAATTGAACAATCATCAACAGTGCCATGAATCCCAGAGCGCCATTCTTCCCCAGCGAGTCATAATAAATCTGAGCCATTGGCTGACCGAAGGGTGAGCCCAAAATGCTCTCGACATCTTGTACCATGGTGGCTGCGATGACGATACAGCAAATCCAGCCAAAAAGCCAGCACGATCCGATAGAGAAGAGGATGCCAAATGGTGCCGCTTTCGTTGCGTTGGTCGCCTCCTCGGAGATGTGGACCGCAGAGTCAAATCCACCGATCGTCCAGATGGGACTCAGCCAGGAAAGCATAAATGTCCAGCCGGAAGGCCACGTTGTAAGGTTCTCAACTTTGGTAAAAATGTAGGAAGCGCTGTTGAGTCTGTGTTTCGCGCCGATTGGCAGCGCAATGACGGTGGCGAAGATCAAGACAAAGTTCATCGCAACGAAGACGGTCTGCATCTTGCCCATCACACGGGCCATTGTTGAAGCGAGGAGGCCATGGCAGGCAACGGTGGCCAGAAAGACACCGTAGATGGTGCCGTTGCTGGGTGTCCAGTTTCCGTCACGCGCGATTACTATCACGGAGAGGAACATGAGAGAGAATCCATCTGTGCTCTGAGATCAGCCTGGGTCACCCAAAGAAGCCCCTGAGGACGCTCACAATCGATGGAGCACAGCCCGCCAACTAAGCCCAGCGTGTTGCTGTATCCGACGAGGAAGCTCAGCGGATTACGACACTTTGGCGAAGCATAGTAATGAGTCCAGTAGTAAAGCCTTTCACCTTGTGAGCATGCAAAGCTGGTAGAATGGAGGATTAGCTAACCCGCCGCTGGTGGGCATCGAGCTTGCCAGATCCGCCATGGCTAACCCGACGATGAAGATAAAACCTGAAGCAAGAAACCATCCCCAGACTAGCCCGACGGGTCCTGCGGGGATCGAGTAGGCCAATGTACTGGCGACAGAAGGCAATAACCCCATGATACTGAAAGCTATCCCAAACACTTCAAGCATACTGAAGTTGCGACGAAGCTCTTGCTTGTACCTGTCACCTATTAGCGGTCACTCGGTCGAACCACGCGAGGAAGATGACGAACCCCATTTTAGCAAGGACAGCGGCATCTTCCTCTCCCGCGAGTGTCGTATCGACGAGAAGAGATCCGCGGCGCTCTGAAGGAGGTGCGTAGCCTGTCGCACCGTGGCTCTCGCCCTTGTTGTCCGTTGACGAAGCCATGGCAACCTAAGGGGACGGCGAACAAAGGCGTCCCTCAATTCGAAAAGGACTCCTCAATGCCAGGTCAGGTTTTCACGGGGGACGAACATTAATGTACGCGATGAAGATCACCAAGAAGGGACGCCGCCGTGAAGCAGGGCTCCTTAGGCTAGGCCCCCTCTCTCCGCCTCTGGCCTTTGCCAGATGCAGGCAGTAGAGCCGTAATCGCGTTGACGCCATTTGTGAAGACTTGAGGGGGAACATGGATACACGGACTTGAGCGTAACACGAATTGGCAAAACCGCGCCCTGACGCTCACCGTCCTCGTGGCGCATCAGGCCGTGTAGCGTGACACGCTGGCGAAGGCGTTATTGATGCTGAATGGTTGTGCTTGGCTGAAGATGGCCAGTGATCGACGAAGATCAAGATAAGAGTGTTGTAGCTCGTGATAAGCATTTCCCATACCACACGGTTAAACCAAACAAGGCCCGGCAGCAAGGGTGAAGGTTACCTCTGACCATACCCAAAGCAGCTTCCGCCAGCGTGTCCCACGTTGTGGCTGGCCCAAAGCTGCATTTCATAGTAGGGCGACAGGAGTAATTGAACCGCAGGACGTCACCAAGGTCTGCTGGGAATGTTTAAATATATCCACGAGCTCGTGTACGGGTTGAACTACCAGTGTCAATTGCAGTTGACACCCATAGGATAATTATCTGTGTGCGATAGACAGAAGATGAAGGCCCAGCGTCACTCTGTCGAGCTTGTGCACGTGATCTCACGTGACCAATGCACCAACAGTACCGAGTACGGGATTTGGAGATGTATTACATCTCTTCTCAGCGGACACGGAAACAATAGGCGTGAGCGAGGAAAAGCATCTTAGAGACGAACGGACTACACATCTCTATCCTGGCAAATAGAGACGAAGGCATTCGCGAGAGGTCAACAGGCGTGCTCAGGTTCAGGGCCCGAACCACGCGGATCATATTTTGTATGAGTTAATCAAATACGACCCTCACCAGTGAGAAATCACTTTTGTGAATATGGACCATCAGCAGACGGTCGAGGCACGCTCCGAAGAGCAGCCATCAGGCAAATCCATCCCCCCCGTTTGATAAAAGAGTGTTCTCGAATTTTCAACCCATTCCGACGTAGGCCAGTGCAGCACCGAAGTGCTCGGCTTCCTGGAACAGTGGCCGTATGACATTCACGGCAACATCAACCACGTCTCCTGTTCGCGTTTTGTTTCCATAACCACTCCATTCCCCAACATCGATATAAACGGTAGCTTAGCAGACTGGATTGGTTCCATCAAGCGGCCCACTGGCGGAGCTCAGGTCACAGGTGGGGTAGAAGAATGCTGCCACGGCGATGATGACATACGCTGCAATGAGCAACGCTCCTTCAAGATAGTTGCTGCGCCCATCAATCATCAGGAAGCTGACGATGAAGGCGCTAGCAAACAGACTGACGGTCTCGAAAAGGCTGAAGTACAGACTCATATCCGTCTTGATGATCCACCCAAGTATGACCATCAGCGGAGTGACAAAAAGTGCGATCTGAATGCTGCTGCCAAGAGCGATGTTGATGGCCAAATCCATTTTGTTTTTGGCGGCGACAGTCACGGCCGTGACGTGCTCCGCCGCGTTGCCGATGATGGGTAGGATAATCAGGCCAATGAAAGCCTGACTGACACCACTGTTGGCGATCAGGTAGTCAATACTGCCGACCAAGAACTCGGCGCACAAGGCAACAAGGCCCGTGGAGCACAGTAGCAGGACGACCGCGGATGTTTTCGACAAATGAGTCTGAGGCTCCACAACAGCATCTGTCTGTACTTCAGTTGGACTTTGCAGGGTCGACGCGTCATGTTGCAGAGGCGCTGAGATTGCAGGGGCCAGTCCGTTATGAGAAACTGTAGGGTGTAAGATGTCCGGCATTGACGCAGTTCGACGTACTTGTTGAGCGAGGGCTCGTGGCTGGGACGTAGGGCGAATCGGGATCGCAAGGGGTCTCCCGGTGGCCTCATGATGAGGGAAGTTGGCAGAGCTGAAAGCTGGCTTGACGGCTTCAGAAATATTGCGAATGTTGAATGGCCGTCTAGCGTTACCGTCATGGGGAATTTCTTGAACCTCTGCAGCGAAGCCCACCTGTGGTTGCGTGGAATCGGCGGTCGACAGAAAGTTCTCCTTGGTGATAGTTTCTACAACAGTTTCCTTTTCTTTCCCGTTGTCTCTGACCTTTTCCTTTTCCTTGTCTTTCTTTGAGCTTTTGAGCTTCTTCGACTTCCGGTGGCGTCTTTTCGATTTCTCTGAGGCATGGTCGTTCTGTACTCCGCTCTCAAAATCGCGAGATTGAACAGTATGTGTGCGGGAGCGGTGTCGGCCCGATCTTCCTTCTCCGTCAAGATCGGCCTCATCACCACTAAAGACGGGCTCTAACTCGGCAGAAGTAACTCCGGTCATCATCGAACCGCCATGGCCAGTGAGAACCGACGAACTCCTGGTGAAGGTCGGAAGAGAGGTATTGTCCTTTGTACTAGAAGTTGACTTGCGGCGCTTGCGGCGGAGAGCACGCTTGATGCGCTTCGTGGTCGTATTCGAGTTGGAGCTTGAGTCAGTGTCACTGGAACTGGAACTGGACGTGTCACTCGAGGAGCTGGACGAGTTTAAGATCTCGGCGAGAACTCCAGGATGTGACTCTTCATCGATGAGATGCTGGGGAGTGCTCTGATACATGAAGGAGTGCGATTTGAGCGAGAAGAGAAGGTAAAGGATGTAGACCAGCAATAGGACTACGCTTGTACCGCGCGAGACCTTCAGCACAACGTGATCTGCCGTGTCGGTGTTTGAGAACGAGGCATGGAAAGCTGTCTGCAAACGGGTTAGTATGACAGCTGCTCAAAATGACTAGTTTGGAGCACTCACCGGAAGTAGTAGGCTGATGACACTCAAGCACAACAGACACGCACTCATCTGGGAGACTGTCGAGTTGTACAATTGTTCTCGGAATCGGAGACCACCGGCGACAAAACACATGCCCAATATCAATAATAGGTTGGAGAGAATGGACCCAAGGGCCGCGGCTTGAACTACGCGCACCTCCTTGGCAGCCAGAGCGATGATGAAAATAATCAGCTCGACGGCGTTACCGAAGGTGACATTGAGGAGAGCTCCGACGGTATCGCCCAGTTTGACGGCGACGCTCTCGGTTGCAAACGACAAAAGCGATGCGAGAGGGATGATTGCCACTGCGTTGATGGCAAATACGGCACTGGGGCTCACGACGTCGTTGTGCAGCCAGTCGACAATGATACCTAGTATGATGCCAACGGGCACAAAGATGAGCAGCCAGTTGACCCAGCTGGAGAAGAGGATGCGCTTGACATCGCGGAGGAAACGGTCGACCAAGGGCGCCTTGTCCTTGGGAGGAGTAATTCCTATGGCGGAAGGTTGCGCTCCTTCTCCTTTCTCGTCCACAACTGATGCAGTTTGTTGGCCTGTATCCGTTCCTCCATTTCGAGGGTGGTCTGGATTCGTTGCAGGACCAGCTGCAGAGGCGCTGTTCCCAGCATCTTGTCGGCGGGTACCTGACTGATCATGCGCAGAGGTAGAGTGGCCCGAAGTCTGGGGGTCTGTTTGATGGAGAATAGGGGACTTCGGTGTGGAGGGAGTCTTGGTCTTAGCCCATGAGTGTAGACGACTTGACAGCGGAGGCTCGTCAGCGGAGTCGACCATCGGCGTATGAGTGAGTGCAAGAGGGTAGGGAAGCGTGTAACAGGCTTGCTTTCAAAGCACGTCGCAGAAAGATGAGTATGAAGGAGAGGGTACAAGGCGGGGAGACGACAGTGAGCGCAGGCGTGGTGAATCGTGGGATGTTGCGCGGAAGCCGGTGGCCAACACAATTCTGGGCGTGCACTGTGTAAATCAGGGAACGCTCCAGTGAGCGAGTGTGGCTGTGAGAGCAGTGGAGTCAAGACTCTTCGGAGCCCGCACGCCGCCCGTTCAAGCTTGTTTCTTACTCGCCCGTCGCTCTTGAGGGGACGTGTCAAGCTAGCGGATGATGTGTGCCGAGTTCTTGGTGTTCTTCCGGAAGCCTTGATTGATGACAGAGTCAGGTATCGTGGAAGAGCAGAGCGGAAGTGTGAGAATTGTATAGATCCTGTTTGCTTCCCAGAACAAAGTGGTTTTGTGTATATTATGCTGAGCAAAAGGAGCTATCGTACTGCTTTTGAAAGAAAGACAGCAGACGCATGCCTGGAAACAGAGATGCCTGGGGCTTATCTTATCTAGAGACACTAATCCTTTTTGGCCAAGTTCTCATCCGTGGCTTGGCGCCGACGGGCCCTTCAGAAAGCTCGAAACGAACGAGATCTATGGGTGCCTCGAATACGAGGACTACCCGATCAAGAGCACTTTCGATGAGGAGTCGTGCCCTTGCCAACACGTTATCAAGTGCTCTTCCATGAGGATAGAGTGCTGCAGCAAGTTGTTTAGATTCTCCAAATCTGTTGCGGGAGAGGCCCAGAACAGTATATGAAGTCATCATCTCAAGTTTGGTCCAGCTTCCGAGATTGGCGCAGATGCAAGCACGGCTTCTCAAGACTCGCTGATATCCCATATAGACAAAACACAGACAGGGTCGAAGCTTATGCTCTGTACTACCACTCAGCCGTAGTGATCTGCCCGCAGTGACCTGACTGTCCGGGCGAGGCTGTGGATGCCTTGCAATAAACCTCTCCTGGCATGGAAGCCTCGACCCTGTCTGTGATTGCTACTGCATTGCCGTAAGTGGATGTTTTGGCATTGTTGCATGGCCTTCATGACGTTGCCCTCAAATGGGGCAAACAGCTTGAATCTAGGAGCAATCATTGCTGTGAAAGCACAAAAGGCACTGCATGCAAAAAACTAGATTGGTACACATGACGAACAGAAGGGAGGGTCAGTGCCGATTGCCTTTCTACTTCGGCGGAGGTTCGTAATAGTTCAGGAAGCATTGGTCGGCCGCAGGCTGCAGAGAAGGACAAGTCTGTGAGGACGAATCTGCGTGGAGAGAATGCATGACATGTGTGGAGCCGAACAACGGAGAGAGTACTGTCAGACCGGGCGCGGGCGTAAGAATCTCTAGATCTACGGAGTACTGTGGAAAGAATAGGTACCACGTACGAGTACAGACGAGTCAAGCTGTCGCCACGGCCACTCTACTGAGTATGTACGAGTATATATGTTTAGTATGGAGGGCACACGCTCTGACACTCCGGGGCTTTTTATGGCCCGCCGTGAGTTTGGGGTACACGCCGGCAGCCGAGCACCAACCGCCTGGAGAGAGAGTCCCCCCCCGTCCCCCATCATCGGGAAACTCAAAATGCCATGATGCCTCGGGGCGATCCTCGCTGCTTCGGCGAACCAACAATTCCCACCGCTTGAAGTTGGTTTTCTTACTCTACCACAACCATGTCGAAGAATACTTCCCCTCAATGCACTACTCGTACGTGCGAGTACTGATCAACCCCAGTGCCGTTGTCCATACACCACTGACCCTTCCCTACCTGCAGTGATCGACCGAGCATCTTCCATTTCCCAGTCCCACTTCGCTCTTACCTCACTTCCATCCTGAAGTTCGCACGGATTGCAATCACTTCTTACCGATTTTTACTATCATTATCCGGTCCCGGTCCAGGCTGCGATCCTAATCTACAGGCCGCCGGACCTTCTATCCGCCAGAAAACCTTTGCTCCGATTCGCCACTGCGGACTGCGCATTGCCAGCGTGCCCTGTACGACTAACACGCGACTGAGCAGCCGCGGGTCCAACCAAAGCCTGCTTTCATGGTGACGACTGAACTCGCTCAAAGCTTCCCCTCCGTTGGCACTGCTGTCGGTGCGCCCGCGCCCTCGCCCTGCCCGCGACCTCGATCGATCTCCAGACCTGTGCGCACCTCCCTTTGCGCTATCCTTCCCCACTCGATCGAGTCTACCCGCTGTTCCGTGTCATTCTTACCTGGCTATCGAATTTAGCCACAATTGGCCGAGAATGAAACTTGCGAATGAGTGCCCCATCGGACCCGAATGACATCCCGTTTGGCTCTGTCCCAGGTTCACCCCTCTCCACCGTTGAGATCGCTCCTCCCTCATTGAAGCGCACACATAGTCCCGTTGCCAGTCCATCCTCGCCCGATCACCTTCGTGTAAAATATCCGAAGCGCTCATCATCCAGTGGGCTGCCGGGCTCAGATCATGGTCGCCTGAATGAGGAGCGTCGAGGTCGACGGGGTGGGCAGGAGGAGGGCGAGAATAACCCCGTCAAAGAGGGCTCGGGAATGCAAAACTTCCAAGCAGGGAATCCGATTTCCCTTCTAGAAGCTGCCGCAACAGTTCTCAGCCAAGAAGCGGACATGCCGTCTGCGCGAATATCAGCACCGGTCAGGAGCGCCGCAGGGAGTGCGATACCTGTAAGGACATCTCCTCACGCGAGCCGAGTTGGAAGCGAGGACAGACCTCGCGCACCGTCAGACACAAGAATACCAAGCGGAAACCAATTGATGCATTCTGTTTCCCTGGCCGAATATCTTCAGCTTGACGAACGACCGACCCTTGTTGTTGACATCGCCGATGACGACAACAAAACCTCGGCTGGCCTCAGCCTGGTATTCGCAAATACAGCCCTGACGGCTCACGCTCCCCTTCTGGACCATGTTCAAGGACGGGCAGAGGATCCAAGTGTACTGCTTGAGTTGGGAACGCCTTTCTCGGATTTCAAGGCATGGGCTCTCAGCGCTCTGAGTGAACCAGATATTGTCTCGACCTTCCCTTTTGCAGGGTGGCTATGGCAAAGTGTCCTCATACGGAAACGGCTGAAGGTCATTCACGGACGCCAACACCCCCTCGCTCCTGGGCCGACGACAGACGGTAACACTCGGCCCGGTATGCTACAGTTTCAAGGTCTTGGGTCGGTCTCTGCCTCTACTACTCAAAGCGGCACCCGAGCAGAATCCACTTCGCAAAGCTATTTCGACATTTCCCCGCGCACGAAGAACAATGTTTCTCGAAATTTGCATAGCTTGATGACTGACTCCCCACCAGATGCTTCGACCAGCACCCTCGACCCAATGTCACCCGTACCAATTGGAGACATGAAATATTCTGAGCTTCTGTCGGGATCCTTACCAGCAGCCACCAGTCAGAGAATGGTCCAACCTAGCGCAAAGAATGATATAGGCCCGGACATGATGGTTGTTGATGATAGAGCCTACTTCGATTGGACACGTTTGCCCGTGTCGCCCTCTCTTCCGGCCCACGTCCAGTTTGCCAGAGGGATTGATTGGACTAACACCAGTCTGGGTCCGATTCAAGACTGGTCTGTTGAGCTTCGAGGGATGTGCAATCTTATCATGGCGAGTCCTCATCCATCAGCAATGTACTGGGGGGAGGATCACATTGCCATTTACAACGAAGCCTATGTTCTGCTAGCGGGACAGAAGCATCCGGCGTTGATGGGGGCTCGTTATCGAGATGCTTGGTCAGAGATTTGGGACGCATTGGAAGCGGTTTTCGATAACGCCTTCAAGAACGCGCAAGCAACAATGAAAGATGACGACTGCCTGTTCATTCTTCGGAACGGATTTCTGGAGGAGACTTATTTCTCTTGGTCAATCATTCCCTTGATTGGTGCTGACGGTGGAGTGGTTGGTCTGTACAATCCAGCTTTTGAGAAGACGCGCCGCAAAATTGCCGAGAGACGAATGTTGACGCTCCGTGAGATCGGCGAACGTACGGCTGCAGCTCGGCAAGTGTCACAATTCTGGGACCTGCTCCTCCAGGGCCTCGAGTACAATGAGTTTGACGCTCCCATGGTCATGGTTTATTCCCTGAATGAAGACTTGGCTGACAGCGACGCCGCCTCTTCTGGCTCCAGTGGCGCGGCATCTAACAAAATCTGCTACTTGGAAGGTACACTGGGCGTTTCTGCTGGCCACATAGCGGCCCCTCCCATCATAGACATGAAGACGGGCACGAAAGGGTTTGCCAATTCTTTTCGACAAGCATTGACCACTGACAGACCGATCGTCCTCCGAGTTGACGACGGCACGTTAGATCCTAACATGTTAGAGAACATTGAATGGCGCGGATTTGGAGACCCTTCGCGAGTCGTGGTTATAGCTCCAATTCATCCTACAACAGGCGAGTCTACGCTGGGTTTTCTGGTTATGGGTACGAATCCCAGGCGACCGTACGATGAAGACTATGATTTGTTTGTCCAGCTTTTGGGACGTCAGCTGGCCACATCGATTGCTTCGGTTGTACTCTTTGAAGACGAGATCAGGAAAGGCGAAAGAGCCGCTCAGCTGGCAGCCCAGGACCGCATCGAGCTCAACAATCAGCTTGTGGCCCGGACCCAACAGGCCGCTGAGGCAGAGAACAGGTTCACAAGAATGGCCGAACTCGCGCCGGTGGGTATCTTCATCGGTTGTGTCGACGGCCGGATCAACTTTGTCAATGACGCGTGGTATGACCTCTCGTCATACCCTAGAGACATCCCAGTCAATGACGAATGGATGGGTTATGTGTTGGAGGAAGATCAGCAGAAGGTCCGAGAGACGTGGAGTACCATGTTGGACAACAGATGTGCCATATCATTGGAATTCCGCTTCAAAACCCCATGGCGAGACAAACTTGGCAATAAAGGACACACCTGGGTGCTCACTAGTGCGTCACCGGAGCGTGACGAGGACGGACAAATTCAGCAGATTTTTGGATCCATGACCGATATCAGTGCGCAGAAATTCGCCGAAAACTTACAGACCCGGAGGATGCGAGAGGCCGTGGAAATGAAACGGCAGCAGGAGCGATACATTGACACAACCTCACACGAGATGCGCAATCCGTTGTCCGCCATACTCCAGTGTGCTGACTCGATCACTGGCTCTCTGAGCGAAATGCGGGACACCGAGGGTCTGACCAAGCCCCAAGTAGACATTCTCGACCTTACCATCGACTCTGCACAGACGATCACACTCTGCGCTCAGCACCAGAAGAGGATCGTCGATGATGTGCTGACTCTGTCGAAACTCGATTCGGCCATGATGACGGTGACTCCGGTCGACACCCAACCCCTCAACGTCGTCCACAGAGTTTTGAAGATGTTCGACGCCGAGCTGAAGACTGCAGATATCAAAATGGAGCTGAAGGTCGATCCGACTTTTACGGATGCCTATATCCACTGGGTTCGGCTGGATCCTCATCGCCTGTCTCAAGTTCTGATCAACCTGATGACCAATGCTATCAAGTTCACGACCACACAGGAGAAGCGTATGATACGGATGCATGTCGGGGCCTCGGAGGAAAAGCCGTCCCAGGAAGACAAATGGGGACTAACGTACATCCCATCTCGAGCTTCCAAGGTCAAGGATGTTACAGCGGGGACGGAATGGGGCCTGGGCAGGACCTTGTACATCCATTTCGCCGTCCAAGACACTGGCCGTGGCTTAGATGAGTTAGAAAAGAAGCAACTCTTCCAGCGCTTTTCTCAAGCTAGTCCACGGACGCACGTTACATATGGCGGGTCGGGTCTCGGTCTCTTTATCTCGAGAGAGCTCGTTGAGATGCAGGGAGGTGAGATTGGTGTTGCTTCTGAGAGTGGGAAAGGAAGCATCTTTGCATTCTATGTCAAAGCTCGCCGAACCCAGGGCAATAACAGCAGCACAGAGGACAGACCCAGCTCTTCATCACCACGAAGCAGTAAGGGGACGAAGACAACGCCATTGACAGGTCTGAGCACGCAGCTGTTCTCTCCATCAAAGCTTGACTCCTCAGTGTCCACCACCACCACCACAGGTCAAACCATGTCGTCCGAATCTCTCCATGTCCTCGTCGTGGAAGACAATCTCATCAATCAAAAGGTCCTGGCCGCTCAGTTGCGCAAAATTGGCTGCTTCGTCCAGGTCGCAAACCACGGCGGCGAAGCCATTGACCGTATCTGCGAATCGAAATTCTACCGCGACCACGTCACCGACGGTGTAGATATCGACATAGTGCTGATGGACCTTGAGATGCCTGTCATGGACGGTCAAACTTGTGCGCGCAGACTGCGTGAGATGCAGAACACTGGCGAATTGGTTGCGCATGTACCCGTCATAGCAGTGACGGCGAATGCGCGGGCTGAGCAGATTGAAATGACGTTGAAGAGCGGGATTGACGACGTGGTGAGTAAGCCATTCCGTCTGCCAGAGTTGGTACCAAAGATGAGGGACGTTATGTCAAAGTTCAGAAGGGAGCGGGGGTAAAGGCATCAAGAATCGGTTGAAAGGATCTTCTTTTCGACATGGCGCACGTCTTCATTGTGTGGGCGAACATGCTGCGTGTAGGAAGATGAGGAGTTCAGGAGCCTCCTGGTTGTGAGACCATCGGGACCTCAGATAATTGCGCAGGCTGCAACAGAGGAATAGGGGGGCTGCATTATGTCGGCGTCCTCGGCAACAGCTTTCCATAAGGGTCCAGGGCTCGGCTATCCGGCACAAGAAGATTGTTGCACTGAAGTGCGCGCGGAAGCAGCAGGGTGTGGGGGATGTTCCCTCAGGGGATCACATTTGCCGTTTGTGCCTGGGACTGGTCCTTGAATAGCTTCAACAATGATCGACGAGAACGACGCCCGGTTCCGGAACGGTGTGAATAAGCGCAAGCAAAGTGAAGGGTCAGAAGCGAAGAGTCTGATTGAGCTTGTCTCTCACTGGACAATACAATCAATGACTCAAGGAACAAAGCGGGAGCAACGCGGTGGGCCTTATGCCTGGCCGCTATCCTTAGGGAGGTTTCAGCAGGATAAGGCCTGGGATAGGCAAGTATCAGTACAGCTGCTTGACCGTAGACATCAACTCCATTGCGAGTAGAGCACGTATAATATATCGTTCCGTCTTCATCCAGATGGATGGAATTTATTGAATAATCCACCATGGCGGGCGTCTAGGGATTATATCGGACGGCCGGCCCGGTTTTCCATCTTATTACCGCCTTGTGATATCCCATCTATGGCCTCTTCGATCTTGGCCCAGGCCGCCGGGAGCAGAATCCCGGTCAGCCAGTAGTTGTCGCCGTGATCTTTGCCCAACACCACGATCACGTTCCTGGAGGCGGTGCTCTGTCGCATTGATTGCGCGTGGTGGAATACCATGGTGCCGGGCGGGTTGGTCCTTGACTGGCCCGGCTCGCCGGCGCGCACAAGTGCAGGGCTGAAGTCGGCCGTGTCGAAGAAGCCGGCCCGGGTCCAGTTGGTGAAAGGCATCAGCAGGGCGTCGGACTCGCCGCACACCATGGCCGGGTCGCTGCCCGAGTTGGATCCCCGTCGCAGCTCGCGCAGGCAGGCAAGCACCTGCGCTTCCGTCGATTGCTCCATCAATTGGCGGCGATTCTCCAGAGCTATGGGCCCAAGAGGGCCCGTGGCGACCTCGGGAGACAGGAACGCGAAGGCGGCCACCGCCATGTTCTGAACATAGACACCCGAAGCAGCCGGAACCAGCGAAGAGAGCCGGAACCTCGCGTTGAGCGCGTGAAGCACCGACACCGGTCGTGGCTGCGGGAGGGAGGCAACGACTGCACGCAATGCCCACGCTGTCAGCACGTCGCCCTCGCTGATGAATGGCTTCTGCCCTTCGCCGTCATCCAGGGCGGCAAGGTCGCTCTGGGCCTGGCGTCGCAACTGGGCCACTACGCTCTTGGGCAGGAAGATGGTGCGTGTCTCGACGACCCGGTTCCACAGCAAATCCCAGGCAAACCGCAAGCCGAACATGAGCATGGCCCAACCCCTCAGCCGCTTCTGCTCCAGCCTGAACTCTTCTTCTCTTCCCTCCACAGGAGCATCGGCCGCGGCACACAACGCGTCCTCTCGCGCGCCGAGCAGCGGGGGTACTTCCATCTCCCGGCCGGCTAGCACCAGAGACCAGCCGCGCAGGAGTGCTTGCTGGCCCATGACGTCCATTAGTGTGTGGGGCCACGAGAGAGCCACGAGCGTGGCGTCGTCGAACGAAGTGATGTGTAACGACAGCTGCGGGATGTCCTGGCAGACGAAATCCTCGAGCGTCGCCGGTGCATCTTCCCGGGCCGCAAAGACTCGAAAGCCCTGTGGGCCCGATTGGATGGACGGCGCTTCGGTGGCTTTAGGGAGGGTCTTTGCCAGCGGATGCTCTTCAATGCTCATGGCAATGGATTGGTGGGTATAGGACACTGCAGGACGTTCCGCCGTGAAAGGCCGTGGTACACGGATCTCCAGCTTCCCATCCTCCTGGCGAGCGTGAGTCGGTAACGATTGACCCCGGTCGAAGATGATCAGATATAAGGAAAACTAACCTTGAGCCTCAGCCGACCACCGACCTTCCTCCAGTCTCCGATTTCGAGCAATTTCGAGAGCGAGAGGGACAACTTGTCCGCATCAAGGACGTCGTTGAAGCGCAGCGTCCAGGTTACGACGATGCCCCGGAGTGTGGACGTGTCGTCTAGCATGTGGACCGGGTAGACGTCGTCGCTTTCAACCACCGGCGGCGGACTTCTTGCGGGAGACGTCCCGAGCAGCCGCCAAAGGGCCGCCATCTTGCCAGCGGTGAGAGACGTTGGGTGTTGATCCCAAATCAATTCTTGGAGCCTGTGAATTGGTCCATGTCCCAGCCATGATCGCCTCGTCTACCGAGTAGATTGCTTCCTTTTATGATCTATGGCTCTCGGTCCCTATCATGTGGTGATTGTTGAAGAAACAGGGGCTCGCCTACTAGGAGTACGAGGGAGGTATGATTGACCAATCCGAGACGAGCCAGGCAAGCCATGGCTAGATGCGTTTCCAGGACTTTGTTTCCCCGAAATTTGCCTAGCGTCGATAGAAACGTTGTTGGGCTATGTGGATCCGAGCGTATTCGCGTACCTCGAGCGGGGACCCCTTAACGACATGTTTCAATCCACCAGACATCATTTTTAGGGCGTGGGTGTGGATGCACCGCCGGCACTGCCGCGGGTCAGCCTGGATCCGAATGAGCATGTGGATTTCATGTGGGCTACGGAGGAAGAGTGTGTGGCGGGGCGGTGGACGGGGGAGGGGGAAGGGGAGCAGCACGTGAAATTGGTGTTCACGAACGAGGCACAGAAGCTCGTGGTGTTGGAGGGGTTTCGACGTGTGAGGAGCACATTAAGCAGCCAGTGGACTCGGTCTCGTCTTGATGAGGTCGGGCACGCGGTCAAAGTCACCGAATCTGGAAAGCCAGGCATACGGAAAATTAGAAGTACTTTTCATTGTTGGTACACTGCGCTTGATGTGACGCTATAAACTCATTTCCCAAGGATTGAATTCCAAGCCGCCAGCAGTTAGCACCGACCTGACTCCATGCACCTTATTCTTCCCATGCAAGTGCTTTCGCTAAGAAATTCATTTTCAGTCGTAAGGCAGCATGTGTATGTTCAAACCGTGGACCAATCAGACCGTGGTAGGGACAGGCTTGCGGCCGACGCTGCTGGAGTTGTAGTGCGTCCCTCCGGTCATGGTAGCATCAGAGTTCCTAGCAGACGATGCACCATTCGTGAAGCCGTGTGTTCCATGGAGACCAGCATTGGCTTCAACATCGCCTTCAGGCTTGTGCAGATAGCGCTCCTGCTGCACTGCCCCGGTGTTGAAGCCGGCTGTTTGACCTCTCAGCCCGTGTGCAGCATCGAAAGGAGCTCCACCATAGTGCTCTTCGTATCCCCATCCAGCTTGTCTAGTGAAAACAGCAGTCTCAAACCCTCCAGCTCCAGCAGCACCTGCCCCATACGAGAATGGTGTGTGGCGAGTCAGGGGAATGTGGTTGAATCTAAAGTCCCACACAGAGGCGTAAACCATGCGGTAACTCGAGATGGCAAAGACTGAGCCGATCACGGCACCAGCGAAGACATCGTACCAGTTGTGGTATTCGTCAATTGTAAGGGCACCACCGATCAGACAAGCACCGAGAAGAGGAGTATATGTGACGATGAGCTTCCAGAATGCTGGATGGTGGTTGCTGAAGACCTTGAGCTTCGCATTAAGGTAGAAATAAAGGTAAAGGAACCCGGCAAAGGCGGCAGTGGTATGGCCAGATGGCATAGACTCAAGCGAATCGTCAATCTGATCGACATCACCCCGGCAGATATTGCGCTGGAACATAATGCTCTCAAATCCTGAGCCAGGGTGAGCAGCCATCAATGCTGGATCCGGGTCGCACACAGCCAAGAAGTGTGGTCGAAGGCCGCCAATGAGCCACTTGATGAAGACTTGGAAGACTGCAGCTCCGATGAGCGCGTACAGGAGACCGATGACGGCGTTATTGAGGTCCCAGAAAGACCGAATACGGAACTGCATAACCAGGAAGATGAAGATCGGAATGAGGGAGGCAAGAAGGGCGGCGAGCCAGATTGGGACGATCTCGTGGCGGAGGGGATAGGCGAACTCAGGGTAGACAATCTCTCCGTCGGAAAAGGTCACTGGGAACGAGCGGCTTGGTGCTGGTTTGGCTTCGTAGACACCAAGACCAACTGCGCCCATGGCGGCCATGGTCAAGATGTCGAGCCACGTGAACTTGAGCCTGACGAACACCGTTGGTCAGATCATCGCCATGGACTGGAAGAGAAGACCTGCAACTCACCATTGTCCGAAGCTGGGTCTGCGGTTGAAGTTGCCAGAGTCGATATCGAAAGGTTGCCGGCTTCGCTTCTCATGACGAAGGGCGTTGCCAGATGTGGTATTGCCAGTTGCGGTTGTATTGCGAGTCCGTCTGGTAAAGAGACCCATCTTGACAATACAATTCGCTATCAGGTACAAGAGAAGAAATTGTGCGGGTGAGTTTGAAAGGAACTCTGGGACGATGAGAGATGAAGGGAAGCAACCTTGACGTGGGCTCACCGCAGAAACTCACTGCTGCACCTGCTTGCCTCAGGTGAACTGGAAATGAAAGGCAAGTGCATAGCTGGAAGTTGAAGTATTTCACTTTCTTACAATGCTCTCCCACGCAATGACGCAGTGGGAATTATGCTAGCGTTTCGAATGATACTGTTATACTCGTACTGAACAGATCACTGCCCTCCCTGCCCTGTTTTTGGCCTTTCAGCATCACCACTTGCACGAAACAGGCGACGGTGTAACGAGCGATTGGAGTCGGGAACGCAGATCACTGAAGCAAGCTTGCAAACTTGGAAATCTTGTACCACACTAAAGTGCTTGGCTGACGTGAATTGTGGCTAGTGACCTCCACCACTGCAGGGATCGGCCATCGATGTCTGGACGGATCGAGATGAAGGATCATGAGTACGAACAAACAAAAGGAGGATCTAATAGAGCAGTGACGAAATCAAAGGACTGACTCCTGGCGAACTTCTCACCGCACTACAATCTGTTGATCTCTCCAATCGTTCCGGCAATTTGACTTCATAGTCCATAGATTCAAGGCGGGGAATATGTGAGCGTACTAAGTACTGTACGAGGTAATTGAGATCAAGCATGTCAAGCTTTCCCATCTCTATTCACCTGTGGCGTGGACGCCACAGTCCACTGCGTTTCAGTTGAATGAGCGGCGGAGTGCGCTTGTCAAATCCAAGTATCTGTGCTCCCAAGATTCAGCCTCACTTGACCACACAGCAAATGTACAGGGCGTGCGAAATTGATGGTCAGTGACCCTGACATGGACGCCAGTCATCTGCCAGAGTGATTCATCGTCGACCAACGCTGCTGAGCCGTCGATGGTGCCCTGATCGCATGTTGGTCGAGCTGGAATAAACTACCGTGTCAACGTTGAACATAATCGGATGCATCGATGAAGCTCTCCACAATCCGACATTCGTATACTTCATTTCTCAAAAATGACTGGAACCACCATAATGCACAGAACTCGGATCTCGAGGAGAAGAGCAATGGAATCGGCATGTGTATTGTACAAAGTCGCATAGCTTCACCAAGGTCGTCTTTCCCAATTTCAATGACTGACCTTCTTTCCCATTTTCCAAGACATGGCACCCTTGCCAGTAAACCACGTAGTCCGATACACATTAAATCCACATACTGTCACCACAATTTGTCACATTAAACTCACAGCCCAAGCCAATCTCTTCACTCAGTGTCCTAAGCTCCGAGACGATAACATCGCCTGGCGCGGGCCCATCCATTAGTGTCTTCTTGACATGGATTATATGCACCGTTACGCCTTTGAGCGGCTCAGCCAGTCTCTCTTTTGCGTATGTAGCGGAGCCTGGAAGTGAAGAGGAGCGCTGATGGGTTGTCGGGGCTGGAATAGAAGGCGCCACCGAGCCAGGTTGGAAGCTCACATTGCGGCCCCGGCCTGGTGTGTGAGGATGGCCCGCTGCGCCTGACTCACGCGGCTCGTGAGACTGTTTCCTGCGAGTAGATGAATGAGATCTGGTGCCAACGTAGCTGCTAGCGATTGGTGAAGGGGGTGCAGTGTCAAAATTTGTGGCTCCGAGTTCAGGCGTTATTGCCAGGTCGCCGTTCAAGGCTCTCTTGCGTTTCCTTTTCAGTTCTGACGGCGTCGGTGGTTGCCTCATGGTCATGTCGGGGACTTTCGCAGAGGCATCAAATGGTTTGACCAAGGACTGCGCATCTGCGGGGTTCGAGCCATTCGTGGCCCTCTGTTTCCGCCTGCTAATCACACAGTTGGCGAGGAAGACAAGTTCAGCGATGAGATGTCTGGGACATAGGTGGCCATAGAGATCCTCGTTACGGGTGCTGTCATCGTATGAACATTCAATAAAGATAGCCTTTAGCTTTTCGTCTGCCACCTTTCCGGCTGCATCATCCCAGACTATGTGATTTCGAGGAGAAAGGCTGACTGAGTCGGGTTCGACATCTCCAAAAATGAGCAGCTCATTCCCTGTGGCGTCGTTCCGAATGAAGAATGCCGAACTTGATACAGGTTCAAACAGGTGGCTGCTGTCTATGTGACTCGACGCCAGCGGTCCTCCGCCAAGCCCTGGGGTAGCCGGGCCCGCGGACATTGGTACCTGGGTTGGTGCAGGGACATATGCGCCGGCGTTTTGGGATTGCTGCTGGGCCACGACGGCGAAATAGCCATGATCATCCGATATGCGAGAGAGTCTTCTGGACGGGAAATTGTACTCGGGCATGTACCCAAAAGAGTCGCTGTGTTGGTGCGAAATGCTGTGTGACCGCCTATGGCATTTGCCGTGACTGACACTCCAGCACTTTGTGGCGAGCCCGTCGCACACATTGACATAACCACGCGACTCACCCTGACCGAGACGAGGATTGCCCCCTTCGATGAGTCGCCTGTATGTGACGAAGCCGACACCATGACCTTCGTCGGACAGGTTTGGCCACAGCCAGTCATTGAAGATGTGGTTCTTGATAGCCTCAATCGTCGAGGGCAGTGCCACAATTGCTTTCGCTTCCCGTCCATATTCGAGGGCCGGGGTGTTGATGGCCATGGCCGCCAGGTGGTCGAGATGCGGGTGCGTAATCAAGAAGCCATGAAGGACTTCCCGGAAGATATGGAGTGCATTGGCCTTTGCGCTAATATGTGGGAAGTGAAGACCTGCAAAGGGTCCTTCTTTAAGGATCTTCGAGTATCCTGGCGGCGGCAGTTTCTCTGATCTCAATGGCATGTCTCTTTGGAGGATGCGAATCATACTGGCAAGGTGGGCGCCTGCGTCGACTGCGATCATGGAACCCTTGCGCCATTCTGTCTGAGGTGCCCTCACAAGTAGGCCGGTGATGTTGTCTTCGCGTGGTCCGCCGGTAGAGCCCTAATGAGCTGCGTAAGACGCTGCGACATTCCCGTAACGCAGCGCAGGATTGACTTACCAACACTATGACCTGAAACGAAGCACCATTCTTGTCCCCCAGTTCGCGTGGCTGGGGGCCGGTGTCGAGTAAAGTATCATTGTTCCCCCTCATCGAGTTGTTATGCGCAAGGTCCTTTGTCCAGTGACCCGCTGTGGCTCGTTACACAATCTCTTTGTTCGCGGCCCCCGGGCCCTAAGATTTCTGGATGAACGGTTCGGAAGAGGTCTCGGCTAGGTGCTTCCAGCCGGAGCCAGGATCGTGGGAGTAGGAAGTGAAGGAAGACGAGCCGGGATCAGCTGATAATCAGTTCTTCGAGGTTGTTTGTCAATAACAGGTATGTAAGCTCATTGTAGGGTCGGTACAGATACACGCATTGGAATGTGAGGCTGCGGCCCCAACGGAGGCATCGTCTAGATTGCAGAGTCTGATGCCTTTTGGATCAAGGATAGCTGGAGGAATGACGATAAGAATAAATCACGGGTGCTACGAAAACCATGTTCGTGTTCAACGCTTTAGCAGCTGAGCCAGGCACGCCAGGGTCAATCCTTCGCAGGTGTTTGCCCGTTCCCCATCTCGTCTATGGCCTGCAGGTCGGGGGCGCGTTAGAACTCCTCAAACGGAAGCCGCAAACGAGGCAACTGTGAGTGAGTCCACTGTTGATTATGTCCCCGGATTTCCAGTACTGTGACAAACATATCGATTGGCTACTGTATGCATACCATGCATGACGAATGTCTTTGATAAGCACTGAGGGTCCCTTCTGGTGCGTCCGCTGAGTTCGAGTTCCTACTCCGCTACACAGTGCACAGTATCCACTCTTGGGTGCCGCGCTTGAAACGCGTCGGGGGGGTACTGCTCAGCATTTAAAGGTAGTACGAGGTTCAGTTCAGATATTCGATTGAGATCGAAGTCATATAGAAGTCAATTTCATAACGGATAATCATTTCATGCTCGGGGTATCTTCATCAAGTATGGCTAGGTCCCGCTGCTTCGCCGATGGCAGCATCATAAGTAGGAATCGGAGGTCCTCCTGCTTGCAGTAACTCTTGCCGTTCATCATCGTCGCCGTCACCACTGCTTCTCCGACTGCAAGGCGGGCTCGAATATTCTGGAGGCGGTATAATCTGTTGTCCAGCTGGTGTGTTCTCCACGGGCTGGTGCTGTATATCCCCAATGTCGAAATAGGTGGTGGTCTGGCTGGGGAGGTCCTGCGTTGATACATGGGCAAGTTGTGCTAATGAGATATCTGTGGGAGATCGGACCGGACCTGGGCTGCCCGCTGGTAGTCCAAGCCTCGCCAAACCACTGCGTGTCCTTGAGTGGCCGGGTTCGTAGGTCGATTGTCGGGTTCCTTCTCTTCCGGTTTCAAGCAGAATACTACCTTGCTCACTTCCATACGGCGGAGGTGGTGCAAGGCTTCCGGTCATTGGCGCTAATCCCCACTTCTTGACGTTGGCTTCGATGAACACGAACCCCATCTGCCCAAAATTTACATGGACATGGCAGGGTCCGTTGGCACCAACAGTTGGGAAAAAATTCTGGCTCTTCAGGTTGTGCGCAATTTCGTCCAGCTTCTTTCCATTTCTGGTGAAGAAGATACTGCCGGTTCGCGGCCGGTAGCCCACGCCGATCACATCGCCTTGAACATAAGCAGGGCCATAGGTGCTGGCGGTGAACGGTTGGTTGTACCGACGGTGGCCCGTAGAGAGATAAGCAACTGATGTTTTGTGGAAGCCTGGCGCGATTAGATCTCATACCGTAATAATGCGCTGTCATTGACTCACCAGGCAGTCGAAACAGAGGATATGGCTTCGTGGTCATTCCAATGCTGATCAAACTATTCTCCGGCTTATCGTAGATTTTAGCCTCCCAGTAGTATACCTCGTTTTGCTTAGGGATTGGCAAGTTGCTCTGGACGCTGCACTCGGAGTCGAAGAACTCGATCTCTGTCCTCGCCTCGACGAAGCAGTTGGCGATTTCTAGCTCCGGCTCAAATTCCCAGGCCGAGACGCCCTTTTCTTGGATGGCGAGGAACTGCGACAGTGATATATCGGTCTGCACGGATTCGGGAGGATTCGCTTGAACAAATGCTGCTTGAAGGTGAGACTTGCCCGGTAAGAAACGTGGTCAGACGATGATGCCTACCTTTTGCTCGTAAATATTCCGTCCTCTGCAACTCATCCATCGTCTCCAAGGCCTCAGCCTCCTCGTGCGCAAACGCTTGCTCATCGTCAAACTCGCCAGGCCGACCTATCCGATCTAGCAGAATCCGACCTCGAGAGGTATATTTGAAAAAGAAGAAGACGGCGAGAACAAGGATTGCAATGCCCGCCGAACCAAACGCGGAGAGTAGACCGATAAGAATCCCTCGGCCAGTTGAACCGCCATCACTGATGTTTATAACGATAGATGTGGGTGAGCCATCAGGATTTGATCTGAAGGGAGGGCGAATATCTTCCCGCCACCCTTTTTGATCGGCGAAGGAAGGTGAGGAGATGGAGGTCGGTTCTGAGGATATGGACGTAGGAGATGGAAAGGAAGCCTCGAAGGTCATCGCGAATCGCTCATGTTGAAGCCGTTCGGCACCAGGACGCATCGCTCAGAGGATGAGCTTGCTAATGAGAAGGAAGATGGAAAGGTAAGGTGGTAAAGCCGTCAAAAGGTGGCAAGGTGGTGATGTCGAAGCCGGATTGCGAGCACAGGGTCAAATGGCGCAGGCGGGGATTGCGGTTGGTCAGGTTAGAATCGATCGAATGACAGCTGCACCAGGACTGGGAGGGCAGTTGTCCGCATCAACTGTCTGAGTTCCGTATGATGATCCTAACGATTTGATTCAATCAGGTGCGATGCCTATGAAGACGACAATATGGACAGAAGGCCACCATTTTGGATTGAACTTTAGAAGAGCGCAGCAGTGAGGAATGGATGAGCCCAGACAGAAGGTGCTTCTGCGCTGCCGGATGAAACACGACGGGTGACGGCCGGGCCCAGAAGGAAACCCAAGCTGGCGCCGCTCCGTCACTTCGCGGGCTAAACTTCAGCTCACCAACCAATCGACCACTGCCAAGAAGGATCGCTTAGAGGTGATGTCCCTCAGGTTCCTTGTCCGTCCGACCCGCGGTCTCAAGGTGACTGTAGATACTGTTTCTTGACCGTTTCTATTTTCCTTCTCCGCAAAGCTAAAACAAAGTGCAGCAATTTTCTTTCGGGTCTATATCTTAGTATCCCTCTTCTTCGCCCTCCAGCCGGTCAGGTTGCTGCCACCATCGAGCTCGATGACATTGCCGGTCATGTGGGCTGAGGCAGCGCTGCTGAGGAAGAGCACCACCCCCGCAAAATCTGACGGCTTGCCCACCCGTCCTGTAGGCTGTCGCTCCAACAAAGTATCCATATATTTCTGGATGCCAAAGTTTGTCATTCGAGACGGAAAGACGCCCCTGCAGAGGCATATTAGATTGTACGGAGAGCCACAGTGTGTGGAGAAACTTACGGGCAGATACAGTTCACCATGATATTAAGGGGAGCCAACTTGGATGCCTGTATCTTGGTGAGATGTATACAGGCTGCTTTTGAAGGGCCGTCTGAAGCGGAGGTCAGCATCGCCACATCGGCTTAAACTCGAATCGAACGTACAACTATAGGTTCCGTGACCCGGAGCCGAGAGCCCTCCGTCTCCCGACGCTGTAACATCCGTGGTCTGAATTCCAGCCATCGAGGCAATGTTGATGACTCGTGACGGCATGTCGGCATTCGTGCCCTTGAGCAACAGATCTTGCAAACCAACGGTCATGTAGAAGATGGATTTGACATTCAATGCCATCAGCTTGTCCCATCCGCTCTCGGGGAAGTCGTCGTAGGGGGCACCCCATGTGACACCCGTGTTGTTGACGAGTACTGTCAGCCGGTCGGTGCGCTTCTTGATCTCCTTGACAAGCCCATCGCACCCAGCTTTGTCCTTCAGGTCGGCCACAATGTATTCGCACTTGCCCGGTCCAAGAGCATTGATGCGATCGGCCGTCTTCTTCAACTCCGATTCTTTGCGGCTGGCAATGAACACTTTCGCACCGTTCTGGACAAATCCTTGAGCTGCCATCTCTCCCAGGCCAGTCGCCCCTCCGGTCACCAGGACAACATGATTGCGAAAATCAAACAGTGATGAAGCCCGGAGATCTGCTGTTGAAGTCATGGTGTTGTCCTATAGTATCCGACACAGGCGTGAGCTTCTTCGTACAGCTTTACTAGATATATTCAGATCCCCTCCTGTAGGACGTAGAATAAGAGACGGTAATGAATGATTAGAAAGAAATCATTTCACAATGGACTTCGGCAAAAGTCCGTTTAAGTATGATCGACTGGCAAGAGAGCCTCGGTTATTGATATGGAGCTTATCTTTCCCCAGCTTTTCGGTGGATCATAGATACACTGGGCTGCTACCTGCCAGTTTGGCCGCTTGATCCGCCCTGCCGTCTACAAGATTCGAGATGGGTTTCACAAGAGGCAGAGACAGCGTGGCAAATGTTTGACAGTATTCTTTGCCATTCCACAACAGGCATCGCAGCACCCCTGTCTCCCCCGCTTGAACGATCTGCTCAGGCACCAGATCTAGACTCCAATGAGTCGTCGGGAGTGTTTCCTTTTTCAGTCACCAAATCACGCGATGCACGCGTTTGTGGCTCATACGACAGGTCGGATCATCTCGTGACTCATGGATTCTACATCGGCCTTTTCTTCGGCCTGGCCACGCCACCTGTTCGCACGACGAAGTCTTGCTGTGCCTGTTTGGATGCCATCTAACGCAGGCGTACCCAACACCCGGCACGCAATATCTGACTTGGTGCTCTTATTGTGTGGTAGGAGGTTTGTTTCATGTGACTCATGTCGTACAGGCATCATAAGACTCACCTGCTAGGAGTCGTCCAACATATAGCTTTGCTCTGCTGGTACTGCGCGCCTGTGTCGTGCTTTTCATTTTGCTACTGACTCAATAAGTTGTCGCTCATTCACTCCCAAGACAGTTTATTATCGCATTGTTGGAAGCAGTCAAGGTCAGCTCTCTATGGCACACAAACACAATCGCAGACGGGTTCGTCCCCGCAACCGCAACCACAGTTCTCTAAATCCGACCTTCGACATACCAGATGATTTATCAACTATATACGAGTCGTCTATTCTTGTCTCAACCCCTCCCTCGAGCACCAGTTCAAGGCAGCCTCCATTGCCAGCAACATTACGAAACCCCAACGCCAATGTCGCTTCGAGGCACTGGTACAATCGATATACAGCCTGGCAGAACCGAGAAAAGGCTCAAAAGCGGGACGCTGCCACGATTGAGGCTGAGCAGATCAAGTTGTTTGGTGGTGAGCCAGGAGACGACATTGGCCTCTGCTATAAGATGATGGAAGTGTTCGAGGGCATGAATTGGATTGACACCCTTGAATAGAGAAGGAATCAGTAATGCTACCCTGCCACGCGTTTATGCATGACGTCGGCAGAGATGCTTGAGGGACGACATTGAACTTCGACTCACAGGAGCGGACGTAGCTCAGGTTCGGCTTGCAACAATGAAGGCTACAGGCTGGCTGGATTGGCCCATCACGCTTGAACCCGTCACTGCGAGGAGGGTGTGTTGACTATCAAGCGGTGATTGGTGCTCGCGTGTTATCAACAAGGAGGGATGTGCCTCTGTTTTCATGCGCGCTCGAGCTCGTTGCCCCAAATCGGCTCACTCAATGAAGGATATTGAAGTGTCCACTCAAATGGTTTTGTACCTAGTCATATCTTGACTCAATAACGAAATGATTCTCAACTATCATTTATCCTGTTCTTAGCATACAGCAAATACATTCTCGCAAACTCCTTTTCTATCTCATTCAGGGGCTGCGGCACTATGCCAACAACTCTGTTGACTCCCTTCCATCATGAATTTTGACCCGTCTGCAGTAGCACATTTCTAGCCCCAAAGCTACTGCCCGATCAAAATGAAGTGTCATGTCCCTATTACAGCATTGCTACACATACCACTTGCCAACCGGGTACCCAGCAGCCCGCTGTGAGAAGATCAATTCCTAACGTGTTCGGCTCGGGACTCTTGACTGCCATGTTGATCGTAAAAGCAATCACCAATATTGGTTCCTATCTGCCCAGATATGCTACAAAGGTCGACAGGGCTGCTTGTGCATGGGGTCGACTGTGGCCTAACGCGTACCATCATCAAGTCTCCCGCTAGAGTTGCGGTGTCCTCCATTTTGGTGGACTCTGGTAGGAGCTATCCGGTGGGTATGGCGCGCTCGTAACTGCAAGCACTCGATTCCATGGCACCACTTGTCGTTCTGAAAGTCACTGTCTGCCTTCTTTCTTTTCAATGGGCAAACGCAGACTACCTCCTGTTGCGTCATCGGAATCCATATCCCTGTTGGCTCCCATTGTTGGCCAGTGGTATGCACACCCAACTCCTGATCAACTGAACGTCCTCTCTCAGATCAGGTCAGGTCATTCCTCTCCTCGACTTAATTCGGATTCATTGATCACTCAGAAATTCAGCAGTTGATCTGTCGGGTGCACGAGACGGGAAGGGACTCGCGTCGATGTGGTAGAGATCTGTGTCGGAGAAGCTGAGAAGTCTGACTGGTGGTTTGTACCATGATTGCTGCTGCAGTCAATGGTCAAATGTATTCAGATCAACAGGTCTTCGTTTGGAGTATCTGTACCGCGCTATCAACATCGGACCACATCTCCGTGGACATTTGTAGGAAGTTGTTGGCCGATAGATCATGCCGATTAAGCGTTACCATTGGGCACAATCCGATCTGATCAAGAGCATTAGCGGCTGCAATTCACTGCGCAGCGGGGGACCTGCGCCAAGAGTTGCCCTTTCGCTCGTTCTCAAAAGGCCTGCTCCCTCTCATTCTTCCCTTCCTACCACTTCTCTTTTTGTTCTCTCTTTTCTCTTCTCATTCATCTCCTGCTCTGAGGCGGGCTTCCGATCCAGTCGCTCCCGGCACAACATATACCTCACCGTACTAATCTCCATTGTTAGTTGTACGTTCTCTCGTCACTCCCATCATGCTCAATGCTGACAGTGATATAGGGCTCTGCGAGTGAGAATATGTTTGCCGTGTTGCTGCTGGACTTGGTGGTCCGGGTGGTGGCGGGTCCTCAGAAGTCTCCGAATGAAGCCCAGGTAAGTCTCAAAACTGCTCGAGGTGCACTCTCCCCCGTGCCAGTAGAGATAGTAGGATCCAGGCCTCCTGGATTCTGCCCTCTACTGGGACAAGGCCGCGGGCAGCTGGGAGTGTGGGTTTGGTGGAGCGCGTTACAGCTCTGCTGGCGCCGGGAACCTCAGCATTGCTGCCCTTCGTTGTGCTGCTGACTGTGCACAGAGCCTCTATTTCTCATTGCTTTTCATCATTGCTTGGGCTTCATGCTCATATTTGGAGAAGAGATTCGTTGGCGTAGCAAATTGACGACGTTAGCGCTACAGTTGACCGATTGTGCCGCTTGGATGCATCGAGCGATCCAAATTGCACCAGATCATTGGTCGTTTGGGATGCAGGATGGGGCGTCTTCAGGTCTTGTATCAATATTGTTTTCTTGTAATCTCATGTAGCCCTCGTCTCGTCATCGTCATCGTGATTCGTGGTGGTGTCAATCCAGTCCGCAGGCTGAGGAGTTTGTCTGCACAAGTGAGCCTGCCACAGCCCTCGATCAAGTGTCATGTCCCTACAATGCTTCCCCCCGATTTGTTCTTGCGGAAGCGCATCAACAAGCGCAGCTCTCAGTAATAACAATGAAGACAATCATGCAATAAGATGATGCTCCGAAGATTTCGAGAAGAAAAGATAACAAAAAGATAACAAACACGACACCCTGTCAAGGTACGCACAACGCGCCTGCGGACGATATCATGCAGCAGAGTAACAGCGACAGAAGCAAGATATGGGAATACCGCCTCAAGCAAGCAAACACCAGAGACCCCCAGCAAGCCAGATACCTGTCCGCATTACATGCACTCGAGCTGCATTCCTCCCCAAATTGCCTTCCACGCCTTCGGACGCTGTTCGGTAATTCACCCATGCGTCTACTACTGGCGTTAAAGCTCCCACCGAGATGACCACGCCCAGGCATCTTTGAGCTGTCAGACGAGCAAGAGCAGAGTTTTGACACTTGTGAGAAAATTGCCAATACGCTGTGAGAACCAGGATGGATAGTCCTTGACCGAGATTCCGGATCCCGTGAGCATATACATATGCGAAACTACTAGAAGTGTCGTTCGACGCCAGGGTTCCTCTGTCAGTTGGCGACGACTGCGTTTGCGTCTGCAAAACTCGGACCATGTACCCGCCAAAGGCGTTAGCTGCCGACGCAGGCGAAATGAAGCTCCAGGTACCGATGATGAAACCACCGGATCCGATGAGAGCTGTTAAAACCGGTAGAGCTGATCTTCGTAGCTGATGGAGGAGAGGCATGGTCAACAAGGGATAGGACATACACTGAGTGCACAACGGAATGAGACAGAAATCTGAGCTTTGCTTGGATCGACCCAGAGAGGATGACAAACACCAGCTCAACTTTACAGTCTGGTTTCGCCGGGCACCTGATGCCTTGAGTGAAATCCGATATACAGGCAGGATCCAGCTCGATGAACGTCGTCGTCGCTAAGCCAATCAACGACGTAAACATTTTCCGCCGGAGAGTTTCTCCTCTGCGCCGTTCACGTGGCCGTTCTACGGAGCCGTATTTTTTGTACTGTGGCGTGTGTGGTTGAAACCATCAATCGCGCCGACCGATCTCCATATTTATTGCGCCATCGAGCCTCGGAACAAACTTCTAAGCACGATTCTCTTGTCAATTATCAGACGGGGTCGGCGAAGGTCATCACCAAAGAAAGAAGATCGATCTTCTACTAGCCCCACGACCCAGATAATTGCATCAAGGCTCTGCAGAGACCGAAGCAGAACGTTTAGCAATTCAAGCGGCAGCATCTTCTCAAGAACTACGAGAAACCATCGTGGAGATGTCCGATCACCAGCACTCCCATACTGATGACCATTCTCACGACCATTCTCATGGCCATGACCACTCTCATTCTGGACCTGCTCATCTCTTCCAAGCCACCTCGTCAGACGATCAACCACCAGATGATTGGAAGGAGAGCGGCGTTCGAGTGATCCCCGCTGGGAGTCTCGATACCAATACACCTCAGACCCCAGGTATGAACCGTGCCGCAGCGATCACGAAGGCTCGTGTTGGAGCGCAGAAGCTCTGGGCCGGGACTGTGAAGATACATCCCAATGCCAAAACTGGAGCGCATCACCACGGCCATTTGGAAAGCGTAATCTACGTCGTCAAGGGCAAGGCGCGAATGAGATGGGGCGACAAGCTGCAGTTCACTGCGGAGGCTGGTCCCGGCGACTTTATCTATGTGCCACCGTACGTGCCACATCAGGAAATCAACGCCAAGGAGGACGAGGAGCTGGAATGCGTCCTGATGAGGAGCGATGACTCGGCTGTTGCTGTAAATATCCCAGACCTCGTCCCGGTGGAAGACCCCGAACAAGTGAAATGGGTGGATCCGACTCATCCCACCGGAGGAGTGTGATCGAACTCACATCGAACACGGACATGACATGAACAGCACTACTCTTGACGCTCAAGCCAATCGTCCGCCCGTCAAGTCCAATGTGAAGACATAAGTGCCAGCCTTGGCTATTTACATGCCGTGCCGAGGGCACCTCGGTCATGGATAATTACCTGACACCTCATGTTGCCCACACCCGACACTCATTGAACTCTAGCGTACATCTCACAGCAGACCGGTACATCCAACCCTTTCCTTTCAGCATAGCCTTCGTTCTGTTGTCTCCTGTAACCCCGCATACGAGTCACGCCCATTCTCAGAATTCACATGTATGCACTCTGACTTGTGGTTCACATCCTCGCAAGCATGGTGGCATGGGGCTATGGGGGCCACAAGGATGCCTGCACCCCGCACTGTCACTACATACCCGTGATACCTTGTTCGGCACGTCTCCAAAGGATCTGCAGCGCAGCTTGTCCACCGGTGCCTGCAGCGTTGCACTGCACTGTCAAGGGCTCGGTCAGGAACAGGTAAGGAAAGCTCACGATCAGAATGGCCCTATATAGCTGAGGTCGTCCGGAGCTCCGGAGTGCGTTCGAGAGTCACTCAATTTGCACAATGGCTCGAGTAGCTGCTCTCACCGCCACCTTGCTCTCATTTATCCTGTTCGCTTTGACAACCTCTGCCCTTCCAGCCAGTAATGGCCGTCCCACAGTTACGATTGACTCTGGTGTCGTGGTAGGTATCAAGAAGAATGAGAGTTCTACAGGGCTGGAATTGAACGCCTTTCTGGGCGTCCCTTTTGCTGGGAAACCCGTGCGATGGGGTCCTCCGAAGTCGCCAGCGCCATGGAAGACACCATTCGACGCATCCAAGTATGGTCCGGCATGCGTTCAGCAGTTCAACTATCCGGCAGGTCGCCGGAATCTGATTTTGCAATGGTTCAACACACCTGCACCGCAGGAAAGTGAAGATTGTCTGAACGCCTGCGTCTACGTCCCCATCTCCAAGGACGAGACGAAACCGAAGGCTGTCATGGTATGGTTCTACGGTGGCGGTTTGCTCTACGGTTCGAATTCGCTTCCGCACTACGACGGGTCTACATTGGCTGCACACGAGGATGTCATTGTGGTGGTGGTGAATTATGTGAGTTTCTGCTTGCTTTGATCGACCGCCCCAGGCCCCGCGAGGTGGATGCTCATACTTAGGATACCTCGGTAGCGTACAAACGTGTTTGGATTCCCCGGTTCGCCTCAAATACCTATTACGCAGAACAATCCGGGGTAAGTTCCACGGCACTTGAAAAACACATATTGCCACTCTTATAAGTTGGTATTGACAAACTGCGGTAGATGGCTGGATCAACGACTCGCACTCGAATGGGTACAACGGAACATAGCTGCATTTGGAGGCGATCCTGATAAAGTCACCATCTTCGGCGAGAGCGCCGGTGCTCAGAGCGTCGACGCGTTGATCACCCAACCACCCAACCCGCTAACCTTCCGGGCAGCAATCATGGAGTCTGGAACAGCCACATACCGCGGCGTTCCAGCAAACTACTCCACGTCCTGGAACACCCTCGTTGCCGCAATGAACTGTTCATCGGCGGCAAACGTCCTTGCCTGCATGCGTGCCGTGCCAGCAACTACCATCAAGTCGTACAACGAACTCAACCGTTTGTCGTGGATACCAGTCTTCGACAACGTGACAAGTGCGTATACCTCGCGCTCGAATCGCCTGAATTCAACTCCTCAGAACCCAAAGATCGCTCGCGTGCCCATCTTGGGCGGCAGCAACGCGGACGAAGGCCGTCTTTACTCAATCAGCGCGAACGACTCCTCCTCGTTCATCCGAGGTCTTTTCCCCACCGCCACAGAGCAGCAGATCTCCGATCTCCTTGCTGCATACCCGATCGGTGGCCCTCCCGGGTCCGGAGTATACACGGGCACCTTCACCAGCCCGCTCGAACAACTCGGTGCCCTGTACACGGACTTCATTTTCCAGTGCCCTGCACGGCTCGTGCACCTGGAGACCTCCCAGGTAGAAATCCCCAGTTGGAGATACTACTATAACGCCAGCTTTCCCAGTGAGTCCCATGGCACCTTCCCCCCCTTTGTCCGGCCGCCTCCCGCGTGATGTTATTCCGTCTCCCGATTTCCATCCCCAGCAGCACATGCTAACCACATCACGTCCTTCCCCCTTTCAGACACGGACTGGTTCCCCGACGCCGGAGTCTACCACAGCAGCGAGATCGGCATCGTCCTCGGCACCTACCCGGCCGCCAACGCCACGGTCTTCCAGGAAGCCCTGTCCCGCTACGTGCAGCACATCTGGGCCGAGTTCGCCAAGGATCCGTACAATTGGAAGGCGTGGGCCAAGGGACCTAACGCGACGGGTGTGTTGGGCGGGGGCGTGAGGGTGGAAGATGGTCCCAAGGCGTCGGGCCCGTACTTGACGGTGCTGAACCGGACGCAGACGGACGTGGTGGACAAACGATGTGGCTTGTATCAGGCCATCTATGATGCCCATGCGCATTAGACGCCAATGACGACGAAATGAAGTTATGAGTGCACGAATACAAAGATTGTTGACGAATGCACAAGTGAGGCTGGAGTGTTTAATCAAATGCCCTTTTGCCTTGAATCTTACCATGCATAGATTAGGGTATGGGTCTTTGCACGCTCTTGTCACAAATATCGACAGAGCGCTTTTACATCGTGTTTGAATCCATTTCAGCCACGACGGTATTGTGCCCTGTGGTGATTGTGTTGTCATGCCGCTCGAGAAGGCCAGTCATAATACAGTATTCCTATCGTGGGGGGGGAGATAGTGCGCAGAGTAAGCTCCACTGGCACCCCAAAGCCTCAAGCCGCGCACGATGTGCCTTCAAACGAGGGCGTGACCTCTGGTGCATCCGCGCTAGGCGTTGGAGAGCCTGCCGCGCCCTGTCCCTTGCGGTCCATACAGAACGCTCTGCCCTCCAAGTCCCCCATGGCGAGATACTTCCTGTAGAATTCCTCGGGTGGACTCCCTCTGTCTGCGATCAGGATCATGCCTCTGAGGTGCGGCATTGAGGAGAAGACCTCGTCGATGCAGTCCATCAGCCAGACGCCCAGTCGTCGCGACCGGTATTCACGCACAATGTATACGTCCGTCAGATAGTTCACTGTCACGAGGTCTGTGATGAAGCGGGCGAATCCTATCAATCTTCGCCGAGGGTGTTGCTGCGGTTGCGACTGGTGGTGATGGGAATGTAACTGTTGGCGTTGGCGTTGGTGTTGGTGTTGCTGGGGGCTTACAAGTTCGTATAGCCCGAAACACAACGATCGGTGGACTAATGTCCGTAATTGCTCCTCAGGTAGCGGGCCGCCCCATGTGAAGTCGCTAGCACCGAAGATGTCGGCGTTGAGGGCGTGGAGGGGGATAAGCAAGGGATCCGTCGAGACGAGGTACTTGTCGTCTCTCGACCAGGTGCGGAGAGGCATTTCCGGATCTGAAATCGAGGACATTTCGCGCAGCCTCGCAGGCTCAGATGTGAGGCGATCGACGTTTAGTGGCGATGGTTTGGTTATTTGAGGGGCTGGACCGAGATGAAGGGAAGAGATATTTTATAGTTGGGTAGTCGACAGCCACAAGGGAGTGGTGTACTGTCCTGTCGTGACTCATATTTAGAATCAGACAATGCGGCTCCATACAGTGCCGATCAACGCTTCATAGGAGAGACCAATTCTCTCCATGAGCGAAGGTTTTGAAGTCGAGGGACGTGACTTCGTCGGCATCGTTCAACGAGGTCGAAATAACTGTACCGAAATAAGATACAGGATCAATGTCGTCTGTCCACCTACGGGCAAACGCGTTGAATCTTCCGCAAAGTGCAGTTGCGGACGTCCACCAAGGGTCGCCATAAGTATTGAAACTGTTGTCTCCAAACCGGTGGTGTCATGTATGCTCAGCTAATATCTACCTTGTCAAGTTTTCGGTCGAGGTTACCTTTGGCGAGGAAGTGTATGGTCATTCTCTAACAGTGTCCGCTGCAGAAAGTCGAGTCGACCAAAGTACATTCAAAATTCCACAGTCTAGAATATAAAGAAAGAAAACCTGTTGAACCAAAGCCCACGACAAATATGACGATACCGTGAGACCAACTGGGTTTACTCCCTGACGCGACGGGTACACGTGCAGGTGCTGGCTTTTAGTGTCGCTAAGCATCTCGAGTCCAACGCAAGCCGAGGCGCTAAATTCTCGGGTAACTTGCTTCTATTCGTGCGGCATTAGTCATCCAAAAAAACATCGCCTCATATTTTTTATGCCCAGATTTTATGGTCAAAAATTGGTTCTATAGTGTAGTGGTGATCACTCCGGATTTTGAAGATAATTTATTCCGGCAACCCCGGTTCGAACGTGAGTTGACTCGTTACTGAATGCTGAAATAATTCATTATACTAATTTGCGTAGCCGGGTAGGACCTCTTCCAATCTTACCTGCTTCAAAGGTCGGATGTTTTCTTTTTTTGTTGTTGTTGGTGGGGATATTCGCCATACACTGTATTGGCCGGATCACATTTTCTTTCATCCACAACCAAGGCCTTCTTCCTCATAATACGGATTCTCGCATCGTTTCGCCGTATTGCATGAATCTTTAGGCATCACCCGCCCAGAGCGCAGACAGGCAGCTCGTATGCCCCCTTTCCGCTCTGTCTATTGGTTATTCGCAAATGGAATGGTGCAACGAGCGGCGACAGCCTCTTTGAAGCCGTTTACATCTTTGGAGACTTGTCCCCGGTATGCGTAGGATACATCTTGAGAGTGGACTACGAGGATCCGAAGGTGGCAACTTCATGCTTACGTGTTTTAGAAGTCGCACTTGTCAACGAACAAGCCGAGCTCTCTTCTGCTAATCATGTTGAGAAGACATGCGGAGTAAGGAGGATATCGTATGTGATCAGAACCATCTAAACTGTCCACATCTAGCCAAGAGAAAACAACGTCTAAGGATCTACCACTTCTGCACGGGCAAAGCTCGCTGTTTGACATTGGACGTTTCGACGGCCTGTGATTTGAGCCAGCGGAGATAATCTCCCGGGTGTTCTTAATGCATGACGAACGCACCAGGAGCCGGGAACTATGCAAAGGATGGCTCTGCGCGCGCAGTGCCTAATCTTCCCCCAAAGACATGGAACGTGAGATCGAGCATTAAAGAGTCTCTTCGAAAAGCTCAAGTGCCGGGTAATTTCTCCCTATCCTCCACATTTGCGCTGGTCTTTGCATCGCCACTGGTTGTCTTCGGCGGCAGATTCTTGAGGCACACCGCGTAGAACAAGCCTCCGCTCCAGGCTCCCTTTGCCGTCCCTGTGGCCACGACGCACCAAAGCAGAATAACTGCCACGCTCAAAATCGTGCCAAATACCTTGAAGAACATGCTCGGAAATTCCACGCCGAAGGTCATCGTGGATATAGCGTAGACGCCTAGCGGAAATGTAAAACCCCACCTATAGAGATGTTAGAAAAACTGACCGGCGAAGATGGGATCTCACGTCAATTGAGGGCGAACCTACCAGCCCATGTTGAAGGGAAACGGCCTCGTGGAGTAAATTGTCGCGACGGCGAAGATCAGCCAACAGAGTCCGAACCCCCACATGATCAAACCGATGAAGACGCCGAGTATGTATACGATATCTCCGGCGATGAGGAGATCGTGAAAGAGCTCCACTCTCGGGAACACTATGCGGGAGACCTTGCCCAAGTACATGATGGTGTAGCCGCCCATTCCCAACGGCCCGATCGGGAGGAACGACGAGACAACGACCTCCCGGGGGGGAAGTTTGTGGAGCACCAGCCGTTGATAGTACATGACCAGCACGGTCATGGAGAGAGGGGTAGCCAACCCCCAGAGCACGTACGAGGCGAGAATGGTGCCGAAGGCGTGGTCCGGGGAGGAGAGCACCTCTGCGATCTCGCTACCAGTCCCGGCCGCAACGATGGTGGCGGCAATGGGTAGTAATTGTGCGGCAGTGATTCTTTCCAGTCCGTGCTGGTCGCGCTGGCTCATCAGCAGGAAAGGGAGCGACACAGTGACGGCAACGGCAATGACCACGTCGACCATCCACGCCACCCACGCCACCCAGACGGACCAGTATCCCCAGTAGGGACAGCACAGAAAGATCCAGGACTCGACCAGCGTGGCGAAGCCCATAGGGAAGGTCCCGAGGAAGAGTGACATGGTGGGATCCTTGATCATGACGCCCCAAATCTCCGGGTAGAGTGTATATCGCAGGAGGGAGAGTATGAACGCAAGGCTGAAGAGGATCGAGTTGAGCGCGAAGAACGCGACACTCAGCCAGTAGAGCCACGCAGCCTTCCAGGGGATCGTAATCAGTAAGAGAGAGCAGATGCCCGTTCCCATCGTCACCGAGAACCACGACGGGCTGAAGTTACGGACAACCCTCCTCCAACCAACATCGTACTTCGACGTTGACACAGGCGTTGCGTTATCGGCAGGAGAAGATTTCACTTCTTCCTCGGAGTCGCCAGTGGATGATAGTCCGTCGCCGGCGGGATCTGATCTCGAAGTGATTCTTCTTGCCAGGCTCTGGCTCGTGGCTGTGGTGTTGCTTCGTCGAAGACGGCCTGAGGAGAAGTCTGAGCGTGTCGCCATCTGTGCTGGGGCGGCCATTGTCATTGCTGGGTTGTTGGACGCCATGCGCCGCACCATGGTCTCGTCGTCCTGAGCGGGATACGCCATCACGGCAAAGGGAGAAGCTAAGGGCTGTTTCTCCGGGGCGATGAGAAGCGGAAGTTATAGTAGTCGGCGCATTTTGGGGCGCCTCATGGCCGTAGCAAGCTGGAATAGATGAAGACCAGGAATGTCTTTGCAGTCAAGATATACAGTGACCGACTTGACGTTTGTTTGCGGCTGATGCCGCCGTCTCAGTCTCTACTGTGGAGAATCTCGTCGATGACGTCGGCGATGTCCCGGTGAAGTCACGGCCATCTAACCGAAGAACACAACAGGGCTGGTTAGGGCTCGGATGCTCGCGTGAACTCCCCGGAGCCAATGGCGGCAATGCAGGCTTACCAAAGCCAAGTCTAGCCAACGCCACCAAAGACACAACATTCGATCAAGATGGGACTGAAATCTAAAGTACTTTGGCTGTAGATAACGGAGTACCTTCTCTGGCACGAAAGCCCAGGTAGCCGACCTTCTCGGCTCTCTCATATTTTGCAACCCGAATTCAGTCTCAGTCATTGGTACGAATGCCACGCAAGCCAAGCCCTGATTGCGCCAAACAGCGCAAATTGAGCATCACGAAAGCACTTCAATCATTGCACTACTGTGAGCCTGATCATCGCATATCTGTCGCCTTAGGCGAGGTGGTCAGCCTGTGCATCAGTCCAACTCAATCTTGACCTTCTTTGGAATTCCGAGCTTGACCGCATGCTCTTCATCCTTCTCATCCGTAAAGACCAACCAGTCCACTCCGTTGATTTGAGTATCCGTCCGTCGTCCTCGCGCTGCCTTTTAGCCTTTGTTGCAGTAAAAGTGGCATTTGGCCTAGGATATCTTGTAGTTTCGTGATCTCCAATCCAATTCTTTTGTTGACAGTGCCCCGAGACGTGTACCTCTTGAATTGAGTCCAGAACAAGTTCGTCTTGGTCGCTTCCGCCCACCACTTCTGGGTGAAGCATTGAGTGTCCGGAATAGTATACTGGACAGGAATTGAGACTGGCCCGACGATAACCTTTGATGCGGGCGCCATCTCGTTCGGATAATGCAAGGTCGAAAGACAGCTGCGTTAATTCGTTGCGAGGAGTGAAAGTGCGAGCAAGACACCGTACAAGCGAGACCTGCACTGGCCGAGTTAGCACAGGTTGAGCATCGGAATAGTGACAGCGTACGGAGTCTTTCACCGAAAAACCGTCGACCCTCGACGCTTGAAGACGCTTGATCAGATAGAGTACACTAATAAAGGAGAAATGAAGAAAGCGAAGATGGGTGATGAGATAGATGAGAGAATTTGATGTCCAGAGAGATCGGGTCCTTCGGGTAGACAACCCTGATGGAAGGATCTGCTCTTTGCAAGATCTCAGAAGGTTCACGCCGAAAGCTTTTGGAGGGGAACAACTTAAGAACAGGGCGAGGACGGGAGAAGGCACCAAAGAAACGGTCTTGAGCCAAGGGAGCGTGACATGTGATGGAGGACATAGTATCAGGTATGTCTCAATCACGGACTTAGTTCCAGGTTACGTTCCTCGAATTCTTCGTCCTCGGTCTCAACCTCGGTCTCGGTTTCTTCATCGTCCAGAAGAGGGACAAATTTGAAATCGACGAAGGCGACATTGGTCGGGTTCGGCGGTGCATTGACAGCGGCAGAGTCATCTCCACGTAGACCAGAACCACCGTCACCCAGGTCAATCATAAATTGCAGGCTGAGGACTCCTTGCTCATCCTGCCGGACGCTCACTTTGGTGGCCGATGCCATCGCCCTCGATGCTGTCTTGATCATGTCAAATTTGTACCGTTGCCTAATCCTGCCGTTGCTCCCAGCAGGCGCGCTAACCACGAATGTGTCTGTGACGATTGGCTGCCTCTTCACCTTTGCTTCATTCGTCGCCGGATCATTCTTCGACTCGGGTGTGAAATCTACCGTGCTGTTTCCAAATGGGCCACCCTCACCCTCCAAGGAGAAATAAGGCGCTGAGCGTTTGGAAATATTGACGACCAAGACGCTGGGATTCATCCCAGAGAGCTCTGCTATCGCATCGTTCAACCAGGTGCTCCTCATAATGGCCTTCAAACACAGTTTGCTTCGGTCCAGTGGAACGCCACGGTCACCGCCGTTAGGACCTTCGACCTCGTACGTGTTCATCTCACAAATTGTTGTCACCGCCCCTTCCTGTATCGTGATTGTGAGAGGCGCACCGACCTCCTGGTATGATATTCGGCATGTGCCGCCTAAAGCCAGGGCAGGAGTGCTGAATGCATTTCCATATGAGGAAGAGAAGCCACCATATGGATTCCGAGCCGAAGATGTTGTCTCCGCCGTGCCAAAGATCTGTAGAGTTTCGAGCAGGGCAGTCAGGGAGATCGAGAAGGCAGGCAATGCGTCGTCGTTGTCGTTGGGGAGTCTACAACTATATGAGGAGAAGAGGGCTTTGTCCAGGAATGTCAGACCTTGCACAACACGTGATTCCTCCACCGAGAATTGGATGCCTTGTGGATTGATTTCGACTTCTGCTCGCTGGGAGAAGGCAATGCAGCGGAGTAGCAGATAGAGTTGCCTGGCAGAGGTGGAGACTGCAGTGAAAATCGGCGTGCTGTCCATCTTGCGAGTTCACACGGCAGCGCCGTTGTCTTTCCCAGTTCTACGACCAGGCGGCAAGAACAACAGTTGGAGCTTCAGACGTACACCCCAAATCCGCAGATGGCGAAGACGGCACCGAATCTAGAAGGGTGTTACTGGTTGTATAGACGTGTCCCAATCTTAACCTACCCGAACGCTAGAGAAGCAGGAACTCCGAATATAGGTAATGACAGAGGGCTTTTGTTCAAGGCGAACAGTCCGGTAAATATCACGCCTGCAAAGATCAGTACAATATCCAAGAGCCGTGAGTTGATGGAGCTCACCAATAAGCAATAGTGACAGTCCAACGAACAGCTGGCTCTCCTTACCAACCGTAGGCTGGAAAGGGTTGCCCGCAGCGGATTGCCAGACTTCGTAAAGAGACATTGACGTGTCAGTTATGAGACCTAGACTTGACGGAAAAGCAACTCGAATTCAAATAACTGAGGTTGGCGTCGAGGACGTTGACACGGTGCAAGGTGGTCTCTCCGTGTCTCTCGCAGGGGAAAAGAGACGCGACTCCGGCGGAAAGTATTTCCGGCCCCGCATCAACGCCCCTCTTTCTGTTTCCAGCGGACTCAACATCACTCTCGCCACAAAACAAACCACGTCCAGTACAGAGACTGGGTCAGCCATCATGGCACCTATAAACGGCGAACGTGAGTGGTCTGGGTGCGGCAGTAAAGCATGCCATGGTTCACTGACCGCGTATAATCACAGATACAAAGCGCAAGGCTTCAGAGGATGCGGCATCCTCTCGATCGAAGAAAGCAAGGACTGAGTCGCCTGTCCTCGACAACGGTGTCAAGCACGAAGAGGTAAATATTTCTCTGCGATGACTCCACTTTCTCCTCTGTCGGGCAGTTTCTCCCTTAGCAGCGACGATGCCCTGTATCGTTTGGATTCCAACATCTCGGCAGATACCGATACGACAACTTTGGTGTCAGTCATAGAGGAGCATGGCCGCATGCGCCGCCGCTTTTCTCTAATGGAGCGATCTGCACTGAAGATCACCGGGACTAACGTCTTCTCTGTACAGTCCGACTCCGACCCTCCCATCACTCCTACGCCGGTCGACTTCCCCCTCAAAGCCGCTGCGGTCGAAGAGAAGGAGGGACTTATCGAGTTCAGAGTGGTCAACAACGACAACTCAAGAGAAAGCAACATCATCTTGACCGGATTGAAATGTATCTTTCAGAAACAACTGCCTAAGATGCCCAAGGATTACATTGCCCGACTCGTGTACGACAAGACCCATCTCTCTATCGCCATTATCAAGCAGCCACTTGAAGTCGTCGGGGGAATCACCTATCGACCCTTCAATTCGAGGAAGTTTGCAGAGATCGTCTTCTGCGCCATCTCCTCCGACCAGCAAGTCAAGGGATATGGGGCGCATCTGATGGCGCATCTGAAAGACTATGTCAAGGCGACGTCTCCGATCATGTATTTCCTAACGTATGCCGACAACTATGCTATTGGCTACTTCAAGAAGCAAGGGTTCACTAAAGAGATCACGTTGGAAAAGTCAATCTGGATGGGATACATTAAGGATTACGAAGGAGGCACGATTATGCAGTGCAGCATGATCCCCAAGATTCGATATCTCGAAGCCCCCCGTATGCTTCAGAAACAGAAAGAAGCAGTCATGGCCAAAATCCGAGCTGTGAGCAAGTCGCATATTGTACACCCACCACCTGCGGCATGGAAGAACGGTGTGGTCGAGATCGATCCCATGTCAATCCCTGCCATCAAAGAATCAGGATGGTCGCCGTCGATGGATGAGCTATCAAGACAACCTAGGCACGGCCCGAACTACAATCAGCTCCTTCATCTGCTCAATGACATGCAGAACCATACAGCAGCCTGGCCTTTTGCTCAGCCAGTCAACAAGGACGAGGTGCCTGACTACTACGAAGTCATCAAGGAGCCGATGGATCTGTCGACCATGGAAGAGCGTCTACAGAACGATTTGTACCCGAGACCAGAGGACTTCATCAAGGATTCCAGGCTGATCTTCGATAACTGTCGGCGCTACAACAACGAGACCACCCCGTACGCTAAGAGTGCGAACAAGCTGGAGAAGTTCATGTGGCAGCAGATCAAGAACATCCCCGAGTGGTCGGTGAGTATTTGCTCCAGTGATCGTGGTACTGTGCTCCTTACTGACATAACGACAGCACTTGGCTGAGTGATGAACTGCCCAAATATCTTAGCATCAAGGATGGCGTCTGCCAGGGAGTTGGGCGGTGATTTTGAGCGACTGGAAGGCTGATAACCAGGTTGCATACGATATGATACCCAAAATGCATTACAGGCGTCATGAATGAACATTTGGCAAGATGATTTCTCTGGATTGGCTTCTTTGTCGCACAAAGCTAGTGTGATTTGTCTTGCCCCTCTTCCGTGCACACCGTGATTTTAGTAGTAGCAAACACAAACACAAACACGAGGCGTGTAACGGAAGTCCGACTAACAATGAATGGTCAGAGTTGGAGCCTGCACACTGTTTGGCTGGCAGCGAGGAATGAGTTCGGAGGTGCAGATTGTGAGCGGCGCGAACCAGCCAATTAGAATTGCGCTACAGGTTGCCCTGGTCGCGTCTAGGTAATTACCAAGTCACAGCCTCACTCTCCTTCCGTGCCACCTCAGGCCGTCCACACCATCTCCCTGCGATAGACGATCATCATCTCGTTATACATCGCTCTCTTGCCCGCAGCCTTCTTTCGGCACACTCCTGCAACTCCGAACAACGATGGCCGCGCTGTAAAGCAAGATCCACCCGTCCGCATTTCACAACCATCCCTTCTCCACCTCACGTCACTTCCGTTTCACCTCGACCTTACTCAATCTGAAATTGACTACAGTACTCAGCGTCAGGAATCGTCACGTCCAGGTAAACAGTAATAGCGAATCGAAGGAACTCCGCGAGTATCGCGACACCAGTAGCCTGCCGGTACAGGCAGCGACCTGCTGATCGGCCCGAGTAAAAGTGATTTGGTTGCGCGCTGGGATCGATCACAATAATGGCGCACCAACATGGAGTTCGAGGCGAAGATGTCGAGGTGCGTAATCGCCTGCCGACATTGATGGAGGTTCTGGGAAGAAGGACTCTGGCGCCAGTCGACTTGTTCTCCTTCTACATCTACATGCGCGACCAGCAGCGCTCAGTGGACTATCTCGACTTCTGGTGTGTTTGACAGCCGATTTAGAGGTCCGGAATGCAGCTAACCCGCCTGTAGGCTTGATGTGTCCCAGCATATGTCTCTATGTCGGCACTACGTTCGAGAACTGCGCCGGTCCATGCTCGTGGATACCCCCGAGATGGAAAAGACCACTAGCAAAAGGTCATCAGCGCTACTCGAACAATTCGACCTTGGCGAAGGAGTTGATGCAAGAAAGAACGGGCAAGAGTCCAGAGTATCCGCCATATTGAGAGGCGACAATTCAGGAGCACCCAAAACACCACGAAGTAGAGAAGGTGCTGCTGGCGGCCCGACCGATCACTCGCCCTCCCATAGCATGGGATCAGCAAATTCGAGAAATCTGAACCGACCATCAGGAGACAGACCAACGCCGCCAGAAATACCCCAACCCAGCTTCGCCACTTCTACTCCCGAAGTCAGGACGGACTCGAATTCTCCGGGACACAGTGTCGCTAGAGCCGACATCAAAGCATCTGCGGAGAAGATTCTCTACACATTTGTTTTACCGGGTTCAGAAAGGGAAATTGTGTTGCCCGACATGATGCTGAACAAGATCATTCGCGCTATCGAAGAAGAAGGACGGGATGACCCGGAGGTGTTCGACGATGCTAAGGACTACGTCTTCCAAGCGATGGAAAGGGATGCCTTCCCTGGATTTTTGCAGGCCAAAGCTTTAGGAAACCTTGTGCCCTTGAGTGTGCTAATCAGATTGATCATCGGGCTCACGAGCTTGATGGCTGGCTTCTGGGCTGGCTATTACTTGATTTTGAGGGATAGGTCCAGAGCTACTCGTTGTTGGGTGAGTCTTTCTTTCCTTCTCCCAGTCTTGAAATTTTGTCGTGCTAACCAAGTCTATTAGATCATCCTACCTTTCACGATCGGGTCATACTTCCTCGTCTCCTACCAATACAAACTCGACATCGTTGCTGCATACCTGGGATTTAGTGAATACACCTGGATGAACTGGTCACGGATCAAGGAGCCTTTCGTGCGGAGGTTGCTGCTCACAAGGGCGACGATGGCGCTCTTCATGTTTGTGGCTGTAGCGGTCGGGTTATGTGTGCTGTTTATCTTTGTCCCTGGGACGAGGTTCTAGGCCCGCACCCAGAAAATGCCCAATGACAATCAATCGGTGGAAATGGAATGACAAGTGTTAAACGGCGAGACGATCAGGATAAGTTGATGGGATTGGGTTGGCTTGCGTCGAATTTAGTGTCTATATTTCAGCGAGCGTGTACTGGGACGGAACGGCGTTCTCTTCGACAGCAGCCAGCTGGTGTCGAAACAGTGTCCACGAGCTAAATGAGCGCAACCGTTTGGACGCAATCCGGGGAAAGAGCAAGCCCGGGTCGCACAAAAGGGAGACACTCAGCACCTACGAAAACAACGGGCAACCAGATCTTGTAACATAAATCGGGGGCGGCTCGAGATCGAATCAGATCGATCCAAGAGCAAGGCACACACAGGGCGAGCTTGGATATGTATGCTGTTAGCTATGCATTCAATTATTCACACGCGGAACAAACAAATGCGCTCTGATGTGAGCTTTACAACTTCACGGGGGGCTTCAATGCGCAACGTTCGTTGAGCTCTAATTTATCTATCGGCTTGTTCCTCCCTCTGCTTCAAGGCAACATATCATCTCCAGCAAGAAAATCAGGTGCAAGTCGACACGAGACCCGCACCGCACGTCTGCGCAACCGGGTTTAACTCTGAGTTTCCGGTGATAGGAAGTGGACTGATGCTTTGGTCGCGCGCAACCCGGACTCTTCTCCCTTGTCACTTCATGATTCCTTGCGTGTTCAGTGCTTAGTAGCATTCCACTCGTGGGAAACTAGTCTCATCGTTATCGTGCGCACATTAACTCATGTTCTCGTTGCAGAATCCAGCAGTCCGCTCGTACCCACGCTTCCGCCATGTTCAAGAGCAAGGTGGCTGTTTCGGAAACACGTCAGTCCTGGTGGCTAGTAGGACAGGAGTCCTTCCTACCCACAGACGCGAGGTTGGGCCTTCCTGGCCTGTGGCTAATGGGATGACCTTCTTTGCCTGATCCACGCCATCTGGTCCCCATGCACACTTCATCGCATCAACAGCTGTCCAGCTGAAGCGGGTCTCATGTCACGTTCGCACTCGTGTGCAGTGCTCACTTCGACCCCCGTCCACGGTTCCTCTTGGCGCCCCGCGTACCTCCTCCTCCTCGACTCCCACTGCCACTTCCACCCGCGGGAGATACGGCACTCTCACTAACTCCCTCGTCTAAATCCATTCCTTCATATTCTTCCTCGTAGTCATCATCTTCTCCCTCGATATGCTGATCCAGATCCCGCTTGCTGCCCAGCTTCTGTCCTGCTCCCCTTGTCGCCCGTGCTCCAGCGGCGCCAGTGTCATTTAAGGATTTGTCGTTGTTCAAGACCAGCGAGTCAACGAGATCTTGGCGGCTTTTCTCCTTCAGCGCACGTTGTTGGGCCGTGGCGCGGATTGCAGCGATCTGGGCCTCGAGATCTGAGACCACAGAGACGCAGCGTGATTCCCATGTTTGCAAGATTTGAAGCAGAGTTGGGAGAGATTGTGGCCGGAGATCGCGGAGGGGGGCGACGGAGATGATGTGAACTGTTGGCGGGGATGAGGTAGGGTAGAGGCGGGCGGTGAGGAGGTTGCAGTCGATGGAGGCCGTTATCAAGCCTTCCAGCTCGTCGGGGCTGGTGAGCTGGAGGCGGGACAGGAGGGAGGCGTAAGTTAGGTTGTTGGTGGTGTTATTCGGTGTGGGCGGAGAGAATGGAGAGGCGAGGGTGAGGAGGGTGAGTTGGCGGAGTTTAAGCGTTTGGTGAGCGTCCAACGGGGGAAGCGACTGGAGTGCTGGAGAGTTGTGAGTCCTGTAATGTCTCGAAGTACGCCTGCGAGGTACCTTTGTATTCCTCATACGTGCCCCAACTGAAGATCTCCAGCAGTTTCAACCAAGGCTCAAATTCTGTTCCATCCAAAGCTTGTACAGCGGGCAGTTGAAGCAATTCCGTGAATATATATGCTCCGCGGTCAGAGATGGCGCCCTTGATCAATTCCGCAACGAAGCGTGGTGAGGTATTCTTGCTGGTTGAGATTTGGTAGATGACAGGCTGTATCGCCGCCAGGGCTTTTGCCTGCACCTGGTCCATTGTCGAAGCGGGGCTGTTGTCGGAACAGCGAGGACGGAGAGACGAAGGCAGAGTGACATGACGAGAAGCTCAGGCAAGGCTCCGCAAGGCTGTCATTGCGGGCACTTGTTCTTGGCAGGCACGCCTAGGGAAGCGTGAGAGGCCACTTGGACAGAGCCACGGGGTGCTTTTTTTAGATCGACACGCCTTCAATTCATTTTCTGAGGAACTAGGCATGATTAACCACGGCGTACTTCGCACAGCGGCCATGGATCCATCACTGTGAGTATTTGTTTACCCATCAACTCCACACCGTGGCATGATCGGCCCCTGTGGCTGTCGTATTGTGGCTGGTGATCGAGTTATGCCGACAGGGAAATGAGAAACACCCGAAAACGGAGTTGGTGTCGGATTCGGTTTCAGCGCCTGAATCGCTTGTATTTCTCAGCTTCATCCCCGTCTCACCCCCTCGCTACTCGCTTTCCGCACTCACTTCGCAACTCGGTGTCCGCTATATACGTTCTCGGACCCGTTTGCTGATCGCTCTCGCTTTCTTTCCCGACACTCATTGAGCATCGTTCTTGTTTCCACTTCGACGCGCGAGGATTCCTCTTCGTCCATCATTAAGTTGCCTCACCCTCCGAACCGGTTTCACAAAACCATGAGTTTATGATCCTCCGCCTCCGATAATACGCACAACAACACGTACCAATTGGCCGCCGTCAAGATGGGCCTCATTGACGATGGCGGTGACCAAGCACCGCAGCCGCAACCCACTCCGGCGCACATGGTCACCACTACCCTCAAAGTCGACGGGATGACTTGTGGGGCTTGCACGTCCGCAGTAGAGTCTGGGTTCAAAGATCTAGATGGCGCCGGTGCCGTGTCGGTCAGCTTAATGATGGGAAGAGCAGTGGTACACCATGATCCAAAGAAGTTGTCACCCGAAAAAATTGCAGAAATCATCGAGGATCGTGGCTTTGACGCCGTAGTCTTGTCGACCGATATGCCTCTACCTCCCGCCCTGACCATACAGACAGCGCCGACCGATGCGGAATCTCAGATCACAACAACGACGATATCCGTGCAGGGTATGACCTGCGGTGCCTGCACTTCTTCCGTCGAAGCTGGATTCAAAGATGTTCCGGGGGTAAAGAGCATGAGCGTCTCGCTTTTAGCCGAGCGGGCGATTGTGCAGCACGATGCAAAGGTCATAAGTGCCGAAGCCCTGGCCGAGATCATCGAAGACCGAGGGTTTGACGCTACGGTGGTGGACTCAAAACTCCAGGACGCTGGAAAGACCACCGAGGGCGGGACGGAGGGCAAAGACCAGTCACATACATGGACGACTACGGTCGCCATCGAAGGCATGACCTGTGGAGCTTGTACTTCTTCCGTCGAGGGCGCCTTCAACAATGTCCCGGGCTTGGTCAAATTCCAAATCAGTCTTCTAGCCGAACGAGCAGTTATTTCACATGATCCGGTAGCCCTGCCCTCAGAAAAGATTGTCGAACTCATAGGAGATGCTGGATTCGATGCGAGGATCGTCTCTTCCCAGGCTGAGACGAATGCATTTGGCTTTATTAATGTATCCCAGCAACTAAAAATATACGGGCTTGCGGATGGCCAGACCGCGACAGAGCTGGAAAACATCCTCCGGTCGAAGCCCGGCATCACAAGTGCTGTTATCAGCCTTTCCTCATCTCGGGCCATCATCAACTACGATCCCGCGGTCATTGGTCTACGAATGATCGTTGCCGCTGTCGAAGACGCCGGTTTCAACGCTCTAGTTGCGGACTCCGAGGACAACAACGCGCAACTAGAATCACTTGCCAAAACCAAGGAAATCCAGGAGTGGAAGAGAGCATTCTTCACATCGGTCGGGTTTGCCGTCCCTGTCTTTTTGATCAGCATGATTATACCCATGTTCCTACCATCTATAAACTTTGGCGCCCTAAAAGTCATCCCGGGCCTTTATTTGGGCGATATCATTTGCTTCGGCCTCACAATCCCTGTACAATTCGGCGTCGGAAAGCGATTCTACATCTCAGCATACAAGAGTTTAAAGCATAAATCACCGACCATGGATGTATTGGTGGTCCTTGGTACTTCCACGGCGTTCTTCTTCAGCTGTTTTGCTGTCCTTGTGGCGGTCTTGATACCCCCTCATACCAAGCCTAGTACTATCTTCGACACTAGCACTATGCTTATCGCGTTCATTACCTTGGGCAGGTGGCTTGAAAATCGGGCGAAAGGACAGACATCCAAGGCATTGTCACAACTCATGTCTCTGGCTCCAAGTATGGCGACTATCTACGACGATCCGCTATACGCCGAGAAAGTAGCCGAATCTTGGACAGCTCCATCTTCGCCAGTTCTGGAGAAGACTCCAACAATGGATGCAAACCTGAGGAGGGTCCCATCCGGTCCTGGCGCGTCAGGTCCATCGGGTCCCTCGGCGGTCGAGAAGCACATCCCCACCGAGTTGATCGAGGTTGGGGATATTGTCATCCTGCGCCCTGGAGACAAAATCCCTGCAGATGGCATTGTTACCCGTGGCGAGAGCTTTGTGGATGAAAGCATGGTCACCGGTGAAGCGATGCCTATCCAGAAGAAGAAGGGCAACGCCCTTATTGCGGGCACCGTCAACGGTGCTGGTAAGATCGATTTCAAAGTCACCCGAGCTGGAAAGGACACCCAATTGAGCCAGATCGTTAATCTCGTGCAAGAAGCGCAAACGAGTCGAGCACCCATCCAGCGAATGGCAGATCTTGTCGCCGGTCGCTTTGTCCCGATCATCATCCTGCTCGGGTTGATCACCTTTATTGGATGGATGATCCTCAGCCATATCCTGCCAAGCCCACCGAAGATTTTTACAGACAAGCAAAATGGCGGGAAGTTCATGGTCTGCCTGAAACTGTGCATCTCGGTCATCGTCTTCGCTTGTCCTTGCGCTCTCGGGTTAGCCACTCCTACGGCTGTCATGGTCGGCACAGGAACTGCTTCCCAGCTAGGTATTCTCGTCAAAGGAGGTGCCGCGCTTGAGACCGCCACAAGAATCACACACATCGTCCTCGACAAGACAGGTACTCTTACATTTGGCAAGCTCAACGTCGCTGATACTAGTTATGCCTCCCTCTGGGACCAAAACGAATGGCGCCACAAACTCTGGTGGACACTGGTCGGTCTCGCCGAAGCAGGATCCGAACATCCGATCGCCAGATCTATCGTCCTTGCCGCCAGAGAGAAACTTGGCCTCGAAGCGGAAGCCGCCCTACCTGGCCAAGTTGGCACCTTTGGCGTCACAGTTGGCCAGGGCGTCTCAGCCATCATCGAGCTCAACATCCCAGGTGACCAAACGCAGTACAGAGTCCACGTCGGCAATGCCACCTTCTTAGCAAACAAGAAGATCGAGATCCCCGCAGAGATTGAGAACTCCGTCAATGCCGCCCTATCTCCCACTACGCGTACGAAATCCAAAACCGGAATTACCACCATTTACGTGGCCATTAATGGCCAATACGCGGGACACATAGGCCTGTCGGATACACTGAAACCGACAGCCCGCGCCGCTATCACCGCTTTCCATAAAATGGGCATCTCCACATCCCTCGTCACGGGCGATACATACAATACAGCCGTCTCCATCGCTGATCTCGTGGGTATCCCCCGCGAAAGCATACGTGCGTCTGTCTCGCCCGGTGACAAGCAATCGATTGTCTCAGACCTACAATCGGCTGGCGAAGTGGTGGCCATGGTTGGTGACGGGATCAACGATTCCCCCGCACTGGCCACCGCGAACGTCGGCATCGGTCTCGTCTCCGGCTCAGACATCGCTGTCGAAGCTGCCGACATCGTGATCATGCGGGCGGATGATCTTTTGAATATTCCCACCGCACTTCATCTGTGTCGAGTGATTTTCCGCCGGATCAAGATGAATCTTATCTGGGCTTGCTTGTACAACGTTATTGGATTACCCTTTGCGATGGGCATGTTTTTGCCCCTGGGCTATCATATGCCGCCTTTGATGAGCGCCAGTGCGATGATGTTCAGTTCCATTTCTGTGACGCTCAATTCGTTGGCATTGAGGTGGGTGGGACGGCCGAAGTGGCTGGATGTCGAACGGCTGGAAAGTGAAGGGAAGGCTATTTCTGCGCCTATGATGGGTGGGAGGCACAAGAGGAGGATGACTGGTGGAGTACTTGGACACATGAGGGACGTTGTGGGCAGTGTGTTTGAGAGTCGGATCATCCAGAGACGAACTGGGGAGAGGGAACGGGGTGCGTATGTGGCTCTGCAGAACGTGGATGGAGACGCCGTATGAAAAGAGGCAGCAGGCGTTTGTTATTTAGTACTTGGCGACCGATGGCGGCCATTGGACATAGTCTCCATCGGCAGCGATAGCTCTTTTGTTTCTGGCTCAATCAGCGATATCGAGCAACACATGGTATATATTGCATCGAGTTTTCCAGTGCATCGTTGTGCCCTACGTAGTATCGGGCTCACCTGATTCAACACGTCACAATGGTTGCAAAATCTCAACGTCAGGGTGAGGATGCCACCAGAGATTTCCAATAGAAACATCTTGTAAGTACGTTATGTCCCAAAGACAAAATTATCCGTCAAAACGATCACGACTTTCGAGGACCAAACTACGAAGGTACGATGTCGATACACTGCAAGAGAGAGGCGGACCGCTGGCTGATCCTGACGCTGATTCTGGAGCCACAACCATAGAGTACCCATCCATACCCTCGGAAGACCACACCATACGAGAAACGGGGGCAGCAGAAATTCAAGCATTGAGCGTGAGGTGAGCGCATGTGAGCAATGCGGGAATGCGCACGCCGGATCGCAAAGGCGTCGTTCAGTATTATTACTATGTAATCATGGAGCAATTAGGTATTAGACGGTGGACACCGGGTGGTTGACTAACTACATAGTCGCCTCGTACTCATCTCATTCATGTATCCTAATAGTCTTGTTAAGTACTAGGTCGTGGGTCGATCACCAACTATGTACCGAGGTTGTCAGTCTGGACACAGCAGTAGCATGACTTCACCTGGGTCAGCCGGGTGAATCGCAGTACAAAAGTACGGTGAACGGCGTGCGTCGTGTATTTTCAGTCAAATGAGGCGAGATTCTGTTGTGTATCGACTATACGAAACGGCGTCTGGCCATGGTTGGCGCTGCCGTGTGAGTTGAGTCCTTCGTCTAGGAATATTGAGTATTGCATGGGTATCTCGTCTATGGGTCTATGTCTATGGTGATCTATTTTAAAAGTGCCCCCAGTTCGCAAAAATCTCCAATGGTAAGCTCAACTCCGTCCTTCCGCTTACAGTCTTTTCGTACATGGTTTGGATGAATGTGACATGCTCTCACAGGGGGTATTCCCACCCCCTCATTACTCCGTACGCAGGAAACAAATGCTGCAACGTCTTCGGCAATACCCCCCGGCAACAAAATACATTCTGACACTGTGCATATTGCCGAACCGGGTTACAGGATACTGGCCGACCTTGGTCGAGATGAGGTCAGCTCAGCCTTGCGCCTCTGTCGACCCCTGTCTTTCCGGCTCCGAGGGCGGCGGCGTGTGGTTTGATTTCTCCACCCAGATTCCACTGACGACGGCGAATTTGCTCTTCGCCCTTAATTTGCCGCCGAACATCCACAACGCAAACATACCGGCCACGCCGCCGGTGGCCAGCCCTGCGAGCAGACTGCTGCCTGGCCCGATGCCTAGGTTCCTGAACATTGGTCTGGAGAATTCGACGCAGCCAGCGGCGAAGAGAGAGCGGAAGAGGTCGTTGGACGCCATCAATGAGGCTGTATATTGAGGGTACGACATTGGGAGGTATACAAATATGCATTGAAAGATGATGAAGTTGGAGGTGACGACGATGAGGACGCCAATGAGGGAGGCGATCCAGTGTACGCCGTGGCGTGAAGTCCAGCCTACACATTGTTCTGTCAGAAGGTCGCGAATGGTCAGGGACGGATAAGTCTCTTTACTTACCGAACATGAACAGGCCCCCGGGCAATGTGCATACGGCGAACAGAGCAGGCACCAGACGATGCTCTGGCGCTCGCAGTCCGCGCTTCGCGATGTCCGGACCAAGGTAGAGAGCCAGGTAGAGGACGTAGATAATAAGTCCGAGCAAACAGCTCACGCCGACGGAAATGAATGTCAGGCCTAGCTCGCCGAGGTTGAAGCCATAGATCGCGACGTAGACGAGGGGGAAGGCTTCGAAGAATGAATAGTAGATGCCGTACAAGAGGGCGCTGTAGACGTTGGTGAAGGCTACGGCAGGATCTTTGATCATGATCTCCATCGGTTTGATGATGGCATCCCAGAAAACCGCGGCGTAATTCATGTGTTCTTGTTCAATCTCGCTCTGTGAGCGTAGGTCTGTTCTGCCCGTAAGTTTTCGGAGGCGCTGGGCTCGTCGACGCAAGATGTTCGCGGCAGACGTCTCGGGAAAGGCGACCAAGTAAACAGCCCAGATTGGTGCGCTGAGCCAGAGGAGCTCCCATAGTGACCATCGCCATCTATGCTTCGCCGTTAGCGTCATCCAGAGAGAAGGAAGCCTAAGTCTCGGAACATACCCTTCAGCGGTGACGGCGAAAGAAGCCACAACTGGGCCGAGCGCTGGACCCCAGAAGCAGGCTGCTGTCCAACAAGACAGATAAAGAGCAAGCAATTGAAGGGGAAACTGTTCGCAATTAGATCTTGCCCCTTTCCCCCAGAATAGGCCTTGAGCGCCGAAGACAGGAACTCACGATATCTCCGATGGACGCAGCGCCGTTCGCAAGGCAAGGGCTACTCAGGAATCCTTGCAAGAACCGAAGCACCAGCAAACCGCCAAAGTTGTCAACCACCGCTGTCGGCACGCACATGATGATGAACAGTGTGAATGTAGGTGTATAGACTCCGTTCCTGCCGATTGCCGGGATCTCGCAGAGTGGTGCGAAGAGGAGAGGTCCAAGACCATATCCAATGACATACATGGACAGGCCTAGTGCTGCTGCTGCTGGACTGACGCCGAATCTCTCCATCACCCCGCCTTCGCTGACAACGTAGATACTGGAACCGCCATACATGGCAAACGTGTAAAGGCATATCTGCACCAACACAAACATCTTCTTGCCCTGAGACCAATTTTGCGGGTTGTCGGGGTCGTCGGTTGTATACCAGTCCACGAGGATGGTCCCGTCGGCAGACTTGGTGAGTGAGATAGGTTTGCTCTTTGTCTTTTCCAGCTCCAGCTGCTGATCGAGGGACAGGCGCTCCTCGGTCCACGGGAGACTACGCTGTCGCGAGACTGTTAGGGACAGACGTGTGTCAACGCCGCGAGTCATGACTGGTGGTGTCGACGAGCCCTCGGCAGGCTCCATTTCCTGGCCGCCATCCTTCTCAGGCTCAGGCCCAGACTCCTCTGGCTCAGGCTCAGGCTTCTCTGGCTCGTCCGACTCGGACCCGGACTGTTCGGGGTCTGAAACAGCCCTCCTCAGCAGAGCACCAGATTCCTGCGAAGACCTTGGTTACCTTAATGGTTATGATGGTATGTTGGAAACCAGCTCACCAATCGCGGCAGCACGAAACCTTCCTTCTCGTCCGGGTAGAGAAGTATCCGATTCTTCGTGACCCAACGGAGAAACTCGCCCGCAGGCGCGTCTCTGATGATATCCAACATTGTGTAAGGATGGTTTGACCTGCAGCGTCAGAAGGGGAGAACGGAGACACCTTTATAGCACTTGCGTCTTCGATGACGGGCGATTCAACACGCGGGAGGCATGCCTTTTTAACCCGTGCAACAGCCAACTCAAGGGGCAACTGGTCGAGCCCAGAACAACGCACGACATGCATACTGCCGATGTTTCGCAGTAAGCAGCCGAGATTTCTAATGCTCTTTGACCGGGGGTTTAGGTATTGACGACACTCCCGGAATCAACGTGACTGTTGACTCATTGGGAAAGAGGTGGGTACATCCATTGTTCCTGAAATGGTACGCGGCTGCTGACCACCGTTTCAACACCGCTTTTCACTTTCAAGCCTCTCGAAATGCACTAGCTTCCCTTTGGACGGGAGAGTCTGCAGGAGCATAGGGAGCAGACAAGCGAACGTGCAGTCGCCTCACGCGGTAGAGTCAACCTGCCGACGCTGAGCGAGGTACTGGGCGAAAGGAGTTGCGAAAACGGCCGAACCATATAGCTTTTGTCGTGTCCGTTTTGACGACGAGGTCGACTCTAACCTCCGAGCGATCAATGATGGTGATCCAGTATCAAAGTGCGAGGAATCAACAGGGCGTCTTGGGAAGCAGCGCCCACGCCACAGACAGTAACGCGATGGCGAGAGAAATAACCCAGGCAGCCTAGGCACTTCCGACGGAAAGTTCCAGGCATGCCAAGGTGTGCTTACGGGCCTTGGATTTAGGCTTATCAAGGCTTATTCAAATAGCCGACTCGAAAGAACCTCGTACCAGACCGTCGGTGTCACTGCCCACACCACAGCTCTTCAATGAGGCGGTCGGTTCTGCACCCGCCGAAATATTCGCCACAATCTCCGGCGCTGATGGGAGATCGACGTTGCCGACTGGCTGGAAGAACAGTAAGCTGCTGTTCAGCTTGGCTCTGGGTCGTTTCCGATATGTGCAAGTTAATCAGCCAGATTTGCAAGGCTCTCTCGAGGCCTGCTGTCACGACCGCATAGAAAACGTGGAGAGCCACCTCGCGCATCACATCGAAAGACGTCCAACCACCGGGTCTCGCTCCCCCGCCACTTGCGCAGATGAGACGGACTGAAAAGAAAGGATTGTGTCACCTACCTACGGCGAGAACGCGGTCCCTGTTTCCAAGACCTGGTGGGAGGCCGTATCAACGTTGAATGTACGAAGAGCGGAGCAGATACTGTTGGTTCATATCAGCAGCCAAGACCCTCCTGCCGGCCTGATGTCTGTCGGCGATGATGGACTCGACCACCCTCGGCTCACATCTTGGACCGACTCACCGGGGGTTGGTATCGGCCGCTTTGAAATCACGGCTGACAATTGCGCGGGTTGACTGTGAGACGAAGCGGACGTCCAAAGTCTCCGCGAACAGTATCTTGCTCCATAATCAGGGTCTATCTCAATCCATGACGTGCTCCGCAGAGGAACCTTGCCGGACTACCATACGGGTGTTGAACACGGAGACGATGACGCTTTGGCTGGGCGATAATAGTCCTTCATGCCGAATGCACTTTCTTGTCCAGGAAGGTCATCTGCCTTGATGTCAGTCGAAGCTGCGGGTTTGGTGGTACAAATACAGGGCGACCCGCACTCTCTCTTCAGAGTATGCCATGAACCATCATCTCGCAGTTGCACTGAACACGCACAGAGCATCCGTGACGAGCCTTCGACCTTAATTCTTTTTCGACGTCCGTCGATTGCCTGGGTCCTTGATCCCATCTCGAGCCGTCTGACCTGGAGAATCTTGATCGTTCGACGTCTCGGTGCACACTGCACTCACATGGGACCAGCAATGCGACGATCTCGTTGCCGACTGTAAGGTTGTACACCAGAAGATAAATTCGCGCCGCGGAAGAAAGACAGTGGCCTATCCTGCGCGGCGTCCAGCTATATACGACTCTGGGCGAATGAGGCATTTCGGCCGGTTATTGAGTGTGGCTGCCATCGACGCTAAGGTCTAAGGTACAGTTCCACCAACAGGGTCTCCATCAGTGGCGCAATGACATGCCCCGTCATTACGACGCAAGATACATACACAATAGCAGAAACACGGACATAACCAGACTAGACTACATCTCCATTGGCCCCGTTCTATGCGACAGGATTGAAATACTGATGCCCTATTGATCTTCGACTGCTACTCCGACAGGCTAGCCGTGTACCACGGTAGCCTGACTCAGCGCCGTGATCTGTGCGCTTCGCCTCGAGATTACTACCTCAAACCACCTTCCCGGTCACAGCGCAAACATCTTGGACTCCGCGCTGCGGCTCCAGTAGCCCTCTCGCCAGGTACCAGGATCCGGATCTGGAAGTGCTGCAACCAATAAGGCATCTGCACACCAGTCCTGATTGGATGGACAACCCCCTAGTCAATGGCAGCATAACACCGCGAAACCCATCTCGCCCGCGGAGCGAACCTTGAATGCTAATGTATTGGTGCTTCTTCCTAGGTGCTGATCGGACTACAGTCCAGGGTATATGGAACATTCCGCGACTCAGGTCGGGGTTATCATGGCATCCAGACTGTAGCCAGCCACCCCTGTGCAGGAAGACCATGACCCCTCCCCCCGACTGCAGCATTTCTGACCAGCTGAGGTATTATGGCGACGAGGCCGCTTCCTCCGCTTCCTGACCGCTTTAGGAACGTGCCTGAAAGGAGCAACTTTTCCACTCCGGGGCGTTCTGCCGACGGACGCTTTAACTACCCGGTAAGTACTCTCCCAGGCCTGTCCTTCGGCAAACAATTCCACGCTATTTGTGGCCCCCTAGTGTATGTAATACTGTGGGCGTGCGTGCGCTCCGCCACTTTGAACGATGATAAAAAGGACTGCCCAGCACGAACGCTGAGCTCGAATAGTAAGAAGCAGACCTTTTCAAGATTTCGCATCCATTTCACAGCGCCGGCAAGCGAAGATGTCTACCGCCCAATCCGTCTTCTGCAGTGTGGACGAGTTCGTCTCTTCGCCATTCAACTTCATCATCATCGGTGGCGGTACTGCCGGGTTAGCTCTCGCAGCGCGACTCTCCGAGACCGACAAATTCCAGGTCGGGGTTCTCGAGGCTGGCGAGAACAGGCTTGCCGATCCACTGATCAATGTCCCCACGCTGTACGTCCAGGCACTGAATGTGCAGGGCTACGACTGGCAACTGAGGAGCATCCCCCAGGTAGGTCCATACGGTGTCCAGGGGCCAGCGGCTGTGCTGGGGGCAAGACACCCATTCCTGACAGGCAGAGTGTAGAAACATGCGAATAATCTGGTGTACTCGCTCCCGCGGGGGAAAATGCTAGGCGGGACCAGCGCCATCAATCAATCGCTGTGGATGAGAGGGACTCGCGCCGACTATGATGAGCTCGCCGCGTTCGTCGGCTCAGATGAATGGTCGTGGGACGGCCTGCTGCCGTACTTCAAGAAACACGAACGGCTGGATGGTGAAGATGTCCCCAATTACCCTGCCGATACACATGGAAGAAGCGGCGTCGTCCACGTCAGTTCGAACAAGTCCCAGATCCCCATTGAGAAGGACATTCTTGCCGCGTGCAACGAGGCTGCTGGGTTCGCTGCCGTCTCTACTTCTGCCACCGCCGACGCGACAAGCAGCACCCGAGACAGCTTCTTCAACGCCCTCTCCATGGTGGATCGGTCCGAGCGGCCCGGAACACGCAGTTACTCGGCTTCGGCGTACGTGTTGCCCAACATGGGGCGTCCAAACCTCAAGATCCTCACCGGCGCCAACGTCGAGAATGTGACGTTGACCAGCGAGGACGACGCATCTCCAGTCGCTAATGGTGTCCGTTTCTGGCACGCTGGAAGAAGGTACACTGCGCAAGCGAGCAAGGAGGTCATCATCTCAGCAGGGACGTACAAGACGCCACAGGTTCTCGAGCTGTCTGGCATTGGGGACCCGGAAATCCTTCGATCTGCAGGACTGGAGTGCATTGTTCCGAACAAGTTCGTGGGCGCAAACCTGCAGGACCACCATGCCTGTGCGGTCACGTTCGAGCTCGCCCCCGGGGGCTTCTCCATCGACGCGTTTTCTAACCCGGAGGTCGTCCAGCAATTCATGGACCTCTATTTGAAAACTGGGACCGGACCGCTGGCGAACCCTCCCTCGGGTATGGGCTACCTCAGTTACGCAGCGCTGGTGTCTCCGGAAGAACTGCAAGCCACACTCGAGGCCGTCAAATCCACCGACGTGGAGGTCCCTCTGGATGAAGCCCAGCAAAGACGCGCGATAGAGAAGCTGCAGGACACCCAGGCCGCGGCGATCCAACTGCTCTTCGTCCCAGCGCACATCAACACCGAGAAAGGCCTCGCCGATCAACGATACTTCCTCCAGCCCGCGTCGACGGGCAACAACCACATCAGTTTCGTCGTTGCGTTCCAATACGCCCTCAGCCGCGGCAGCGTGCACGTCACAAGTGACGATCCCCACATCCAGCCGGCGATTGACAACGCGTTCCTCTCCCATCCCGTTGACCTCGCCGTCCTGCGCGCCACGCTGCCGCTGCTGAACAAAGTCACGCTGATGCCGAAGATCAAGGAACAACTCCATCCGGAGTATTCCTTCGCCGCGAACGTCGGGTTGGGGGACAAAGAGGCCGAAGAGGCGTACCTCCGCAGTAACGTGGGGACGGAGCACCATCCGATCGGAACGGCGGCGATGGGCCATGTCGTCGATAGTGAGTTGAAGGTCAAGGGTGTAAAGGGACTGCGTGTCTGCGACGCGTCCGTCTGGCCGGTGCATATCTCGGGGAATCCCACGGCGACGCTGTATGCGTTCGCAGAGAAGCTCGCGGATTTGATCAAGGGAGAGTACATATAGTATGCGGGGTCTAGCTAGTTAAGTAACTTGGTGAAAATGGTGAGAAGGAAGGCTGTTATGGGATTGAAGCTCTTCCTCAACGTCGCTAGCTAGCTTTTGGCTTCTCGTCCAGCTGCCCTTTGATGCGTGGGTCCTCTTTCACGATGAGAAGTTGTCCTCTAAATATCCCCCGGAGAGTGAAGGCCATGTTGACGAAGAAGACCAAAACCAGGAATACGACCAGGATGACCGTCACGACTCTGAAGAACGCGGAGTCCAGCTCGGAACCAAGCAACAGTGTCGATGTTGCCAACGTGGCTGTCGGGAAGATGACGGCGTTCCAAGTCGGTGCCCAGACCAGCTGTCTGTGATACGCGCGGTCGATCATGCCGCAGAAGGCAAAAGCCAGCCATACGGCACCGAGGCCGGTCATCAGGAGCGCGAGCAACTGACACGCCACGTGGAACGAGTAGGCGGCACTCCTCGTCAGGAGAAATCCCTGACCATACGCTGCGAAGTGGCCGGACGTATCGGCAGCGCGCCCGATCAATTGTAACGCAGCGGCCGATTGTCCCACCGGCCCGACGAGGACGAATAGAGTGGGTGTCTGCGGCGGCGCGGGCCACCCCTTCGCGAGCAGCTGGTGTAACAGGTACGTGTACAGCATCATGCCGAGGATAATGCCCACGCCGACGGCGCAAATCGACATGATGATGATGGGCACGGCCAGCCCGGCCGAGAGGTCATGCGCAAAGCAGGTGACCACGCCGCCAATGGCAGCCAGCGTGGCCACCCCGACGGCCGGGATGATGATCAACGTCGGCAACTGACGGTCGAGAATGGTGTGCTGCCGAATGAGGATGAAGAACGTAAAGACCAGCATGGTGTAGACCCACGCCGCAGAGATCCACCACATGACGCACGTCAGGATGGTGAATCCATGGCCCGCCCATGGTGCGTTACTCACTGTAAGAGCGACGAACGAGACCAGCGTCATGAACGCGATCGACCAGCAGGGAAAGAGGCACAAGTCGACGACACTGTTGACGAGCTCGTCGTACGCCCGTTGCCGGAATAGCGCAAAGTGCAGGATGTAGATGGCAGAGAAGACGAGGTACATGACGAGGTCGAGCATGAAGAAGATGGTCGACAACACGCGCAGGCCGTGGAACTGATACGGCAGCTGGTGGAGCAATGTGCCCAGGATGCCAGCGTTCATGCACCATGTGAACCTAGGCGAGAGTTAACTGATTTTTGTAATGCTTTGCACACTGTAGGAGTATTGGTTCAATTCGGGCATACCATATTGGACCAAAGTCCTGGAATAGAGCACGAAAAGCACTCCGCCTAGAGGGACTTCTGGGGTCGCTAGCATCCTGTTCTTTCTCTTCATCCCGGTGACTGAGGTTATGGTTTGGGTTCAGACTGCTTCCATTCTCGACGTCGTTGACAACCATGCTGTCGATTTCCATGTTCCGGATTCGAAGCTGTCGTCGTAGAAGAGTGCAATGCCATTGAATTTTATCCTTTTCGGCTTCGATCCGGAATTACGGCGATTACGGTGCGTGTTTCTGCGGGCAGGAGTCGGATACCATGCCGATGGGCGGCGAGTCGCCGCTTGACTAAGTAAAATTGAAGAGTAGGCTGTGGGTAGGCACGGTAGGCTGTCAGATCCTGCGACGAGATCGAAGTCCACTGGAGCCGATCCGCCGCCTCCGCCCTGTTGATGACGATCCCACAGGAGCAGTTTACGCGTACTCGTACGAGGTATCCCGCCATGGCATGGGGCAAAAGGCCGGGGGGAAGCGCCGCCGGCCGGGGCTATTCGCGCCCAGCATCCGTCTATAACCTAGACGTCACGACGTTTCTTGCTTGGCTGACACCACATTTCAAGAGCTTCAAACCACCATGTACCGCTGTCTTGAGCAAAGAGATTGCCCGGAAACGTTCTAGGCGCGAGAAACGAAATGTTGCCGCTTTTTCAACCATCTCCTCCATGCCCCTGGGCTCGTTTCGGGATAGGATAACATGAAGAGCAGGGAGCTGGATATCTTTCAACTGTGCGACAGTGCCGCCTCCCATATTCTGACAAAAAACTTGCTGGAGCTTGAGAGAATCTTAATATCAGCCACGTGGTTGCCAACAGGTTTGGCACAGCCGTAGCGATGGAAAGAGTCAAGCATGGATACGCGACCTGCCCAGCTCGCTTTCGTGGTCCTTGAGGCACGAAGGAGCGCGCCCGACGCTGAGCGGCACTTCATCTTGGTCTCAGGCGTGATTGAGGGAGACTACCCATTCCATTCCGACCACCCACCAGCCCCTAACGGAGATCATTGGACGCTGTGATCGCAGAGGATACAATCCTGTAACATTCGTCGGCTGGGGAATGCTTCGAAGGAATGACCCAGCAAGTCGAGGAGACAACGGTCGTCGCTTCCCACTGGGCAATATAGGAAACCCGCCACTTCCCACCAGTCGGGTACAAGTCAGCTGGCTGGGTCGCACCTGCCTGGACACCTGAAAACAGATCCGTCTGATTGTCGGGAGTTTGCCACGACCAGGAGCAAGAAAGTTGGGGTCGCTCAGAATGTCCTGACCACCGTACTGACTGCATATTGGTCCAACAACGAGCGAGATAGGGTGGCCACTCGCTGTGTCAGTTGCTCCCGGCTTCAGAACACCGAGAACCTTCGCGTGCATGCTAACGTGGCAGCCGCGACAAATTTCCCTTTGAGATATGATGGCTACTCTCCATTCCCTACAGCACGCCGACCCCGATATCCCACCAAATAGTTCTCCATCCTGCCTCACCCTTCTTTGTCTTGGGGACTCGCCCACTCCATCTCCCAGCACACCCAAAAAGCACAAAAAAAGAAGACCCTCACACTCGAACCCAATTACTGGGGAGGTGTGGGCAAACAAGAGGACGGGAGTCCTGTTATGGCCTGAAAGGTGTCTGTCAACAAGTCCTTACCCCATTATGCAGGTTTATTGCTGCGCGGTGTGTAACCCTAACAAGGGCATTCCTTGACAAACACTTCCTGACCCTGATTGTTGGGTAGAATTCTGCGGCTATGATATAGGAAGGTGAGTCTGGCTACTGGACCACGTGAGTGGTCTTCCGTGGTTCTTGAATCGGCCCACGCTGCAGTCAGATCAGATCTATTACTTTTTGTTCTCAAATCTCGGTATCTAAGACCCACAACGCAACTGGCCGGTGTTTTTCCTCGCTACAACAGTCATGACACACTGAACCATCACACCCAGACTCAGGCCAGTCGTCTCGATGATGTTGTCTAGGCCGGGACGTCTCGATCAAGTACCGCTGCTAATGAACTGCGTGCAGCATCTAGCGTCGGCAGCATTCTATGAACCCTCCGCTGCCTCCAACTCACAGCCATCACAGGCTTTCCAGCTGCGGAGGCATCACACGGCCCGGTAAACGTCTCGAAGTCCCCGCCTTTTCTCCATACCAAATAAACTCAAACGTGTTACGGACATGACTCTCCAGCGCGCCGGACATTCCTCAGACGAAAGAGTCTTCATAAAGTGAGGCATCTACCTTGGCGGTGGAATGTAAGTGCAAGGGCTGCGAGAGGGGATACCGTCCCAAGCACACATAAGTACGCCGTGGTGGCTTTGGGAGATGAAGGTCTCCCGTACCCAGCGGACGGTGCATGTGGATTGTGCTGTGTGGCAAGTGCGTCGGCTTTACAACACGCCACGGCGAGCAAGACGAGGGGGAAGTTGGAGAGAGAAAGTAATCGCAGGGAACTAAATCGGCGGCATAGTTTCGCATTGCGGGATAAGGGAAGAGGTTTTGGATTGAGTCAGATACTGTAAAATGGAGTACGTATGGCGCAACGGGACAGGGGGAAAATGCGCTTTTCATGATCATCCGCGACCATATGCAGCAATCGAATGGCTCCTTGAGCTTTTCAGAGATCTTGTCGGCTGTAGCTGCGGTCACGACACGACGAGACAGTAGACACCAATCAGTCCTCATACTGCTCCAGAGCAGTCAACCCGCCCTCCAGCATCCTCACGAGATTCTTCTGCTCGCTCGCCTTGATAAATTCCTCCTTGCCCTCGCCTTTCGTGTCCAGCCCGTAGATTTTGCCATAGTCGCCCACGAAATTGTCGTACGTGGTTTCAGGCTTGTCGCGACACAGGCCGCACATGATGCCCCTGAGCTCCTCCTTGAATCCCAGGCGCGGGAACGCCCGGACGATTTCCTTGTACTCTTCGACCGTGATGGGGGAGCCCGGCAAGGGGAGGTTTGGCCCAAGGAAATCAGCCATGATGCCCAACTGAGTGGCGAAGACCTCTGGTTCCTTGTGGTGCCCGATTGAGGGGCTGGTGTGCAACGCGATGGCATCCCACATGAGTTGGAGGCGGTGTTTGTCCCACTTGCCGTCTTCCCGCCTGACGAATTCGCGGGCGATATTCGCCCCGTCGACTTCGAAGCGTTTGTCCTTGGAGAGTAGGGCCTTGGTGGTCGCCCAGCCCATGTCGTGCAGCAGCGTGGACAGGACGATGGCTTCAGTGTCGAGCCCGGGACTGTTTGCCAGTGGCGGGAACTTCTTCTGCAGGATGAGGCCGAACGCAGCGCTGCGGAGACAGTGGTTGAGCGTGCACTCGCTGCAGTTCTCCTTGACGTAGGTGTACGCGGCGTTGATCAGGGGATTGGAAGGGATGGTAATTTGCGAGACCGGGAGGGATGGGAATGGAGAAGACATGTTGCCTGGCCTGGTGATTTGCGTACTACTTGCTCTTGGACGCTGCTAAGGCTTGTGGAAGGTCGACTGAAGACTGCTGAGGACATCACAGAGAGACGAAGAGAGGAGAGATGATTTATATCTTGCCTGCTCTCCCTTCCCCTTCCCCGGCGCAAAGTTTCACACCGGAGGAGGCCTCATTCCGCGATGTCGAAGCCGCATGGACGACACGACTTTGGTATTGAGACGAGCCAGTTTTTCTGCCTGGGCCGCCGGTCACCGTAACATGGTGGAGTGGCCTTGTGGCGCATGAAGCAGATCCGAGATGTCGTAAGGCTTTCCCGCGATCTAGCCTGCAGAATCGGACAGTTGTTTGCGCGCACCGAATCCCCATCCTGCTGGCACGCTCCTTGTTTCCCGTCCCGTCGGCGGGTGATTGGATCTGATGGAACGGTCGAATATCTCTCCGAGCCATTCCTCGTAAGCAACGACTATTTCCCCAATGGGACTGCCACTCCGGATCTGGAAAGGTTTATTGATGTGGCATGTTACAGTATGACCTGATAATTTGGCATCCATGGACCAAGAGACACTACGTTCAATATTTCAGAGCCGAAATGCATATCAGCGGGACGTTTCCGCAGGATGAAAGGAAACATCTGCTCAGTCCAAAAGAAGGGACGGTTGGTGCTAAACTCATAGCGCGGGCGAGGAAAGTTGGGCGCTATTTCTGACTTCCCAAACCATGCTGAGCGGTTGTCCCTCCAATGTGCCCAGCTTGACAACTGGAGAGGCAAGCTTCAAGGGACTGTTCGACTTTCGACTCCGAACGACGAGGTCATCGTTGAAATCACTCTCCGATCAAGACATGCCACGTAAGATGTACTCTTATTCGCGCGTGTTCTCCAGCTTGTCCGGGGTTCCTGGCTAACGGTGGCTTCCCCGCATGGTTTGAAACTCCAAGTTGTCCACGGTGGTGACGCCATCGAGTGTATCAGAACTCGGTGCATGTGCTGTACCTTACAAGGCATTGCTGACGACGACCGTTTCTCTGTAGGACAACATTCATCCTCATTTCGCTCTCTGCTGTGGTTTCACAGATCGATCCAGCAACCTCGTGACGCTCGATTGCTCATACGAACCAAGACAATATCACCATGGGTCGGCAAATGCTGTCAACCGCTGCCCTTCTGGCAGTATTTCTGCCTAGATGCCTTGCGACCCCGGCAGAGCAATCCCCCTTGCAGGAACCCTCGTCCAAAGAGCCCATCCCAGAGCTCCCCCATGTTGGTCTAGGCCTATGGAACTCCAAGGCCGAAGACGCCAGCAACGCCGTGCAATTCGCCTTCGAGGCTGGCTACATCCACCTCGACTCGGCTGCCGCGTACAGCAACGAAGAATACGTCGGCAGGGCGCTCAACTCCAGTAGTTCCCCACCGCGACACAAATACTGGATCACCAGCAAACTATGGAACGACCATCATCAACCGAAACTCGTGCGCCCTGCGCTCGAAAAGACGCTCAAGGATCTACAGGTCCCATATCTCGATCTCTACCTGATGCACTGGCCCGTTGCCTTCCTCCCGAACCAGAAGGACGGCCGCACAATAATCGACCAAGACACCAGCATCCACGACACGTGGTCCGCAATGGAAGACCTTGTGCGGGCCAATCTAACGCGCTACATTGGCGTGAGCAATTTCTCACCACGCCAACTCGATAACCTGCTGGCCAAGGCTGATATCAGACCGATTGCGCATGAGTTTGAGACACATCCCTATCTGCAACAGCTGGAATTTGTGGATTGGCACTTGCGGAACAACATCACGGTAATTGCGTATTCGCCGCTGGCGAATATGAACCCCACGTACGACAACAAGTACCCCGACCTGCCACCTATCCTGAAAGACCCTTTTTGGACAGACCTCGCCAGCAAGAAGAATGTCACCCCGGCGCAGGCGATTCTGGCGTGGGGCCGGCAGAGGGGCACAACAGTCATCCCCAAGAGTGTACACGAAGGCAGGATTATAGAGAACTTGGGCAGTTTGAATGTGAGTTTTACTGAGGAGGAAATGCGGTTGGTGATGGAACAAGATAAGAGAACGAGATTTAATAATCCGAGCAAGGGGTGGGGGGTCGAGTTGTTTGAGGGATTGGATGATGGGACGAATCGGTTTATGATGCAGCAGGAGCTGTAAGAGGTGAGGGTTGAGGCGCAACGACGGAACGAGTGTCATGTCATGCAAAATTCACAAGCTGCGTAGACATGCGTAAAAGGATACTGGCGAAGGTAATGTTCGAAGACCGAAGGCTGGGGGGTGATATACATTTCGTATTTTGTAGGTCTAGGTGTGCCGATACTGCTCACCTTGTGGAATACCACCCCCACAAGATCAACACGCATGACACCTCTGCTCTCTTTAAATTTGTCCTTTCGAGAACGTGCCCTCTGTCTCGCTGCGAGTATAACCTTACTCTAAGGGCGCTAGGACGTCTCGACGAAGATCAGAACGACTGGCAATGACGCCCAACGCTCACTACCCAATGCGGGGGAATGCCAGGGAAAATGCAGGTACAACCACGCGGAACTCCAGAGTAATAGCCTAGGTCGTGCTCATTCATGCCTGCATCAAAGATTCAGTCGTCAATGTCCTGGTGACGTGCTAGCACCTTTCGCTGGTACTCCTCGGCATCCTTCTGATGGAGTTGTGCGGCTTCATTGTTCAACGGACTGGCACTGTGATTGAAAGTCAGCATCTGCTTTTCCTGCAAGACCTTGAATGCCATACTTGTTTGGTTCGCCCAAGAGACTCTGCAAACTCAGTAAGACCGTCTGAACATTGTACACTGCGCTCCACTTGTCTTTCAAGATGTCCAGGCATATTCGGCCGCTGAAATCAATGTTGGGATGGTAGATCGGGGTCTTGAAGAGCACGACCGGAGGACTGTAGGGATAATTGCCGGGGAACTCGAAGCCAAGTTTGAGGTTGAGGTCTGCGTAGGGTGTGTCCTTTGGGCCGACTATGGTGGCGGTCCAGTGCAACATGTTACCATCGGCATCGGGAAAGGCAGATATTCCCGGAGTAGGAGACATCATGAGAGTCATGAGCTCAGATTGGAGACTGTGAATTGTATGAGTCCGTGCTTTGACGTCGTGGCAAAGATACGAGCGTACCGCTTGGTGACACTTTGGGTGTCTGCTTTTCGAGGTGCAACATTGAGCTTGTTTTGTTCAGCCATGGTAGGCAAGCCTGGAGCAGCGTTCTGGGAGTCCTCAAGAGAGAAATTCATGCTCGGAGTAGTATTTAAATTGTGGATGCAAACGGAATGGATCCAGTTGGTAAAGGAATGCTGAACACGGAATGCCCCAGACCACTTCAGAGCCGAAAGTTACAGACCAGCAACACAGCGCAAGGACAATTACTCGAGGGATGAAGATGAAGGTTGATGAATGGGACTGGTTCCAAAAGTGAGGCAACCGAGAGTGAGTTGAAGGTGAGAAAGAAAGAATAAGTGATGTGGTCGTGTGCAGCTGCGGGCAGCTTTGGCGGTCTAAAACGTCCAAGACTGCAGGGACTGGCTATTGTTTACCTTTAAGGGTCCAACGCGAGTCGCCGCAGTAACACCTTAACTAGAATGACGTCGGCAAGCTTTGCTAGGCTTCGCTCCGCCAATTCTCTGCCGCGTCCACGCGCGAATCTGTAACAAGGCGCGTCGTCCAGCCATCGGGGGTCTCAAGCATGTTCAGAGCATAAACTTCAGTGTTGCTCCTCGAGACTGCGAACCGCCTCTCCAGTCTTTGCCATGAACGGTATACCTCACTCTCAGTTGGCACCTCTGCCGACCCAAGTACCTTTTCGAATTGTCTCCCCCACAATTGGCTCAGGTGCATATGCGTGGTAAGTGAACGGTAATTGAGTCATGAAAGACAGAGTGCTAACGCGGCGCACAGCATCAAGAAAGCCGCTCCTCTGAATACCGAAAGCCCCGTCTTTGCCGTCAAATTTATCAACAAAACCTTTGCTCAAAAGTATGGGAGAATCAAGCAGAAACAACTCGAGATGGAGATCTCGTTACACAAGCACATCGGCGAGCACAAGAACATCATTGAGTTCTACGACCATGGTGATGACCCGGCATGGGTGTGGATAGCAATGGAGCTCGCCGAGGGAGGAGATCTGTTCGACAAGATTGAGGCCGACGCAGGAGTCGCTGAAGACATCGCTCACGTCTACTTCACCCAACTCGTCAGTGCCATCAGCTACATGCACGAAAAAGGCGTTGCCCACCGAGACATCAAACCTGAGAATGTACTTCTATCCGCAGATGGAGACCTCAAAATTGCAGACTTTGGCATGGCCACCCTTTTCGAATATCACGGCAGGAGGAAGCTGGCAACAACTTTGTGTGGCAGTCCTCCCTATGTCGCTCCCGAGGTGCTATCCTGCAGTACACAAGCAGGAATTAAGGGGGCCGGTTACGCCGCTGACATGGCAGATATCTGGTCTTGCGGCGTCGTCCTATTCGTCTTACTGGCAGGAAATACTCCCTGGAGTAGACCAGTCGAAGGCCGAGATGAATATGGCAGGCCGAACGAGTTCAGCGAATACATCCAGAGCAATGGCAAACCAGAAGATGAGCTGTGGGAAGGCCTTCCTCATCACGTACTTTCTCTCCTTCGCGGTATGATGAGAGTCGATGTGAAAACCCGGTTCTCGCTGGAAGACGTGCGTCGGCATCCCTGGTTCACCAGACCCAATAAATTCATGGACAAGAAAGGACGCCTAGTAGACCCTATTGCTGTGGCCACGAACATGTTTGAATCCCTCCGGGTCGACTTTGATGCAGACCCCTTTGCAGGAACACAGAGGAGTACGAAGTTAGATGTTATGGACATCGACCAAGAGGTGAAATCCAAGTTCGCCTCGACGCAACCAGTGACCCCGACGGAAGATATGCTGTTCGACTGGGATCGACCAAAGCATCCTTTTATGACAAGCACCCAGCTTGTAGCTGATCTCGCAATCGCCTCGCAGTCAATCTCAACCACGAAGTACCTTGAGGACGAGCCATCTATGTCGCAATTCCAATCAAACCCTTCGGTTCCTCTAAGCCGAACACAAATGGCTCGCCGATTCGCCGACGTCCTTCCATCTGAACGTATGACGATGTTCTATTCAGAAGGAACGCTGGATCTGCTTGCGCCGTACGTATCTGAGGCACTGAGCCAGCTGGAAATGCCTCCGTCAAAACCAGCCAGACCAACAGCGCAAGACTTTGAGTGCTCCATCAAAGTGAAAGGACAAGATAGTCGAGGCTGCCCCCTGAGCGGTACTATCGCAATGGATGTGGCCAAGGTGGAGGCCAACGAGGCCCCCCTTGTAAGAGTTCTGTTTGTGAAGGCATCTGGCGATCCCTTAGAATGGCGGAGATTCTTTAAGCGTGTGGCCGTGCTGTGCCAGAGGGTGATTGTCAAACCGGAATTTTGAGTATATATCAGACAAATCATCGTTTGGCGTTTCTGGGTGGCATCAAAAGCGAAGATACCCATGTTTTGGATAGCTTAGGGGCGTCCTTCCTAAAGTACATCTACAAGTTCCTGCACGATAGCCTTGCATCATTCGAACTCCAGCTACTGCAAGCTGCGCTCCAAGCGGCCGACCTGTGGCCGGCCTCATTCGTCTTCTCGATTTTCTGACTCATCCCTCCACTTTCTCTCACCAACTTTTGACTCTTCTCATTTTTGTCTTCACTATATTGCTCCAATTGCTCACTGGTTGCAACTGGCCTAACCTGCCACCGTTTCTTCCGAGGTTGAGACCATGGCGTTGGATGACAGGCCTCTTACTTCACTGCAAAGTGTCATCTTGACAACTGGACCTTTCGTCTTCATGTGGAGCATATTACGAGGCTACGTCTCTCGCAACGGGCCGCTCAGTTTTGCCCGACCATTCACTCGTCTGAACAGTCAAGTCTACGCACTCTTCTCCCTTGCACTGGCCTCCCTCATTCTCAACGATGTCTTCCACCTCTCCGAGCTCGACGGCATCAAAAGCTCAGATCTGGCCTACATCTACCACCTCTCCAAGATCTACGAATACATCGATGTGTTCAACCTGGTTGCCGCTGGAAATGAAATTGGCCCCCATATGGCCTTTCACCACATCACGACGCCCTTCTTGACCTACTTCCGGGTTCTCAACGCTTCCGACTGGCAACTTTTCGCCTTCCTCAACTGCTTCCATCACTTTTGGATGTACTCCTACTTTGCAGGGGTTTCCTCCTTCCGGCCCATCCTCCCGCTGACCGGCTGGATGCAGCTTGGAGCTGGGATTGCGCTTGATGTGCATTATTGTGCGACCCAAGGTCGAGAAGCACCTGAGGCGAAGAACCGTGCGATTGGCATTATGCTGTTGGCGCGATATGCGATGCTCTTCTACGAGGAATTGAAGGGCAGTAATGCGAAGAAGGAGAAGAAGGCGGAGAAGAGTGAGCGGACAAAACAATGAAACAGAGAAGCTTTGGTATAAGACAAGTCATTTGAGCATCGCGGACGACCGCAACTTTGCGAGGCCTAATTCGCCACATTGATCAGCATCGACTTAACACTCAAATACTCCTCGATGCCTTGGCGTCCACCCTCCCTGCCGAATCCGCTCTCTTTGACGCCTCCAAACGGACTCTCGCAGGCGCTCAACATGCCCAGATTCACACCTACCATACCAACTTCCAAGGCTTCGGTAACTCGCCACGCTCGCGGAATGTTCTCGGTACAGATGAACGAGCCAAGGCCCACGTCACAGTCATTAGCCATGTCAATGACTTCTTCCTCGGTGTCGAACTCGTAGAGACCGACAACTGGAGCAAATGTCTCTTCGCGAGTGGTTATCATCTCACGTTTCATCCCTTTGATGATCGTCGGCTGAAGGAAGTATCCTTTGAAATCCTTCAATGGTTCTCCGCCCAGGACCACTTGACCGCCATGCTTTTTGGCATCTGCCTAACGTCAACTCTCACCGTCCAAACCGCGCATTCATGCGAGCGCAACTTACCATTGATATGAATCATCGCCTTCTCAACCGCCCGCTCATGCGTCAAAGGCCCCACAAACACGCCATCTTCCGTCCCGGGACCAACCTTCAGAGTCTTGATCTTGGTCGCCAACGCTTCGGCAAACTTATCATAAATGCCCTTCTGCACGAAGATCCGATTGGCCGTCACACAAGTCTGTCCCGAATTGCGGAATTTGGCCAAAATGCATGCTTCCACTGCTGTTTCAAGCTTCGCGTCGTCAAATACGATGAATGGACTATTACCTCCCAGCTCCAACGACAACTTTTTGAGAGAGTCACTGCATTGCCGAGCGAGCAGTTTTCCAACGCGTGTACTGCCTGTGAAGCTCAGCTTTCTCACCAACTTACTCTTGCACAGCGCATCGCCGACTTCGTTGACAAGGTTCAGCGTGGTGATGACGTTGATGCTCCCCTTGGGGAATCCAGCCTCGCGTGCAAGGACCGCCTGAGCGAGTGAGCTCAAGGGCGTCTCCCCAGCGGGTTTCCACACCGTGGTACAGCCTGCCGCCAGAGCAGCCCCAACCTTTCTCGTAATCATTGCAATGGGAAAATTCCAGGGTGCCAGACACGCTGCTACGCCGATGGGCTGTTTGAACGTCAAGATACGTTGGCTTTGATTCGCGACCGGGACAACTTCGCCGTGGACACGTTCTGCTTCACCCGCGAACCACTCCAGAAAGGAGGCTGCGTAGGTTACCTCACCCTTCGCTTCGGCCAACGTTTTGCCGTTTTCGAGTGTCAGAATCAAAGCGAGATCGTCGGCATGTTCGAGGCAAAGGTCACTCCATTTCCGCAGCCACCTTGCGCGCTGCCGGGGGGTTGTTTTCTTGTAGGTCTTAAAGGCTTCATGGGCTGCTTTGATGGCTTTGTCGGTATCTTCGGCGCCCATTTCGGGGATTGTTGCGATCTTGTCGAGGGTCGCTGGGTCGTAGACGTCGAAGGTCTTGCCGGAAGTGGCGTCGACCCAGGATTCGTCGATGTAACCTTTTGTTTGAAAGAGGTCTTTGCGTTTCAGATCGTTCATTGTTTTGGGCGCCATGTTGAGTCACGGGTGGACAAAGCCCGCGGTTTCTTTGGTTGAGAGGTATGGCTTGGAAAAGCTCGATTAACGTTTTCTTGTTCGGTCTTGCAAGATGGGACAGGCGTCAAGTCGACGAAACTCTGATTCTAGCCTGCAGACCTACGGTCCGATTTCACCTTTTTCAATGCGCACTCACATATATGGCCGTCCAAGCAACCGTCAACGTTTCCCCAAATTGGAGAGGGGCACAGGGGCGGCACAAAGCGAGGCAGCTCTTGGTGCGGGGGAGGATTGGGGGAAAGAGGAGGATTCTCGTTTACCATGTGCTGGACGCCGAGGGACACGAAGATGTGTTGGAGTAGGTGGTAACATCGTGTGCCTCTGTCATCGAACTCTCGTCAAGCGCATCCGATAGTCCGGCCGAGCCATCGGCAGCAGATTCACGCCTGCTGGTATATGTGCCTTGTATTGCATTTTCTGCTGCTCAGGGCTGGCAACACCTCGACGCCCATGGGGGCCTGGACGCAACCCCTGAGGGGGAGTAGTCACAGATGGTCGAAAACTCAGGACAAACCCTGAAGTATATACGGAGCATGAAGAGTCTCCTCCTGGTTCTTGAGGACAATTCTAATGGCGGTGTGGTCGGCTGAGGATTTCCCCCTTGATACAAATATCTCGACGAGGATCTCAACATGAGCCGAGAAAGAATGCGTGCTCCGCATGTGTCTTGACTTGCATGAGAGCCCCGAAAGGCCACTTAAATGGCGCCGGGCGTTAAGCCCTCGGTAGGCCTTCCAGTAAATTGGTCTCGATTCCGGATCCAGCTGGTTGCCACAGCCAAGAGCCTCTGTGCGCCAGAAACGGGATTCCAAGTCCTCCACGTGGAGATTGGTGTTATCCGTGCCCGAACTTCTAGTCCAACTATCGATGTTCTGGGCGCTCCCCTGTCTTTCTTCAGCCGCCACATTCCCTTGGACACGCTTTGGCTCAATTGACAACACATTGCGCGCAGTTGCACACTGCCGAACATCATAACTGTGCTGGTGGAGATTGTCGAGCAAACATCCGTTGAAATACTTGGCTCCTTGAGATTAGCAAACTGGGCGCCCGTCAGCAAAGGATGCCTGGAAGATTACCACTACCGTCCTCATTCCAAGGCCCCCGGATCCCCTAGTCCCACACTTACGGCCTCGCCTCTGCAGGTCTCGACCATTCATGGGCGCAAGCCACAGGCGCTAAATGCTGGCGTGGCTTGGAAGTTAATCGCTTCCGGAAAGCTCTCACGATCACATCTCATCTAATTCTCCTACTGTACGGCGTATGAGCTGACCACGGCGCAATCTGACGCTTACGGCTGTCGAATCGATAAGAAATCCCCGACTCTCTGACAGAAAATCTGGCCTAGAAGTACTACCAGGGACATAGATGACTGCAGGCGTCAGGGGTTCGAAGGAATGGCTTTGCATTTTTGCCATCCACACCCTTTTGCGACAGCCAAGTGTCGAAGCCACTAAATGGGAGACACCACTTATCTTGGCCGGACCTCCTTAAAGTTCAGATCTTGCGTTTAGGTGCGCGTATGGTGATGGTTATAATAAGTAACGTCCAGGCCTGCTTGTCTTGCCGCTATCTTCCAGGGAATCCGTGAGCGAAACCATTAAATTTCCCCGGAGTGCCTGGCCCAGTACATTGTTTTTCGTCGTCCCTCGCTTTTATTTCATTCGATCTCTACCAGTGCAATACCTGAACGCGCCCTCGCTCAACCGTTTTAACAAATATCTCGACATGGCAGTTCTCCAGGTCGGAATTTGTGGTGCTGGTGTTGCAGGACTTGCCGCTGCAATTGCCTTGAGGAGACTTGGACATGACGTCGAGGTTAGTGCAAATACCTTGTCGCAAGGCGCCCCTGAAGGAGCGTCCTTTTGGGTTGTCTTGTGGAAAACAACCAGGTTGTATTGACGTCTATCTAGGTCTTCGAGCGCTCTCAATTCAAGAATGAAAATGGTGCGGCGGTGTCTATCCCACCCAATGGTACTCGAGTCCTCGAGCACTGGGGCTTCGACTCCGAGAAAGCTGGCGGCATTGAAAATATTCAAGTCCGCCGACCAAAGGGCGACACCCTCGAGCCAATGGCCCCTACACTGAATTTCGCCAATGCGGAACAACTTTATGGCAACAAATGGTTCTTCTACCACCGAGTCGATATGCACAGACGCCTTAGGGAGCAGGCTGAAGAAGCTGGTAGTGTCATTAGACTCGGTAATCAGGTTATGGATGTTGATCCCGAAACCGGTATCATTTCCTTGAAGGACGGATCGAAGGTCCAGAAGGATTTGGTTGTCGTTGCTGACGGCCAGCATGTCAGTCATCACACTCGGGACTTTGCGCGTGACCGCCGCTAATATGTGGATAGGATCGCCTCAACGCCAAAATTACCGGAAAGGAAATTCCGATGAAGCGCAGTGGTCAAACGGCATATCGGTGCCTCATCCCCATGAAGGACATTCTTGCGGATGAGGAGACGAAGTTCTTTTTCGAAAACCAAGCCCCGGGCTTCTGGGCACCTGCCCTTCCGGCGAAGGGTGTCATGGCTGTCACTTATCCCTGCAGAAACAACGAGATCCTCAACGTGCTGGCAGTACACCGAAAACTTGGGCAACATGCGACCAGCGAAGACGATGTTGTTATCGAGGACTGGAACTTCCCAGCTACCCACGAGGAACTGGAGAGGGTTCTCGATGGCTTCCACCCAGCCGTAAAGAAGATGTTTCTGAAGTCGCCCGAGGTGAAGGTCTACACGCAAATGAAGCGGGATCCTCTGAACAAGATGACAAAGGGCAAGGCTGTCCTGATCGGCGATGCATGCCATCCCATGCTTTTGACGCATGCACAGGGTGTCTCGTCCTCGATCGAAGATGCCGCCGCGCTCGAACTCTTCCTCGCCGACGTGCCCGCGACCGGCGATGTTTCGGCCCCACCATCACAGAAACTCCTGCAACGTCTCGCACAGTTTGAGGCATTCCGGCTGCCTCGCGTCTCAGCCACCCAGATTTTGACCGACCCTGTCGTTCCGGGACCACAAGCTGCCGCCAACTATGCGAAACAGGAGGCCGAGATCCGAAAATACTATTCTGGCCCGCTCCCTCCCACGGGGTCGATGCCACACAGCCCGCCCATCTGCCAATTCTTCTTCGGTTACGACGTCAGGAAAGAGGCAATGAATTTCATCGCGGAGATCGATGGCAACAAGACGGTCAAAACGCATGCTCCTGTGCCGGCTGGCCCTACCACCCCGATCGCTGCACCAAGCCCCTCGGCTGCTTCTCCGCCTGCCACAACTCCCACGCCAGCCGCTGCTCTTGCACCGGTGCCCCGACCTGCGATTCCCAGGAAGAAGAGCACCGAGATCCTGGCTCCCTCGCAGTCCCGATTCCCCGTCAAGACTAGCCCTGTGCCCGTCAAGAACGAGACCAAAGAGTACGACGCCACGGCAATCGCTGCGGCCGTCGTGCGGGAGATGCGAAACGTGGACTCTCTGGAGCAGAAGATCTTGGATCTGGAGCGAAGACTGGCCGATATGGAGGCCAAGTTCGCCGGAATGACCGTGCAGATCGCCTTCAGAGAAGTTGCACCCACTCCACCAGAGTCACCGCCGACCTCGTACTCGTTCACAAAATCCCCTTTCACTACGGCATAAGCTGGAAGTGGGTGTCTGTTACATTAATGTCCGTTAGCGTTGCATGAAAGAAAATTCTCAATGTATACAATAGGGTTGGGGAAGTTACTTTATGGGATAGGAACGGATGGGAATGGGTTGGGGCCACGTTTTCACGGATCTCTTTGGCATTACAGCTAGCTTTCTATCACAGTACTGTAATAAGAAATTCCACGAAATGCTTCGAGGTTGAAAGAACATCCGCGACATTATTCTTCCCTCAATCTGCAACACATTAGATGGTAATGAAGAGATGGAGACTGTCAAGGGAGCTCATGGATGGAACGGGAGCCTGGTCAGGTAAAATCTGTTGTCGCTGGAGTGAAGGCAGAGATTGTTTTGGTTGAGGACTCCAACCCTCAAGGTGACCGTCTCGAAGCGGATGTCAATCTCGGTGAAGAGCATTTACATGATGGATGATAGTCAGCTAGTATCGCGAACCTTCACGATTGCTGTACAACGCGGGCTTCATTCGTTCCTCTCTTCAATAATTATCCGGGGTGAAGGGGGTTGGTCTTGCATTTCACTTCACGAACGCGGTAAACTGCTTTCATACTGAACCGCATTGGAGAGAGTTGTCTCGGATTTTGCAAAGGAGATACTGTAAGGCGGCGAGTACGTAGTCGACGCTCATTAGAGCCGCGGACCAGGTGCTTGAGATCCTGTGTAGTGTCTTGTTAACCCTCGAGCCCCTCGTGGTGCTTTAGGATATGTTTGTCAAATATCCTAACGCGAAGGACTCTCGCAGCCTTTTCAGTACTCTATCTCAAGACTTCACCTGCACCGTCCGCAGTATTTCATCTTGAAATAGCACAGTCCACACAGGCATATCGAGCAGCGTCACAACTCACAAGACTACCCTCGAAACAAGCGTACTCCGTATTGACTACGGGCTCAAGCTCTCTGGCGCTCACCTCTGGAGTGACACCGCGTGAGCACGTGAGCAAAAGGCGACATCATCTTCGTCCTGATTCGCCGTGAGACGCGGCCACTTTCTGCACGTTCAGATTCCACCTTCAATTCTACATTCGGTGACTGAGACTCCGTACTAAGCTGTACCATCTGGCTGGAGGTGCGCCTTGCACCTGTCACCTACTATGCGGCTCCAGCTTGTCGTACAGCGACACACCCTTCCACCAGTCCCAATTATTTTCACAACAGGCACAGGCCCGGCCTCGCGCACGAAGTCCCCCTCCGCTACGATTGCAGACCTTCTCCTGGACGTCAGTGAAATCGTTCCTCTCGAGTCTGCCGATGGGGAATGGGGCCTAGAAGATTATGCTGTGGAAATTGCACCCAAAGCTGACCAAGAGCTTGCATATGAGTGCTTGCATTTCCAGACTATTGAATCTGTGTTAAGAGACAATGACGAGGTGATTGTGCGAGCCTTGAGCAATGAAGACATCAGGGTGAGGAGAGTTGGCAAACGACATCAAATCACGGCAGATGGAAGACATCTCATTGATGGTGTGCCCTTTGGGAAGCAGTGGTTGAGGGAGATCCAACGCCCGGATATACTCATCCCCCCGAGGAAGCGGAGGAGGCTGCTCCCCGGAGCGGACAGTGCTCTGGATGCTGAAGAGGAGGAGCTGAAGCGTATCCTGTCTGCTGAAGATGAGGACGAAGATTACACAGGTGCATTGGTGCGGTTCACGAGCGACGATGAAGACGATGAGGAGGACGACGACGATTATGTGGATGGTGAGGAAGCCGGTGCTCAGGAAGCTCAGAGACAAATCACCATGAGCGAAGAGTTTGACAACGCCGATACCAGCTCGGAGGACGAGTCTGATTTGGATGGTGAACCCGTGGTCGGAGATCTATCCTCGGAACTCAAGCAACTGCTTGAAGATGCCGCGGAGATGGAGCGAGTCTCCAACCTCGCTATTGCAAACCAAGTCCTCGAGAAAAAATTGAAGCGGAAACGGCCCGTCGAAGATGATGGCGAACACGAACTCGAAGACGAGACATTTGAAGGATTCGCTGTTGGCGTTACTGGCTCGTCACTACTGGCGAATGGGACTGCTGATGTTCAGATAAATGGTCTCTCGGACGAGGAGTCAGATCAAGATGGTGGGTCAGACAGCATGCTCGACGAGATCACTGCTAAACAGGAGGAGAAACGATCGAAAAATATGGTCGAAAATGATGAAGATGATTCTGATGATTCAGATATGACGTCCGCCACCAACACCTCGTCTTCCGAATCTGATGCTGACAGCCTAATGGATGAAATTTCCATGCAGCAAACAAAGCAACGGGCGTTGAATCTCATTACGAGCTCCGAGTCTGACCTGGACGAGGACGAAACCTCCAGTTCAGGTTCTGATACCGATGGCGACGAGGAGGTCAGTGAAACGACATCGAACTCTGGATCTGACTCTGATTCCGATGACACTAGTGAATCAGAATCAGCGACTTCTTCTGAATCCGAGTCAGACTCTGAAGTAGAGTCTAGCGAACCAAACCAAAAAGTGAAGGTGCACGAGCCACCGGCAACCACTGCCACTTCAGGGGGCATACCTTTCGAGGGATCACGCCGGACTCACATGAACAACAATCGGGCGAAACGGAGGAATAGGCTGAAAGCATTGAAGCTGGAGGGCTTACTACCTCCTAATGCGGACTTCAAGGCGCTGGCGGAATACGATGCCCAACTCGCGCGGGAAGATCTCGAAGGGCACCGACAGGAGCAGCAGCATCCAGCTATTGTGCGTCACGAAATGGATGTGGTGATAGACGAGGACACTGCAGCGGTGAATAAAGACGACGAAAGGAACACCGAAGAAGAAGTAGCCGAGGACGACAAGGAAAACGTGAATCCTCAAACTAGTCACGGAGGAGCTCCTGCAGATGAGACACTGGCAGAGCCAGCGTCAGCAGTACCTGAGACTCTCGAGACATCACAAGTCGACTCAACGTCTGTCACGGAGCAATCCCCGAGGCGAGCTAGGCTCGACATAGCTAGTAGTCGTCGCCTGATCCTGGGTTCTCTTGGAGTGAGAGCCCCCAGAACTGCCGAAGAACGTCAAAAGGTGATAGAGAAACTATCACAGAACATTCGGCTACCGAGGCAGCCAAAGGAGGAAGACATAAGTGCTGTGCCGCAATCTCAACAGCCTACAAACCCGGCAGAAGATGATGACTCGTGGATGGAAAAGTTGATCATTTCAGCAGTTGAATGCGAGGAGCCTGGCGGCGTTTTGCCTCCGCCACCGTTTCCCTTCCAGCAAGGTTGGGCGAGACCAAACAAGAACAAGAGGAAAATGCGTGACCAAAGCCAGTATTACCAGGGGAGAAACGGCTTCGGCCAGGAAGCGGGCGAACAAGTCTCTGCACCAGATGTGACCACGCTGAACTACGATGATGACCAAACTGAGGACAAGGGTACCGGACCTTCAGTAACAACGAACCGGCATGCGGACGAACTGCCTACAGAGAAAGAACTTGATAATCACCCGGCACTTGAGCGGGAACAAGTCCTTCCTGGCGCGACGATTGCGTACCAAGAATTGCATGTTGATGCTTCGACAAATTATCAGCCCGCAGTATCGCCCTACCGAGTTGGACAAGTATCGTATATGGGCGAAGATGATGTTGTGCACCTGCAATTAGAGAAAGGCTTCTTCGGCTCACAGATCCCACGGGTTGATGAAGTGACGGGGGAAAGGATTTATGGCAAATTCGAGCTTCCAGAAGAGGACGCAGATGAAGATGACGGGACCCGTGAAATCTCCTATTCCAATATGATCAAGCCGAGACTTGTCAAGCCTTCATCGAAACCTTCGTCGGTTCAAGTGCCAGACAGCAACCATGTGATCAACCTTCGAGGCGGCGAAGCAGCGATTCCACCCGTGGATGACGATGTTGCTGTCATTCCCGAGTCTGCAGAACAAGAACAAGAAATCGAGACGCAAATTCGTCTGGAGATGCAGGCAAGTATAGGGACTGAAGTGAACCAAGGCCGGATGATGGCATTGGAGACAATTGATACACCTCGCAAACAAGAGATCAATGGCATCATCAAAGAGGCTGGATTCGAATCGGCCTTGGACGAGCAGTTGCTGCAACCGATCATGAATCCTGCTGGTGAAGATGCTGAAAATACACAGGGACGAGATGGCACACAAGGACAACAACAAGGCGAATACGCTCACAGATTCCGGGCCAGATCGCCTGGTATTTTCATCACCTCGTCGGAACAGCAACCGTCCTCAGCGGTAGGTGATGAGCTTGACTTTGATGATCCTCCACACGAGGGAGTTTCCTCAATTGCAGAGACATCGTCTCCATACATGCCCACGCAGACGACTGTGGAGTATCCTCACATATCACAGATGGACATCGGCTCTTCGGCGCCTGTTCGTGCCACTGATAGCAGCTCTCACCAGGATGCACAGAAGCTGTCGCCCGCTCTGGCAGTTGATCTGTCTTTCACACTGGCGGAGCAGGAAAAGGCAGTGGAAGAACAAGATGCGGACAAGAACGGTGATGTGATTGGCGAAGAGGACGCAATTAAAGTCACCCAGCGAAAGTTATCCCTCGATCCGCTGGACTCGCAGAGCCCAAATTTTGAGCAGCTAGCGTCTTCAAGCCCCACGAAACCCGAGATCGAGCAAAGCCCGCTACCGCAGGTGGTCTCGGACCTCGTGTCTTCCCAACCCATGAACCCCGACGATGAAGGATCTTCTGCGCCACAGGACTCTTTTTTAGACGGGCTTGGATACGATGGCAACGACTCTTCATACCATGATAGCGGCCTCAACGACGACAGTGATCTGCCTTCCTTGAGCGAGTTTACATCGAGCCGAACGCGGACCAGTACACGATCGACCACCAGAAAGCCCGTGTCACCATCGCCACGGCTAGTAAGAAAGTCGCCTCGCAACAGTAACGCCTCGAACCTCCACAGTAACGCCTCAAGGAGAAATAAATGGAGTCCGACTACATCCAGTAGCTCCGAATTGCCGCCTTCCAGTCAACCTGAGTTCAAACAGTCACAAAGTCAGAGAGAACCGAGACTCTCACAGATCCCTGCAGACATCCAAGTTGTCGACCTGACGTTCTCGAGCGATCCGTCGAGTCCAATTCGGAGCTCGGCCAAGGTCCAGGATGACGACGATGGCGATTTCAACCTTGGACGGAAGAAGAACAGAAAGGCCGTTGACAGTGGCACGAGTCGAAAGACGGGTTTGAGAGCAACAAAGCAGGCATCGCAGGACAGTGGGATTGGGAAGAGGAGACTTCTCACCAAGAAGAGGGACTCTGATCCGAAATATTACTGATTTGCCCAGGTCGAGAGTAAGACCTGGAGAACGGACTGAAGCGTGCACAGTGTACAATACACAGTGGAAGTAAGACTGCCCACATAGCTCCTAATGAAAGTCATGAGACCATATTGAACTGTTCGTGTCACTACCCATCCTTCCATACCAGCGACGAATGGACGTTCTTTGTCGCCTTAGTGCAATGATGAGTGAGGATGCGGAGGTGACCCATTCGCAAGGCTGCCACCGCAAGGCTGAAGATCGGCGTCATCTCAACCGAGGCCGCATGCTGAATACTTCGCGACAGTCTGGCTTCTTCATAGGACCAACTCTTCGGTCGAGGCAGTTCGATCTTGTCCCGGATATCTCCAGCGAGAGAGGATCCTTACAATGCGTGATCGATAACGACGACTTAGACATCTGCCGTCATGGCTCCACGACCGAATTCCATCTCCATGGTACTCCTCTGTAAGTCTGTGTCTTCTGGATCTCGACCAACGGCTAATGGCATGCTGCATACAGCTCTGATTATTGCCCTCGCCATCCTCCTGCCTACGCGTCGAACCGTTGCCGCCGCAAGAACCGAACTGCTCAATTCGCAGCTGGATTCCCCTCCCAATGAGCAGCAGAGGCACAACTACTGGACCGAAGGTGGAAATGAAATTGTGCACGAAGTGTGGTCGGTTTTACGCGACTTCGAGCCAACATGGAAGGACAGTGTGACTCCGGAACAGCCTACGGGCCTGCTGCCGACAGTATGGCACTATGCGAGGATCATTTTCCGCGCGCTCTTTATGAACACACCTCACCGAGAAGACCACGACGGGCCGCAGGTCAAAGGGGACTTGAAAAAGGGAGTTGACACGCTGAGGATGGCCGCCTCGTTCGACGACCCTGACGCAATCTTCTTGCTGGCCGAGATGAATTTTTACGGGAACTTCTCCCACCCTCGCGACTTCAAGGCCGCGCAATATTGGTATGGCAAGCTGGCCGATCTGGACGGCAATGCCACGGCCCAACACATGCTGGGTCTGATGTACGCGACGGGGATAGGCGGCGTGGAGCGAGACCAGGCAAAAGCACTGTTATATCACACCTTTGCGGCGGAGCAGGACAACATTCAATCCGAGATGACTTTGGCATTCCGCTACCACGCCGGCATAGGCTGTCCTCGAGACTGCGACCAAGCCGTGGGATACTACAAGAGAGTCGCAGACAAGGCGATCGAATACTGGTACTCCGGTCCTCCAGGAGGCAACTCGCTTGTGCGGAATGCATACCGTTGGGTTGAAGTCGACGGAGGAATTTACGGCGAGGGCGCGAGCGTCAGCTCTTCTGGGCCAAACGCCCCTCGAGACGGAGTGACCACGGCTCACATCGACTACATCCTCGACTACCTGGACACCAAGGAGCGACAAGGTGACTATAACGCCATACTGACGCTGGGCAAGCACTACTACGAAGCACCGAGAGGCTACAAGAAGAATTTTCGCAAAGCACAACGACAGTTCATGAAAGTCGCGCGCGCCTACTGGACGAAAGACGGCAAGGTCTCGCCTAAGGCTCCAAAGGGCATTGAGCGTGTGGCTGGTAAAGCCGCCGCGTATATTGGCCGCATGTTTCTGCGCGGCGAAGCAATGGAGCAGAACTTCGAAAAGGCTCAAACCTGGTTCAAGCGTGGCATTGCACAGGGTGACTCGTTTGCGCAGTACCACATGGGCATAATGTACCGCGACGGTCTTGGGGTTCCCCAAGATGGTGTCCGCGCGGGCGTGTACCTGAAGGCTGCTGCGGAACAGTCTCTCCCGCTGGCTCAATCCGCCTTAGGAGTCCTCTTTCTCGACCAAGGCGACCTCGACACTGCAGGTCGGTACTTTGAACTCGCCGCTGGGGCAGGCGTGACGGAGTCGTTCTACTACCTCGCCGAGCTGACAAACCAAGGCGTGGGTCGTGAACGAAATTGCGGCCTCGCCGCTGCGTACTACAAAGTCGTCGCGGAGAGAGCGGAGATCTTGCACTCCTCTTTCGTGGAAGCCAATTCGGCGTATGAACGGGGAGACTTTGAACGCGCGTTCATCGCCTCCATCATGGCCGCGGAGCAAGGATACGAGAATGCACAGGCGAACGTGGCGTACCTCCTCGATCGAAAGACCCAGGTCATCTCGTTGCCCTTCAACCTAGATATCCCACTGTTATCGGCCACTAGACCAAGCAGCTCATCGATCACCAAGAGGAGCAAACTCCTCAACGACCCGGAACTCGCACTCTCATATTTCACTCGATCTGCGAAACAGGCCAATGTCGACTCCCTCATCAAAATGGGCGACTACTATCTCTCCATGTCATCGCCTGCCCCACCCGCACCGGCATTGCAGCCGACGGCCGAAACCAACGATACCCAAACGAACCTCGACAAAGCAACGACATGTTATACCACGGCCGCGGAATCGTACCACTCGGCCCAAGCACTCTGGAATCTCGGCTGGATGCACGAGAACGGCATTGGAAGTGTGTCACAGGACTTCCACATGGCAAAGCGATACTACGACCTCGCACTCGAAATGAACAAGGAAGCGTATCTCCCCGTCAAGCTCGCGTTGGTCAAGCTGCGCGCGCGGAGCTGGTGGAACGGCGTCAGCGGCGGTAAAGTCAACGGCATCAAAGACGAAGAAGAAGACGGGAAGAAACGCTGGCGCGGTTGGGCCGAGTGGCTGAACCGCTTCCTTGACGCTGCGGAAGAGATGGACGCCCGGGAAGCCGAACAGTTTGCTCGCGACAACGCCGGTGGCGCGGATGATGAACTTCTCGGCTACGCTGCTGACCGTGCCGGTGACGGTGAGTACGCCACCCGGGATGACGACGTCAGACGAGTCGAAGGCGATGTCTATGCCGCGGATGAGTGGGATGAGTTTGACGACGGGTTCGTCGAGAGTTTGATCATCATTGCGTTAGCAGGAGCGTTAGCGTTGCTCGTGTACGCGAGGCAAGCGAGGCAGAGGGTCCTGGAGGAGGAGAGGAGACAAGCGCAGAATTTGGTTCGGAACCCGCCAAACGCAGCCCAACATCAAAACCAAGGGGAGCACCAGCAGCAAGAAGCTCAAGCTCAGGGACAAGGGCATGATAGAGGCCTGTTCCCCGCGCCAGGGGATGTGGATTGGAACAATTGGGTGGCAGGGGGGATTGGCCACTGATTGATTGAACACATGGACGCAATGTGAAGTGTATAACGTAAATGGACGGATGGATAGATAGAGATATCGTCGTCTGAGCCAGCCCGGGACTTATTTAGGATCAGCAGCCCGTACGAAGTTGAGAACCACGTCTCCTCGCCATCCCTGGTAGATAGATACGATGCGCGCTACAAGTGTCTCACTTGTGACTTGTCGCTGCTCCAGTGCATGTGAAACATAAAGCTAAGTGAAAGGGAAAATGAAAGGGAAAGTCAAGGTGAGGAAAGGGGAGAGGCTACCTAGTTATTATCCTTCCCCTCAGGATGCTGGAGACGGGCTCTCTCGGGCAGGGTTCACGCCGATATTAGACTCAATCTTGCTCCGGAGGTGTGATTTGAAATCACTGATCTAGTAGGCAGGCAAGTAACCAGGCAGATAGATAGCTAAGCTGGTCCAGGAGATATATACACATGCATATATACTTTATGGCAACACACTGTTTGATCCAATGATCTCTCAGATTCCATTGATTCTGCCCGGACCGGAGAGCCAGATCCGTTGGGCCATCTCTGGTCCCATTCCCAGTCATTCCGTCGAGCATTGAGTGGGCGCGCTATTGAGTCGCGCCGTCTTTCGGATTAGGGACTCGCAGCAGCTGTAGCAGTAGTCGTAGTGGTGGCGGCAGCCATTGCATCCAGTCGAGAAAGATCCGCGACATTGAGAGTTTCCATCATCCCCAGTAGATGTTTGCTGAACCGTGGGATGCGCAACTCCACTGCCAGGAGCATTGCATCTTCCATATGGCCGCGGTCATGGCCGCAAGAAGGACAGTCCCAACCGCGGTACCAGCGGAGCATGCAGGCGACGACGGAGGGGTCCGTGTCTTTGAGCTCGAAATGCCGACTCTGTGCCTCTGGGCAGCCGCTGCCGTGCAACCGTTCGTGGAAATAGGTCGACTCTCTACAGAGCCGGGGGCTGTCCGTGGCGAAATATTGCCTTTGGGACCCGTTGCCGGCGCGAAAAGTCACTACTTCGGAGTAGTCGAAGAGATGCTTTGAAACGCCCCAGATCGTTGTCTCAATATGATGCTTGTCATAGTTGTCGGCCTCCATTTTCTGGTGTGAGCCTGCACTGTCGGATCGAAAGACTTTGCAGAACTCTTCTAGCGCGGCCGTCATATTCCCATACTAGCATGACAAACGATCCGGCCGTCACGGTCATGTCTCACGCGTCGACGTCTGCCCACGCTGCCATGTTAACGTCGTCCATGAGGTCTGTGAATCCAGAGTATTGCCCAAACACGGCATCCCAACGCTCCCAGTCGAAGCCAAGGTCCATATCTGTGTCACCCTGATGTAAGCCGTTGTACGCCGAGCTTTGGTCCCCGTGTGACTGTTCAGCGTGATTGCTAGGGATCTGATTGCCATAACCGTTCGTATGGCCGTTTCCTTGAACCATTCCGTCCATGTGCTTCTCAGGTAGTGGACTGTTGGCGACAGGCAGTGTGTGCGTGGCACCATTGGTAGTTGAGTGATCCCAGCTCGGTTGTTCAGGTGCGTTGGGCGTTTCATGAACAAACTGGGTGCCGTTCGTCACCCCCACTTCAGTCAGATATGTAGGCATCGTCTGGGGGCATGGGCGAGGTGCGCCCTCTGGCCTCGGCACGTGGGTGTGCATGTCAAGGATGTGGCCAGCTGGAATATTGGCCGCAGCCGCTGTGCCAGAGCACTTCTCCAGGTGGCCGCTCAGTGGAAAGGGCATTTTAACTTGGCCTTCTCGCCTGACCAGCCCTTTGCCGGCATTCAAGCGAGCGCCACGCTCTATGCCTTGCAGAAAGTGATTGCGTGCGGTTCGAGTGCAGCGAAACGACTCCCCACGCGCGCCACCCTCGTTGTCAAAGTCACCCTGCGTCAGCTTCACCATATATCGAATCCCCTGTTCCGTGGGTTTGACATTGTCCATCCAAACGCTTCCGTTCTCAGCCGTCGTTTGCCCCTCATAGACGGAGTCCTCTCTGAGACTCTGCGCAATCTTCTGTGCTTCTGTCAACGGAGTTGCCACACCTACGGCGAGTTGATCCTCCTCCGTCCACAATACGCTAGGGTCAAGACCCGCTCGCTGCCAGGCAGCCGACCGAAGTCCTCGCAACATATCCCAAGCTTCGACGCCACCCTCCCTTAGTGGTCTCTGGACGGTATATCCATCGGAACCGCCCACGATTCCCGATTCAGGAGCGGCCAGTCCGAACACTTTGTCTACCAGCTCTCTTGATCTGGGTGCCTCCACGCTGGCGGGTCTTTCGTAAACGTCAACCAAAATGATCAGAACTGCATGGAGCGGCCCGTATAGTGCCGGCCAACCCCATCGAAATGCCTCCAGATCCGGATCGGTGGCGAGGGAAGTGAACTTCCTCAAAAAGCTGTGACAGTTGTGCAATGCGCATTGCCTGCCCACTCCCCACAACTTGCTTTTGGTGTTCTTGAGAAAGGGTGCATATGCGACGCAGTGGATCTTGTCGACCATCATCGAGAGGCTAATTCGAGCCCACTTGTTGTATGCCGCCTGCTTTTGACGATGGAAGCTGGCCAAGGGCCACGAGGGATCAGTCTCATTAGGAGACGGCTTGTAGTACGCAATGTCGGTGGAAGTGATAGGGCTGCCCAGGAGCGCTTCACTAGCTGATGCGCGTTGCTGCGCATCTTTGGGCACATTCGGAAGAAACCCCATCTCTGGCATTCCCTTGCTCGGTATTGCCTTGATGATGCCGTGGATGTGATCACCGACTTCGGACATGATTCTCCTCATCTTCTGGATATCCTCGTTCCTGAGTTTCTTCGTTTCCAGATGGATAGCCACCACGCTTCGCATGGCGCAGGAAAGGATTGACTTGCCCCTTGCCACCAGCATGAGTGTGCGGAACGAGGCGGGGTTTGGAGTTTCTCCACTGAGCTTCTCACTTTGAGGTGACGCGTTTCTGAAATTCGGATGCGAAGGAGCAACGTCACCGGCGCCATCGGGCGTAAAGGCATCTCTGTCCTCGCAAACAACTCGAGTGTCGCAGAATTTCTCTGAGATCTGTGATGGATAGCCACTGGCAACGACGTTGAAGATGTCCAGCTGTATGATCTGCCACCATAGTCGTCGGCGCATCGCTTCTTCGTTGACAGAAAGCTCGAATAAGGTAGGTTCCCTATGCAAACCCATTGACAACGCCAAGCGCACGATCAGCGCCAGATAGAGGCTTCCTTCCAGGGGGTCTTCCTCGGCGATAGGCATGGTTTGCAAGAGGACTAGTGCAGCCAGCTTGTACAGGCTGATATCCCGTTTGCACGATCCAAGGAGCAAACAAAACACTGTTTGATCGTGGAACTGGGTACTGAGCCTGGCTCTCGAGGCGGTCGGAAACCACTGTCGAAGGCCTTTGGTGGAAATGCTCAGAGACCCAGCGTACCAAATTGCGTACAGGGCAGTCAAGAGATCAAGGTTGGGAGGGCTGGACTCCGCTGTGCGGTTTGCCTCTATATCATCCCAGAATTCTTCATGCTTTTTGTAAATGTCCGAAGGCAGGAAGATCCCCACGATCGGGTATACGCCCGATAACCAACACCTGAACAGCACGTTACTCTGCGTTCTGGTCGGGAGTCCTTGTGTGAGCTGGCTTACGGCCACGGTAGGTGAGCACTTGAGAGGCACATTCTGGAGTAGGCTAGCTTTGCTGAATGCCAGCATGCGACAAATTGGATCATTGTTTTCGAGATCAAAACTTTCAAGAGTCTTGGTTCCGGCTTCTTTGTGGAAATCATTTGGGTTCCAGAAATCATCTTGCTCGGGTTCGAGCCCCTCTTCGAATGATGGTACCCAGTCTCGCGGTCGGTCGCATTGCTTGTTCTCTGGACTAATTGAGCTCGCATAGGTATTGTCCCGACGGCGCATCAGGTGGTTGAGCTGATCCAGTTCGTCAGATATGTGGTTCCAGAATGGATCCTCACTCGCTTCGCCATTGTTGAGCTTCAAGGTCGACAGGGGCGTGCTCAAATCAACGGGTCCTTTTGTCGACCCGTGGGTACCGAGCTGGAACATGTCAAGACTCATGCTTGGTCGATGCGGAGGTGCTTCAGATCCTGAGTCCGAAGCCGAATGCTCAGGCGTCAACAGCTCCCGCAACCGCAGGTCGTTCCCGTTGGCGTTGCCATTGCGAAGAGCATCCACCATTCTTGCCAGTCGCTGCAACTGCTCTTCGATGGCTTTGAGGTCGGTGGGTGGTGTCGCGCTGTCAGCGTGTGCCGTGAGCACTTCGAGAGACCCTTGTTCAGCAATGCTCGATCTCCGCTTCTTCCAGACTGGACCGCCGTCTTCCTTCGTCAACGTCGAGTCAGCGGCACCCGGGGCCAAATCATCATGGTACAAGCACTGCTCATTTGCCTTCCGACAGCCTCCACACACAGGCCGCGTTTTATCGCATTTGACCTTTCTTCGACGACACGTGAGACAGCTATAGCTGGTCCGATTCCTCGTAATTTGACGTTTTTCGGCCTTCGTGCGATTCGACATCAAGTTGTGGTCGTGGCTGCCTAATGAGCCCACGACGGGGTCTGGAGGGCTGCCGTTAAATTGAAACATGCCTGGCGTGAGAATGCAGCAGCTCAAGCTGCTGCCGAACGGGAGGTCTTTTTGCCAGTGTACACAGTGGAAAGGGAACAAGAGACCTGGCTTGGCCTCGAGATAAACCTCAGGAATCTGCTGACAAATACCACCAAGGAGCCAACGTTCTCCCTGGTGTGGTCTTTCCACGTGCTATTTGGTGGAGGAAAGCTACACAATAGCGATGGTGTTGCCAGCCAGGAGCACAATATCTCTGTCTTGGTAAGAGAGGTCGCAAAATGACCAAGATGAGGTGAGATGTTGCGTGGAGGTGAAATCGATACGACAAATACGGATGAACCGCGATTGGCGGGAGTGGTGACCGCCCGTTTCAGCCTAGTGGAGCCTTGGCATACGCTTGACTTGTTTGCAGGGTTTGGCCCGGGCGTACATCGATACGACGAGTCTAGTCACCGAAACCCTCCCAGCTCTCGGTGGTCTCAGATGCGGCAGCATCGTCAGAGTCCGCTCTACCAGACGCTGAGCGAGTGAAGCAGCACACGAAGAATCCCATGGTTCCTTCCGCATCTCCAGGATGGCAGCGGATGCAGGCTTCGAGCTCCTCCTCGTTCAGAATCCGCCCACCAGTCTGTGCCTCACTTGCAACCATTTCTGACTTGGAAACACCTCGGTGCTGCCACACCCTCAAACCAGCCGTTTGGTCTTTCCGCCGTAACAAGTGCCACCCCCGTTCCTTCGCCACTTGGGACGCCAGGATCCGAGCCACGACGGCTTCATTTTCTTCCACGTGTACGGAACAGGTCGAGTATGTGACTCGAACGGCTGCTGGAAAACAAAGAGCATGTTCGACAATTCGAGTTTGGAGATTGGATAGCTTCTGCAGTCTTGCCTTGTCAACTGCGACTTCTCTCGTCTCTTCGACTTCATTGGAGTCTTGTGTCGTAGATTCGACAGGTGTTGCACCGCCATGGTCTCTTTTCCTCTTTCTCGAGGACCTTGAGGCTCTGCTGATATCTGACTGCTGAGCTCGGGGATTGTCAGGTAACGCCAGACTGGGGATGTCTTCACGTCCAAGGATACCACTTCCAGAGCAACTCGGATCAAGAAGTAAATGCGTCACTTTGTTGTACTGATCATCATGAGGATCCAGCGTTAGAAAGTCACACTCCAGCTTCAGCGTCACAGCATCTGCCCCACACCTCTCCATCATGGTCTTCAGGGTGTTTGATCGGCGGCTATCCCGCTCACATGCGTAGATCTTGTTCTTCTTTTTATTTTCTTTTGCAAGCAAAGCCGCAAGATGAGACGTCTTGTTCCCTGGCGCCGCACAGCCGTCGATGCACTCACCAACGGAGGCGGTTGTGTCCGCGTCTCCGATTAGCATGTACGCAGGGAAGCAAGAAGCTTTGTCTTGAAGAATTAACTTCCCATCTTTGTAGGATTGTGTTTTTGTCATGTCAGCCTCGGGAGGCAAAGCGATGAGGTCCGGGATGTTGCGGTCGATCGCCAGCACTTTCTCAGCCCCTGGCGAAACTACAACTTCAGCTATGCCTGCGTCCGTTCTGTACCCTTTGAAGGTTGTTGCAAGCTCGTGCTCAAGGCCGGACTTTAAGGTGTTGATCCTAACCCATCGTGGCTGCGCTCGTTGTGCCGACGACTTTCCAGCCAAAAGAAGCTGCTTCAGCTCCTGTAACGAGGCACACCTCCGCCGCAGCCGCGCTTTGGTAGCCTCGGCCTGCAGCCGTGCTTTATGCCGTTCAATCGCTTGACGGAGAGGATGCGCCGCGGGTGCTGCAAGGCCATTTTTCGAGAAGAGGTGGTCATGGACCAGGAGCAACGAAAGAATCGGAGTCAACTATTGGCCGGGGCCAAATGGCTAGGTCAGTCAGCAGTGACACGAAGAATGACAGGAACTCTGTCGAACCTTTGGTTCTTGGGCCAAAAGACTCGCATGGTCAATGACCTCCTTGAGAAACTGGTCGTATTTCGCGGTCTCGGAGATCAGTGCATAGATGTGCGCCGGTTTGGACTTGAGCCCTAGCGTATTGTTATAGATCCGTGATCTGAGAGAGCCATCTTGCGCCGCCGTCGTCAGGACTGCGGCGGCATCGTAGTAAAGAGACATTGGGCGACAATGCAGCCAGTGTCCGGTGGGGCCTCAGTGCTTGTGAGTTTGTGCGAAAGATGCAAGATCAAGTCTGGCTTGGGAATCTGCCAATCACAAGCCTCGGGAGCCTTCGATGTCAGCCTCGGCCAAACTTCGCCCTTTTAGTATTTTGAACTTGACCGAGTTCCAAGGCGCGCTTACTGGAGGACAGCCTGAATATCAATCTTCTTGGCGGGCCCAACGAAGAGATCAAAAGAAGGGAGTGTCAGGCGAAGGTGTGAGCTGTTCGGGCATTGCGTGGGAAAGACACTCCTTACCGACTCAGCTCATGGCGCGGTCTGGGTACAAGATTGCAATGCTACCGCCTCCGGGCGACGTTGTTGCTCCAAATGGCTTTCCGGCAGATCCCCGACCCAAGAACGCACCCGGCATATTCCTGGATGCTATGGATGTACGCATAACGGTCTTTTGCGACGAGCAGAACTGTGCGCTCGAGCCAGAGTTGGACGAGGATGACCCTCGATCGTGGCATTGGGTTGCATACCGTACAACTGAGTCGGGCGAAGAGGAGCCTGTCTCTGTCATCCGGATCGTCCCTCCGCCACATGTTCCCCATCCCAATGGCTTTAGCGATCCAGATGAAGAGCCATATGTCAAGCTAGGGCGCGTCGCAACAAAGGCCAACCACAGAGGGAAAGGCCTAAGCCGGCTTCTGACCGAGGAGGCTTTCCACTGGCTTGCTGCACATAAGGATGAAGTTGCAGCCGGCTATACTGGCCTCGTTCTTTGTCACGCTCAGGTATCTGTGGAGAAGATGTATGCAAAGTTGGGGTTTGTCACCGACGAAAAATTGGGCCGCTGGGATGAGGAAGGGATCGAACACCTCGGCATGTGGAAACGCGTGTAGGAAAGTGTGCAGGATTCGCTCGCCGCGAGGCTGCCGTGCACATCGATGCAGCCTATTACTTAATCCTCGGTAGAGGGGACGCGTCAACATGAGAGCGATCGGTTCCATGAACGAACGCCGATGCTTTGGTCAGCCACTTGCAGGTTGAGGTTATGCAATTGCAAGAAAAGTTTCGCGTTCACCCGGCGAAAACGTGCCTCAAAAATACTGATGGATGAGGTCGTTCCCACCCACGCCACATGGCGCTGAGTGCAGCAGGTGAATATCCAGCAATTGCAGTAAATCCGGTTCTCCAGACGTTTCGAGCCTCCTTCCTTGACCGTGCAGACTATGGTAGCAAGCCAGGACGGAACAGCATTAGGGATTCCAGGTGTTTACGAGACGAAATGGTCATAGTCTGGTCCTAAATATCGCCTGTGGACATGAAACGTCCCAGCATCAGATTCCCTTTTGCTGGTCGCTTGTCTTCACCGTCCATCACGGCTCAAAATCCAGCGGCAGCAAGGGACGACTTACCACCTAGCCGCTTTGGAGAGGATAGATTGAGAGGTGGAGCCAGCTCGCACATCGATGGCTTGCCCTGGACTCTCGTCTTGGACGGCGGATGTGTCTTCTAGACCGAAGGGCCAATTCTTGTTTGCTTTGTCGCCATTGCTGAAGTGTAAAATAGACTCTGCACTAGCTGTCACAGTCGTTCCGGTACATGATATAACCGAGGGAACTTATGAGCTCCACTGAGGCCTGGGATCGTCTGGCAGTTCTCTGCATCCTGGGGATTGCATGTACGGATTTGTCATATATCGTTATACATAGGCCTCACCCGGCCTTTTCGCGGTGACAGATCCGCCTCTAAGCTTCCGATTAGCTTCGAGCTCAGCTCCTTGTTGTCAAGAAAATAACAGGTTGGATCATCTACTGTCCCTAGGCGTTAGTCAGGGATTACTTAACCGGTTCCTGGGCATAGGAGAGTCAGCCCACCTTGTTGCGTCTTGTGGAGCTTGACCAGAGCTATACTGTAACCAGCGTGTGGTTGAGCAGCCCAGGCAAAGTTAAGCGGCCTAGCCCAACTGATTACAAACAGGGCTCCATGTCCAAGACGCTAGACCTATGCAAGGCGTCCAGCTTCTGGAACAGTCAGGTGGAATGGAATGAGTTCTGTTCCAAGAGTGCCGATCGTCTTCTGCCCGTGGAAGGAATCCATTCAATACGCTGCCTGTTGACCCTCCAAGAGGGATGTGCACGATCGAACTCTTTCGTGCCTGTCCACCATTGTTGGGAATGTGACCAACTTTTCTGAGACTGCAATTGGAGAGGCGGCCCGCTGTCGGCGCCAACGCAGCCTGTTGTTCTATCGCATACCGGTGATCTGAACCGAGTATGGCTGCAAAATACGAGCAGCCGGTTATAGTCAAGAGAAGGGCTTCGGCGAAGCGGGAATCTTAAGGCAGAAGGCCGCTTTTTGTCCCCCAGGCTGATCGGCTTGTGGGCGTGCTTCCACTCTGGAGTCCGCGCAGCAAGATTCGCACGATTCTGCTGAATTTTTGCGCCGACAATACGCATCCAAGTCTCAGTTATCTTGGAATCTCTTCCACAGTCCACCCCTTGGCAGAGCTGCTGAGACAAAAGTTGTCGGATTAGAGTCGCCAATCCTTCTCGAACAGACTTCTTGATGCCCATCATCTTTAGGGGAACCCGCCAGTCGTCCCTGTTCTTTACCATGTCACCCTTTCCTTACAGAAATCAGTGCAAATGAGATAGGGCCCAGAGGGTGTGCTCGAATTGGTGGTGAATCTTCGAGACCGTGCTGGAAAGTCTGTAGGACCTGCATTTTTGCGCAGCCTGACAGAAAGGGAGCAGGTCTCTCTGTCGCCAAGGTTGACTGGAACGTCCAACCCTAACTGCCGGCTCTATTCATCATGCCATCGAATCAGGGTTTCCCAGTGCAGTTCGAAGAATTATTGCTGCTGCATTGCTGGCCGATGAAGGTATGCGCGTTGTGATCCTTCGATATTAGAGGAGCAAAAGAAGTCTGATGAAAATGAGAGCGGTCTCAACATGGACTGGGTGGATCTTGAGAAGATGCGAGAACCTTTTCAAAGGCCACACGAGTGCTCACGAGGAACAGGCTCCTCGTGGCCAGAAATGATTACTTGGGTTTGGCTCTCTTGGGCCCAGTATGCTTCGAAAGGGTGCATATGTACAACTTTTATCATTGTTGCCCACTCTCGCCTCTCTATCATCGACTCGTGATTTGATGCGGCTCAGAACTCGCTGATCGTGTCACCCCTGAGCTTCGCCCGCATGTCCCATTTACCCTGTTCAAGACAATCATGCCATCAGTGAACGCCTCAGCCCCGAGAGCGACCAATTGCACTTACGTCTGTTTTCGCGAACGCGTAGCCGACAACTGAGGGTACGAATATGGCGTACATGAAGGAAATGAAGGCTGTTCGAGGTGTCCATCGGAAATATCTCCATCGTTCTTTGTTCAGCTCTGAGACTCTGTCAGCTTAAAGCCTCCTCCCAGCCCGTCGAACTGCTGCTATGGAGCGCCAACAACCAGAACCGGGGTGTCGAGGAACGTCATCTCCGATCGGGCAGGGTTACGTACGGTACATTTTCTCGAGAGCGGGATCATGGCGAAGAGCTGTAGAAGGCCCATAGTCAGTCTCATAATCTCAGTGGGATCTAGGACAGAGCTCCTTGATGAACGTACGTGATGGCCCAGCCATGATTGAGAGCCGTGTGGCAGTGGACGTTGATGTGGTTAGCTCTGAACCGTCCTGCGATGTTGAGGTGTCAACCGTTGGATGATGGAGTTGACTTTCATGAATGTGGCTGGTGATGCTTGGCGTGGCGGTGCGTGGCTCTTCCGTTCACTCTGGCGTCATCCCTCGGAAGGAAGCCATCTTGAAAATGGCGGTCCAAAGACAGCTGGTATCTACCCGAGCCTCACGAAGCATGCGAGCTGCGTCCTAGTCTTGTGTCAGTAGGTATTGATCAATTGCCCCTTTCCTGTCTCTTTGACAAAACGGCCACCGATCAATCGCATCCTCCTATGGATAACTCTTAGGGCGACCCTCGATTCTACGCTACGTAGAAAGTGGCTCACCTGTGAGACCGCTTACCACGGTTCCTCGCCCTCAGTAAGCACCTTCGCCCGTAGCTGAATTGATTGCTTTCGGCCCCGAGTTTACATACAGATCCCCAATCACAGAGGCTTTCGCTTACCCGCAGTCAACGAGAAGTACCTTCCGCAAAGCAGCGGCGCCAAACGCATCGCATCTTATCCTACCTGGGGAATGGCCTCGTCTGGCAGCACTGAAGTTGCTAAGGCAGCCGTCGAGCCAAAAATCACTCTTCATTGGTGAGCAAAAGTCCCTCCTTGATGTTACTCCATCTAATAGGTCGACATGTGTATACTGACATCGGCCAGGCTCGAGGTTTCTCGCTCTCACAGAATCTTGTGGCTGTTCGAAGAGCTCGGGGTCCCTTATGAGCTTGAAACCTACAAACGGACTAAGGAGCGGCTTGCACCCCCTGAGTTGAAAGAAGTACACCCGCTCGGCAAGTCCCCTGTTGTCACTATTGAGGTCCCAGGCTCTTCCACCCCCATAGTGCTTGCTGAGTCCGCAGCGATCTCGGAATATTTTTGCGACTACTACGATGGCAAAGGGAAATCCCTGGTCCCGACACGATACAGAGCTGGTAAAGATGGTCAGCTTGGAGGCGAGACCGATTCCTGGCTGCGATACAGAATGCTCATGCACTACGCCGAGGGCAGCCTCATGCCATTGATGCTTCTATCACTGATCGTGGGAAGTAGGTCTTGGCCTGAGCATTGTCGCGTTTGGCACTCACAGCAGCAGGTATTCGGAATGCAGCGGTTCCTTTCTTCATCAAGCCTATCACAAACAGTGTCGCGGGCAAGATTGAGTCATCCTTTCTTCGAAGGAACTTCAAGTCCCATTACGACTTTCTCGAGGGCCAACTCGCAAGTTCTCCTGATGGTGGGGACTACTTCTGCGGCAAAGACCTCACAGCTGCGGATATCATGCTCTCCTTTCCGCTCGAAGCCGGCCAGACTCGATCGGGGTTCACGCAGAGCCAGTACCCGAAGATTTGGGCTTATGTCGAGCGGATTCATCAAAGAGACGCCTACAAGCGTGCTGTTGCCAAAATTGTAGAGGTGGAAGGTGAATTCAAGACGACGTTGTAAGAGATTGCTACAAACTGGAGTAAGGCACACTTGTCTAGGTAGTCAACACCTCGCCGTTGTTCAGCTGGGTCCAGCGGAGGGACAAACCATGCGTACGTGCGGTATGCGGTCGTCTAGATGGAGGCGAATCACCCGAAGCGGAGGTGACTTCTGTACCCCGGTCATGCCAGCACCGGGCGAAGACACGGATTTGGAATACTTTGTTCGCAGCCATGAGAAGAGCTCGTACGTTTTCTAGGCCTTTCGCCTTATGACTATGGGAAGTCGCGATGCTGGAGTATCGCAGGGACGGCACCCGGCGATTTGGCCCCGCGCCCTAAGCGAGAGCCTCAGGAGTGTTGGCCAATACGTATATGAAGATTGGATGAAGTACTTCAGCACTAGGCTGCTTATTCCCTGACCTGGTTTCGCATCCTTTCCAGGGCTGAAATGCGGGAGGGCATGATCTGAGATTACTGTGACCTTCAGCCGCAATGACGCTGTGATGGTGGATTGAGAGGACAGCCTGCGCGCCTCGTTTCGATACTATGGGGGCCGAACGGACGGAGGAGATGCTAGATAGGGCTTAAGCCATTCGGATTAAACATTGTGTCTGGGCTTTGAATCCTGTCATGCTATGCTGATCATCCTACACCCGTGGGCATTACCACTTGGCCGCCGAAGTGCAGATATATAAGACGCGCCAACGTGGACAGATAGTGGTGTGCAGGGAGCCTGGCGTGCCATACTCTGCCACACAAAGCATATCTGTTCTTCACGCGCGAACAAATATCACGAGCTGGAGCTGGAGCTGAAGCTTGACCTTTGTCCTGCATATACGGACCCCGGTCTCCCGCACGGTTTTCGGTGTACGGTATCCTGAACAGGCTCCACAGGCTCCTACCTCATTGCAACCTGCACAGCATCGAGTCGAGACTCAGTGGCCCGGGGTGCCGACGACAGCACTGCGTTCATCTTCTGACTTTCTCGCTTTCGCAACCCATTTCGGAGGCTGTTGCGCGAAAATCCCAGGACTGAAAATTAAGACCGGAAGGGACCACGAGCGGCCAGGAACCAGCACGCACGTCATCCGCCCCCCGCGGGCCTCGGTTAGCAGGGGCCTTGCACGTCGGTCGGAAGCCGTCCGAGTGCCCGTCCGTGGACGTCAGAGGGAGCCCTGAGGGTTCGAGCTCTCCAGTTCTCAACCACCTCTCTTCTCGCCAAGCAGAACAGAGCTTGAAGTCGGGCAGCGGTCATTGACTTGCTCGCTTGGTCTACGCGTGCACCTCCCTGCCGACGGCGGAACTTAACCCGACCATCCGGGGGCGTGCCATCTCGGCGAATCGTTCTACTGTGATTCCTGCTGTGCAGTGCTTGGGGAGATTCACGCCTAGGGTTTGGAAAGGCAGCACCTAAGCGCCCCGCCCCGCACTGCAGCGACCAAGTGCTTCGTGGAGTCTATATTTCTTGTACGTACTGACTACGTATGATCTTGATCACCATAAGCATCCCTTTCATCATCCGGTTTCCTGTTTTTCCCCTCCACATCTCACATCTCCGACCCGACACTGACTTCAATGGCGCCGGCTCTTGGTAATCGGCATGCGTCACAAGACTCGTCTCAGGGGGCTTGTCAGACCGCCGCAGCCAATCGAGCGGCCGCCATTGCAATGACTCAGGGCTTACTCATCGCACAGTTCAGCCAAGATCTCGCGCTCCTGGCATCTCGAGCAGGCAGTGACGCCGCAAAGAGTCCGCCAGAGACACACCGGCAGCCGCCAAAGCCTCCTGGGTGCTGCCGCCAAACCTACTCGAGCGTGTCGAGTGTCCAACTCTCGTCGTCATCCCCGAGCCTTCTTCCCTCTTGCGGCGACGGCCAGAGGGGCCAGGCGACAAAACAAAAGGCTCCCCCCCGACCCACCACCCGCCCCGACACAGAGGACACGCCCCATAGCCGATGGTCCCCTCGTGGGCACCCCTACCGCGTACAGCTGTGGACAGCCGGCGAGGCCCGTAGTCGCGGCATTCGGCGGTAAGACCGTGCGCTGTTGTAGGCGCTGGCGCTGGCACCGCGTTAAGCTCGCCGGTCCTCGACAGCCCATGCAGCGCTGCGGGAGTGGTGGGAGTTGTGGGCTGATTGCTGAGCGTTCCGAGCATCCAGTACCCAAAAGGGTCATTTCAATCTGAGTGATGACGGACCCACACCCGATATTCGACCTTGACCGCAATCATGTCAATTATTCGGATACGACTACTGACACCAACTTGGATTCCCCAGCCATCTCCATTTCGTCCATGCCCGATGGCCGTCGTAACAGTGCAGGGCGACGTGTTACGGCGGGCGGGCCTGCAAATGGTCCCGGCCCAGATTCTAAAGCTACTAATCCCCCCAGTGCCGCCTACGCACCCGTCTCTCACCCTTATGCCGAGCGTGCTGACGCCGCTAATCCTTCCCCTGACACGCGACCTTTCTTTCTGCCAGAGGATTTAGAGTATCATACCGTCAGTGTACACGATACCGACTCTCGACACCACCTAGCGGCTGCCTCCACTGAGGCCACTAGCAATACCCTAGGCGTCCCAAGCTTGGGTTCGCAGCCCTGGATCGCTCCTTCTGGACCTTTTCTCGATTTTGCGCCTCAGCCAATATATGAGCCTACGGGTGAGTTACTGCACGAACCCATTCACCACTTCGACGAGTTCGACGTCCCTTCCCTCGCGAGGTTCTCAGCTACCGTCTCCACCGCTCCGAAGAATCCGCCACTACCGTCCACCAGCACCTCGGCCGACGTGGCCACCACCTCCAATGGTACTGGCTCGGTCACGGCCTTTGTCCCGCCCTTGCTCCCTCGATCTGCCTTGAAACGAAAGTCGAGCTCGACTGCCTCGACGCCAACCGAGTCTTCCGTCGACAAGAAAGTCCGAGTGCTCTCCAGACCTGGTCCCGACACTGCCGTTGCAACGAACCGTTCGGTCACGTTTGAGCGGATGTCAGGCGTCGGTCCAACGTCGCCTGATGAAGGATCTATCACTTCTGAGCTCCCAGCTGGCTCTCGGGCGCCTCCCGGTGCAGCTGCCGGCAACAGGAGGACTCGCCAGTCGTCCGGCTCGACTCCTAGACCATCAATACTTCCATCTACCTCGTCGCAAAGTTCGACTCGTGGGAGAGGGACGCGCGTGGCATCAGGGCATCCGCCGTCTATCCTCCCTCCTGAGAAAGTCTTCCCCATCCAGATCGGATCAGATTTGTTCCGGTTGTCAGGCGCCTCGATCTCGTCCGATGGTATGGATGCAGTCCGAGGCTGAGGTCGAGCGACTGGGCTGACGTGGTGAACAGCGCCATCCTACTTTACCCAGTTCTTCGAGGAACAAATCCGACAAAATGAGGAGTCCGGCGGCGTCAGGACGTTGTACATCGACCGAGACCCAGCCACCTTTCGAGATGTGGCCCGGCATCTACAAGGTTCGACTTCTGCCCCCTGATGGTGTCGTTGTGGTACTGACCGCTGTGGAGGCTACTACGTCAAACCTGTCGACGGAAGCCATTTTGTGAAGCTCTTCGCAGATGCTCAATTCTACAGCCGTAGGTACTCGCGGACATGCTACGGTTGGAAGCTGATCTCTCTACAGTACCCCGTCTGATCGATCAGCTATTCGAGTCGGAGATCTTCATTCAGATTGGCGAGCGCCATTTCCAGATCCCGAAAGACATCTTCTCAGAACCCGGAAACTCACCCAACTTCTTCTCCCTAGGTTTCGCCGTCTTCTTCTCGACACCCGGTGAGGTCTTCCCGGGGCTTGACCGCCGAGGACTTCTCCGCCCACCGTCTATAACTCCGCCATATGTTCCAGGACGATCGGCAGAAATCTTCGCAGAATTATTACATCTACTACGAGGCTACCCTCTCCATATCCGAAACGAATCTCATCGCTCTGAGCTCCTACGCGACTGCCGCTATTTCCATCTGCGAGGCTTAGAGCAGAAGATCATTGCGCACGAGATAAGCTACAATCTGGAGCGGCAGAAACACGAGATTTGTCTGCGACTGGAAGACGTCAAGCCCTCAGGTGTCTCCTACACCCGCGACGATTCGCTTGGCGAGAAGTCGGCCACTGGAGGATGGGTTTTTTATGCGAGGCCCTTTGTAGACGACACCTCGTACGAAATGGTGGTGGAGATCGGGGCTGAGAGCACTGTGCTGGACCTGACCGACATGAGGGCGGATCTCCACGGGCTGGCGAAAGCTCGAGTGTCTTCTTTGTTCCAGGTTGTGGCAAACAAGATGAATTTGCCAACGAACGCCCCGCTAGGCTTGATGATGCTGTCAGGAGGAAGGTCTTCGCAGTCAGCCAGTCCCGGACACACGCCTTTGAGCGAGGACCGGGTGAAAGTGCGCTTCGAGCCTGCAACCGACATCAGACTGGACGGGGAGAGCTTCGAGATCGACTGGGACAGTCCGGCCGGGCAGGTCATGCTGCATGGGCCTTCAACTGCGCCCAGTGAATCCGAGTCCGAATCCGACGTGATGAGCGAAGGAACCACGGTCAAACCCGGCCCTTCCACTGCTGGCGGTCAACAGCGGCGACCTCAAACGCGACAGATGCCGGCAGGAGGACCCTCTCATCCAGGCACAGCACGTGGATCTTTACCTGTGCCCCCGATCCAGACGACCAGACTTTCTGAGCCATCCACGAAGAAGAGGAAACGGCAGAGCAGTCAAGGGGAACTTGGGGAGTGGATCATTCGAACCGGACAGTGGCGATTGCGGGTGCAACCTAATTCCCAGGATACGATCCGAGGCGGATTCGAAATCGTCTTCATCGGAGTCAAAATCGACGCCTATTCGAGTGAAAGAGCCAGAAACGCAAGAAGGAGCTTCCTCCAGTGATGGGAGCATTGGCTCGTTACGTCCAACAAGACCACCACGGCCAACCACACAAGTCTCACCGCCTTTAGGTTACCCAAATTGGGTTGCACGTACGCTACAGTGAGCTCCGCAGACGCCTTCCGAGTCGTCATTATCCCAGCAACAGTTGGTCGACTCCTGCTTATTACGACTACAATTAACCTAATTTCAGCCTTTTTGTCGGTAAAGGGCTCTAAGCTCCCGCTTACACGAGCACCTGGGCAAGACATTTCACATCCCGGCGGAGGGAACGTGCACGGTGTTGGCGAATCCTCGTCTCATCACGCCGTCTAATCAGATCTTACAATTGCATGACAGCATAGGGCATTACATCACATTGCGCGTGGCGTTTTTCAAGAGCTTTGTTTCCATATCTGCCTGGCTGTTGATTTGCTGGGGGCATAATCCAAAGAACTAGCCTGTTTGCTTTCACGTCCAGTTGTGGATGTTTCATTTGCCGAAAACGAAATGATCGGGTTTGGAAAAGGGAGAAGCAAGGGAAAGATCAGGCAAGAGATACCACCATGCAGCCTCGCCACATGGCTGCTCGGTCGACCTTTCAGAGCTGCGATGTTTGCCTATTTTGGAGGCCCGAGGGGTGGCCGTCGCGGGTTCTGACCAACAGCGACGCACCACGCGCAAGGATACCTGGATGCGGATGAATGCACGGGCTCTCTCTCTCGCACGAGGGCACACTGCAACATGGCGTCGAGCTCCAGCCTCGCCGAATCAGGGTTGTATGTGTGGAAGACACATTGATCCTAAGATCGCGTGGCAACTGCACCAATTCCACGAATACGGAAGTGAAACATACCATTGTCGGTAACAGATGGGGAGATTTCCGACACCCATGGGGTAACCACGGCTGCGGAATCTCGGGCCCCCCAAGAACGATAAGTCTGCATTGCATACGAATGCAACCCGGAAGTGGAAGGGTGGCGAAACAATCCAAGCCAGTTCAAGGCACGTGGAGTGGCAATCAGTGGAGGCGAAAGGCATTGAAATGTTTCCACATCGGGGGTGTGTGTGTGTGTGTGTGTTTGTGTGTCCTTCTCAGGAGGCTTCAGCGATGTCGGCGTCGCAATGTGTCCCATTACACTTTGGCCTGCCTGTTGAGCGGGTTTATCGAGCGAGCATCTACGGCCGCATGCTTGTCTTGACCGACTGTTTGCGTGCTCTGCGCACTGGCATGACCGCGACAGAGCCTACCTACATGCCGATTACTCGACCTGATAGGATGGTGCGAGGAATGTCCAACGACAGATCGTCGCTGCATGCACCGTCCGCTGTCAAGGCTGTCAGGAAAATACCAGGACACGGTCTGTCCGTTCATTATTGGCCTAGCGAAGCACAATACTGCATCTATTCATGAACCTTTCATGAAGGGCCACACCATCTATCAACTCGCGGTCACGCCGGCGGCTCGAGGATGCTGTCCTCCTCGATCGAATACAGTGTGGCGCTCTAAGCTGGTCTCATTGCGGAGACGACGTATCCATCATCCCAGCCATATAGCTCTCTCTTGTTCTGAGTCTTGTCTGGCTCTGGCTCTGTCTCTGCTCAGCCAACGCAGCCTAGTCTGCCCCAAGACAGTACTCTGTAGAGACATGCCAAGATAGCAAAAGGACGAGGCAAACACAGAAAGAAAAAGTATACAATACGGCACAGTGTCTTCATTGTTTCCACTACGTGACGCGATGTGATTTGATATTTAGGCCTAGTTGGTGTCATACGTACGATGGCATAACAATGTTGACATTCAGCTGCGACACTGGCTTTGTTTGACTGTCGAGAGTGGTTCTCAATTACGTTCACTTCACTTCACTTTCTCTTCACTTTCACCCTCGTAACTACTGGCCCTTCTTTCTCACCTGCCTATCTGGAAGAGCTAGCCAGCCAGCCAACAGCTCTGCAACTCCAGTCAACTCGTATACTCTGGTTCAGGCGAGCCAAAGCGGCAGATCGGATGGGACGGGATGGAATGAAATCGCCCACAATACTTTCTTCGGCGAATACATTTATCATGGCATGCATGGCCTGGGTCTCTACTTCAATCGACCTGTACCTCCTGTATCATATTTTCTGTCCGACACTATCGGTGTAGAGGAGTCAACCTTTGGGTCGTGAACTCGATGCTGGCTCTCCCTGTCCGTCCCTGTCGCACCTTGAAACGTCTCTTCCCAACCGTCATTTTACCCTCGATTCATTTGCGCTGCGCCTTCCATTTTCGGCACGATCAGGGACAAGTGAACTGAGTGGCGGTCCTTCTCTCGCGGATAGAGTAATGGTTTCCCGGTTCTCCATCGAGCAGCAAACATTGGCAGGACTCCTCTTCCATCCGAATCATTCATTTCGTGCCGATATTCTGAAGCGCCGTGAAAGGAATATCGCATTTTCACCAATCCAGCAGCACCCTGTCACCCTGCATGTCTCACCTTCACGGAAAAGTCAGGACGTGGCACATTGATCACACACAGAACCCTCGTGTTCGCCTCTGCTGTGCGGCGATGTGCTTCGGTTATCGGTCGCAGGGTCGTAGTGAAGGATTGGCATTATTCAATGACAAGCTGGGAACGAATAGTGATGCTAGCTGACCTACCCTCGTTAAGCTAGGGATCATCCTTCTTTTCGAGCGACATCCTTCCAAGGTCACAATTTGTTGCCTTCGGAATATCCCCACCGTTATCCCTCATATCAATCGCCACCTTCCAGAAGGATGCACCTGCGAAAGGTAAAAATTTGCAAGGAATGAAGTGGCGGCAACACCACCAGCAAAGGTGCTTTGGAATCTGGATGACGATGAGTGTGCCGTGCGGGTTCCGAGGCTTGCTCAGCATCGGCGACGCGCTCGGCGTGTGTGGAGGCCTTGCGGCATATTCAACCCATCGGAAAAGCAAATACGGGATCCCAGCAACTGCCTTCTGGGGCTCGGCCCTTCGATACCGACGGACAGTCAAGGAGGGGATCTCATGCACGGTGCCAGAATACGAAGGATGGCTGTTAAAGATGCGGATGGGCAAGGAAACGCTGACAAAGGAAGGAATGCTCCCAAAGCTCGTGTGTTTGATCGGGCGGGACCCCTATGGTCGCCTCGAGTGGGATTTCGAGCACAGTGAGCAGGCTGAGGTCATGCTGGACTTCGGGAGATGAGGCTGTGGAAGCCTGATAGAGAGGGTGACGCATGCTATCTCATAAAAACCATCGTCGCTGACCCCTTCGCTTAAGCAGTGGATATGCAAGGGTCATCCTTTCCCGCGCCTCCAGGAGCAGCATCCGATGTCGATCACCCATACCGAGTACAACTAAGCATCCATTTGCGGTTGCAGCACCAGAAAGTTCATTTCGTGGCGTGATGAGAAGGCAACAGCCTCTCACAGCGGAGGGGGAGAAAGGCGGTGGTTGGGTGCTACGGCCGTCTGTGTCGAGCATTATTCATCAGCCTCCCTCGTTGAGGGTTAGTGTTGCTCGAGCGCGTGTTCGGAATGCGGAGCAACGATTACGACGAAAGATCCGTCCATGGAAAGCCCCGTCACCGCCAGGGCTAGAGCCCCCAAGTTCGGTTTCTTGGACTGATAGGACGGTGAGTTGCTGCAGGCTGCAGGACCAGCTGACCTTTGTGTTCTGTGAAGCCCACAGAAGGACGCACATGGTTTCTGGTGGGCGTGTGTCATAAGCGCTCATGGGTTCGTCTGTCTGTGCTCGTGAAACTCCAACCCCCTCTTCCTCCAGCCTCGCCACGACCTTTCAGCCATTCCGACTACGCCGACTCCTTTCGCGTGCCAGGTGTGGTCGTCTGGATGCGAGTCACAGAGCCTAAGAACTTCGAGGAGGCTGTGTGACAACCTTTCTGTGCTGTACCGGCATGCGCTGCGTCACACACCAACGGCTGCGATTATTGACTGAGGGATGATTATTATGATGCCGGACCCTGGAAAGCAAACTACCGAAAACTTTCTACCCCAGTATGTGGCACCTGACTGTCTCAGTCGCTTTCTGGTTTCTTATTCGACCTGTTGTGATGACTTCAGCCTGGACAGGCAGGCGGTAGGCTGGGTGCGCATTCTGTAGAAGTTCTCCCTTCCGGCGTTCCATGTATGTGGTGGATCTCCGACGCAGAAGCAGTGATCTCCCGCTGCAGTGCCCCGAAAAGCACCTAGTCGGCCAGGTCATCCGTGATGTCGAATGAATTTGACCATTTTCGCTTCTTCTTCTGGAAGAGGTGGCTCCGTTGGCTCCGACACCCCTCAACAAGGACTTGCACTTTTCCCGTGAAGTCCCAACCTCCCGTAGTGGTGGCCCGCGCAACAGGGGAGAGTTCCTGGATCTGGACAGAGTTTTCTCCCTCTGTGGAGTGTTTCGCGGTGGAGAAGATCCTCTATATCCTGCTTCGCGAGGTGGAGCTGCCACATGGTGAGATTAGGCGATCGGACAGGACAGCAGAAGAAGGATTCTGATCATACCAGTGACGGACGAGCTTGCTGACACAAGAGTTCTTAATCCCACTTCTTGGCAAGATTGGCTGCGTCGAGCCGGTTTTTTCTCTTTCGACACATCGAGGCAATGCTCTAGCGAAAGGGTCGAGATTTGGCTGGGCTAACTCGCCCTTTCACTTAGTTGGCGCCTTTCAGATGATCTGCACCTGTCGCATCGCACAATGGACCCGTCAAAACACAACTCATACCTTTTTGGGAAGGAACGGGGCGACCACCTGGCCTAGTACCAATGATCAGGGGAAGGGTTGCTCGTACCAGCAGCTGGATGGTGATGTTCTGCTAAGCCAGGGTAGCTCACGTTGTGACGGAGGGAATGGTGTTGCAGGAAGTCGGCTTCCAGCGCCTTATCAAACGGTACTATGGCAAAATGAGCCACAGAGGGGACAGTGGTGATGCATGGCCTTTCGACTCAGCAATCATCTCGTCTACTTCTATAGCGCAGTTGCAACCCGAATGCACCCTGCCTTCTTTCGCTACGGCTGCAGTGGACGAGGACATGCGAATACTGGAGCCTTTGGGAAGCTACGGCGACGCTACACCTAGGAGTCTCTGTGGCAAGTCACGATATTGCGGCTTAAGGATGGGGCCTCGGACAACTGAATAGCCTGGCATATCCGCAGCTAAAGTTGCGATGGGTCCGAATTGGGCAATCCGCACTCTCACCAAGACGCGGTGCCAGGACGCAGTGGATTCAGATGTGGAAATGAGCTAGTAGCCACGAAGGATTTGTTGATGTATCGCATTGCCCGAACTGGCTTGTTGCTGTCGGATCCGAGCAATGTTTCTGGTAAGGCTTGCTTGATGAAAATTAATCCCAAACTTGGTCCCTCAGTTGCTGAGCCCTCGTGCGCTTTTGGCTGATGTAATGTGAACAACGGCGGCTCATCACTTCATGCTCAGGCCTTGAAGCAATCCTCGGATGTGAAGTCGAACGCATCATGCAAGAGATAGACAACTCAGGCATATACCTATGTATCTCCAAGCGCAACACTTCCCTGAATAATGTGGTCCAGCTATCGACGACGTCGCATGCCGCACGTATAGAGGCCCAACGAAAGTGTATCTATCGAGGGAGCACTCCTGTGATCCGCGTACGTGTCAGCTCGGATTATGGAGTATATCTCCCGTGTATGGAGTAGGCATGAGTGACGACGACTAGGACACTTGCCGCGCCTCCATGCTTGTCAATACTTCGACAGCAGTAAGGGCTTTTCCTGCCTTCACGGTAAAGACAATAGTCGCCTGATTTCGCTACACTCGAGGGCCTCAAGCATAGGTGCCGGGGGCAAGCAGCTTGTCCAGTGTCGGTGGTCATCTACCCGAGCGACATTCTCCGGGCTGAGCACTGTCCGCCTTGCACCCCAGGTCGACAGTGGCTAGCCTCAGACAACAGCTCGAAGAAAGAAGTACTTGCCCATTCACAGGTGCCTGATGCTGTCTTGTATGACACATAGTGGTGGTCTTAAGCGAGTGCCCAAAGCAATTTATAAAAGGACCTACCGGTGCCCAAGCGGCAGGACAAAGAACTACCAGGGGTTACCCCAGAGGAGACTCCTTATACCGGAGCTCGATTGATCTCGATTGCCTCGAAACAGCTCACCATGAGTAAGTGCCAATTTGTAGAAATGGTGTCGCCGAGTTGGGCGCTCTCACGCCCAGGTGTTGACATGCTTTAGCGCAGTCGTTCCGGTGGTGACTTGGACATTACGGGGCAAGGCATGTCAGATTGCGTGGTCCAGTCTGCGGCTCCTCCGGAAAAAGCCATCGAGTTCTCCCCAGAACCATCGCTTGTTGGTTTGATTCATGCCAGCGATCGCTGGTCTTACGCTAACACGATTACCAGAAACGGTTTGGATGGGCGTGACCAATATCTTGCTAATCAGGCCGGTGCGAGGCGGTGGCCATCGAGGTTTTGTTCGGCCCTTGAAGGCTCGAAGCCATCATTCCTGGGGGCCTCGCTAGACATCGAAGCCACGGCAAGCATGGTGACTAAGGACGTCCCCTAGGCACGAGCGGTGCGTCATGGCCATCTCCAGGGGGCCTCTAAATTGTTTGCTAGGTTGTGCCGAACAGTTCCCATGCATTAGCCCATCATGGAGGCCGTCTCTAGCCTGTCTGCAAAATAGCCAGGCTCATGGGTCGACGTCGAACACAAGAGTCGCAGCTGTCAACTCAGCTAACCACGCGGCACACCGCATCCGTGTGGCCTATGCGGCGGGAAAGCCGTCCCGACTGAAGCAGATTGGGCGACGGGTCCCTCAAATCCACGAGGAGCTCGCCTGGATATGCTTGTTGTGAATGACTTCTTGCTCGAGTGGTGCTTCGTACTAGGTGAGTGACCGGCTGCGACCTGAGTCAGCCACGTCAGGAGAGCTGGAGGAAGCGGCGACGCGTTGATTTTGGGGAGCAGACGCAGTGAACAGCCGCCGGCTTCGGTCCTAGATCTTTGCCTATACCGGTTGGTCAGAACAAAAACGGCGTCGTTCTGCCCACATCGAACCGTCGAACGCCCCATGACCGCACAACTTCACGGAGTCAGCCCGTAGCCCAAAGACGAGTCGAAGAAACATTTGGTAGAAGAGCCGGCGTTCGCCTGCTTCTGTAAGAGATGCTGGAATAGCTCACTACATATTCAACTTTGCAACCCGGCAGGCGGGTTCCCAGGCGATGGTGTTGCCGAAGAGAACCATCGCTGTGGTGGAAAACTGGTAGTTGGGTCGAGTTCCCACCGCGACTCATCATGACTCGGCCAACACCTCCTCTCCCAACTGTCGAAGAGCTTCCTCGTACCTCTGTCTGAGTTCTGAGTGCTCGAGACTCAGCTGAAACTTCGCCAGTTTCCCCTCTCTGTGAATGGAGGGTTCTGCGAGTGCTTTGCCTGGCCCAGGCTCCTTGCGCTTACCTCCTATCTCCCGCCAAAACCAAGCCCCTTCTCTATGTTCGACAAGCGTCCATGCTTGACCACCCCTGCCAGCCCGCGCAGTCCGTCCGACCCGGTGTACATAGGTCAAAGCACTGTTGGGGACATCGTATGATACGACATGCTCAAGCCCCGGAACGTCGAGACCACGTGAGGCCCGGTCTGTTGCTATCAAGATTGATATTCTGGAGTTGCGAAAGGAAGCCAGAGCACGTCGGGATGAAGCTGATGAGGCGGTACTTCGGGTCAAAGTAGAGATCTGGGGCGCCAGTTGCGGATCGAGGAGACACAGTAGCCTGGAGAGCCTCTCAGCAGAGGCGGTGGACCGTGCAAATATTAGCGCTCGGGGAGCCTTATCATGCTGCTGGCTCTCTGGCGACTTGCCCGCGGCAGCCTTGGTCCGCTCTGAAATTTGATCGGAGTCCGAGGCGCTGTCTACACTCGAACTTTCTTCGTCGGAAGAGGAAGCTTCCTCAGAGTCAGATGACGAGTCCGGGGTCGAGTCCGACCTCAATCCCGTGTCCGGTATGGCATTGCGGGCACTGGTGGAAGGCTTCGACACTGGCGCAGTTATTCCAATGTGGTTCCTCACTAGCTCTAGCAGGAACAGTGGTTTCTCAGAGCCGTCAGGAACCGGAATTGCCACCTCCTTCAGCGTCGCGGGAAGGTGAAAGAGCTCCTTGTCCTTCATTTCCGTCGACACAGCATCGTGTGCATCGGTCGTGGGCATTCCTGCCTTGTCACTCTTCTTGCCTGACTTGTTGCCACCAAGGACAACCAGCTTAGGGTTGTGTAATCCCAAGGCATTGAGTCTAGACAGATTCCGCGTCATAGTTGCAGAGAGCAGGATCTTCGTGACTCTCCGCTTTGGTGGTGTCATTCCCATATGTCTGAGCAAGTCATCTCTCTTCTGTGTAGCCACTGGAGACTCCAAAGCTGGCTTGACGACTGCAACCCACTCCTGATAGCTCTCGTTGAGTAACCTGTCTGCCTCGTCTACCACGAGCCACAACAGGTGATCAAGTGTGAACCCAGCCGTAGATCTGAGGTGATCTACTAAGCGGCCAGGTGTTGTAATGAGCACGTCGACTTTGGACCGGTATCGAGTCATGTGGCCGACTGAGTCCAGCGGGTCTTCCTCCTTCGCCTTTTGCGCCAATCTTGCCAGCGAAAACTTGGACCAGTCTATGGGGCTCTGCTGCCATTTCTCGTACTCTTCGGGGTCATAGACCTTCTCTTCCTTGACCAGCATAAGCTGTTCGTCATGAAGAGATTTGCTTCCCACAGCAGTCGCGACCTTAATAGATGTTCCCGCCGCACAAACTTCGCACAGGTCCCGTACCTGCTTGACCAGTTCTCTTGTAGGCACAACAATAACAGCTCTGAGCTTTGTGCCTGGAAGATCTTTTATTGCTGCTATAATGGGCAAGACATATGACAGAGTTTTGCCAGAGCCTGTCGCGGCTGAAATGCAGAGGTCACCAGGATGTCTGTCCGGACCCCTAAGCAGCAATGGTAGCACTGTTGCTTGAATTGGCAAGGGCCGATGCAGATCTTTCCTTCTCAGGTTTCCCGCCAGGACTTCTGCAAGTCCGAAAGAGCTAAACTCTGTATTGGACTCGGAGGGGACAATTAAGGGATGTTCTTGCCAGGCAGGAAGAACCGAGTAAGCGGGCACCTCCCGCACCACTTCTACCTGCTCAGGCTGAGGTATGGGCTCAAGGCCATGTAGCTCCAGAGGTGGCTGCACAGAGTTTTCCTCGACATTTGTTTGTAATAAATCTTGCTGCTTGGCCTTTTCGAACTTTGAGAGGACCGCAGCATGTTTTTGTGCTTGTGCGACATCCTCTGCGTCTTCTGTCTCCTCACCTTGTTTCCTGGGGTAGTCCCCCTTCGGCCTTTTGCTTTTCTTATTGCGCTTCGACACACCCCCGTCTTTCGACTGTTCAGCACCACGTTGCTCTGAGTCTGTAGGATGCTGTATGTTGATCGCCGTATTGGTTTCATCTTTCGCTTCTCTGCCTTCTTCTGGAAGTGTCTTGTCGGCGTCTCCCTTATTGCTCCCTTCCCTCCCATCACCTCCGAGCCGACGTTCACCTCCCAGCTCTGTCTCGACGTGTTGAGGTGGCCCTTTCGATCGTTTGGTCCTCACACTGACTGGGGCTGCGCCGGACTTTGCAGTCTCCGTGACGCGGTATTTATCGAGGGTTGCCTTTCCGCTCGCAGCAAGAAGCGCTCCAGTGGGACGGGTGCCTTCGGGCGGCGATTGAGTCGATGGCGTAGTCAGCGACTGATCAGCAGACTTCGAAGTCTTCAACTTCTTGTGCTTTGGCTGAGGCACATGTTCCTCGCGCTTGCGCTTGTCGAGACCCGAGGCCGGCTTGGAGTTGGCATCTGCTTCTGATGACAGAGTCTTTGCAGGCGGAACATATCGAGCGTAAAACGGTGACATGACGGCGGAGGGTGGAAGATCAATGAATGATAACTCCTCGAGATCATCGAGTTGTTAGAGAAAAAAGGTACAGGGAATAATATCGCCGGCAGAAATCACTGCTCTCATTGGATGGGATGGATACCGTATGGGTCTAACACACTTCACCGCTTTCGGAGTTCGGAGTTTCTCCTTTTCCATTTCTTTTCTCGACGCGACTTGTCCTCACCATTGCGAAAGACGCCGCCATTCAGAGGTATACAGGGACCAAATCTACATGTTCGACCATGACCTTTTAGAAGATGCACACACCGGATTTATTATGCAGTTAGCGGAGGTTCGGGGCAACCAGCTAAGGCTCCCAATCGCTGCCCAGGATGCCGTACCACATTGCCATGGTTAGCGACTTCTTCTTCCCCCAACCTGGAGGAGTCGAAAGTCACATCTACCAACTTTCAACCAAACTGATTGACCGAGGGCACAAGGTTGTGGTGATAACGCATGCCTACGAAGGTCGAACAGGCGTCCACTACCTAACGAACGGGCTCAAGGTCTATCATGTCCCCTTCCTCGTCATCTACCGAGAGACAACCATGCCAACAGTCTTCTCCTTCTTCCCGATCTTCCGCAATATAGTCATCAGAGAAGAAATCCAAATTGTCCATGGCCATGGTAGTTTGAGCAGTTTCTGCCACGAGGCTATCCTTCACGCTCGCACCATGGGTCTACGCACTGTCTTCACCGATCACTCACTGTTCGGATTCGCCGACGCCGGTTCCATATTGACCAACAAGCTCCTCAAATTCGCCCTGAGTGATGTGGACCATGCTATCTGTGTGAGCCACACATGCAAGGAAAACACCGTGCTTCGAGCCTCGCTTGACCCTTTGATGGTCTCAGTCATCCCCAACGCCGTGGTCGCGGAGAACTTCCAGCCGAAATCATACATTCCGAACTCCCGAAACGAAATGGACTATTTGAGACCGAGGCCGCTGCCCCAACGCCTCGGCCCCGGCGACACCATTGTAATTGTCGTTATTTCCCGGCTATTCTACAACAAGGGGACAGATCTCTTGATCGCAGCAATTCCCCGAATCCTGGCGGCACACCCCAATGTCCGTTTCATCATTGCAGGTTCGGGGCCGAAAGCTATTGATCTGGAGCAGATGCTTGAACGGCGGATGCTTCAAGACAAAGTGGAGCTTCTCGGCCCAGTGCGCCACGAAGAAGTCCGCGACGTGATGGTCAGAGGGCATATTTACCTACATCCGAGTCTGACGGAGGCCTTCGGGACCGTCATTGTTGAGGCTGCTAGTTGTGGTCTTTACGTCGTGTGTACCAGAGTTGGTGGTATTCCGGAGGTCCTCCCCGCGCACATGACGACATTTGCAAAGCCCGAAGAAGATGATTTGGTCCTTGCGACAGGGAAAGCGATCGCTGCGTTGCGGTCGGGAAAGGTTAAGACCGAGCGTTTCCACGATCAGGTCAAAATGATGTACTCCTGGACCGATGTTGCACAAAGAACAGAACGAGTCTATGACGGCATCACCGGCGCTATCAGCGAACAAGAGTTCTACGGTGAACATGCCAACGCACCCTGGAGTGCCTCCCGTGTTCGTGGCTATGCACTGATTGACCGTTTGAAGCGGTACTACGGATGCGGAATATGGGCCGGCAAGCTGTTCTGCCTTTGCGTGGTCATTGACTACCTCATATTTTTGATTCTGGAACTTTGGGCGCCAAGGTCGCGCATTGACATAGCACGGTCCTGGCCACGGAAGCCCTTCATCAACGACAAGAACAAGCCTGTCGAGAATGGCGCGTATCGCCGTAGGGGTACAGACCTGATGGATCGGCGCAATGGAAGCCTCGTCATACGCTGAACCTTCTTGGACCTCGGCGCGGAAATTCCCGGTCGAGCGAACCACCACTCGAGGACAACTTCCATCAAACAAGAGAGCTTCGTAGACAGACAATTGTCGCGCAGCCCGGCGACCAGTGCGGGACGAGATCTCTTGTAAAGCTGAAGAGGGTTATGATAACCGCCTGCTCGACATGAGTTGGCCGACGTTGCCTGCGCGAGCTGCCTATTTGGCGCTCAGAAATGGCCGCAGGAGAAACGCACTGTCTCTAGCTGTATTACGAGATTTACAGAGCCAGCTCCATGCATACAACACATCGCCTTCGGACGGCCGCCTCAGGATCCTGCCCCCCTTCCAGCCGGAAATTCTGACTGAACTGGAGTCGGCGGTCAAAGACGGAAACCCCGACGCCCGAAATCAATACGGGTGGCTCCTCGAAGCGGACAAGTGGCAAGAGCACCGAAGCGAACTGCCCAAGGTCATCGTGTTACGCAGTGAAGGCGCGGTCTTCTCATCGGGCCACGACTTGAGTGAGCTACGGTCGCTAAGTCACGATGAAGTGAAGGAGACGTTTCGTTTGTGTGCGGAAGTGATGTCCCTGATTCGACGGTCTCCCGCCCCAGTGATTGGTGTTATTCAGGGTCTCACGACAGCTGCCGGAGCACAGCTCGCATTGACGACAGACCTCCCTGTTGCTGGCGCATCAACGCAATTTCGACTGCCTGGAGCGAGTATCGGCCTGCCATGCTCTTCCCCTTCCACGGCCGCCTCACGCAGATTTGGCCATGCATTCACCTACAGAATGCTGGCCCTGGCGGAGCCAGTCCGCGCAGATCAACTTCCAGGAGGAGCAGTCGATGTAGTGCCAGATGGGGAAGCTCTGGAAAAGCGGGTGGCCGACATCGTAAGTCAACTATCAGAAACTACGGCAGGACAGCCGCAAGCTCTAGGCAAATGGGGGTACTGGACGCAACTGGGGCTGAATGGCGCTCATTCTGCACATGGCGGTGACGGCTACGAGGATGCAGTGACCTGGACTGGCAGGCTAATGGCATTACACGCAAGATCTGCAGACGCAATAGAAGGTATCAATGCCTTCTTTGAGAAGAGACCACCATCTTGGAAGACATGAGTTAGACCTGCTGCTCCGGCCGCGTCATGCGGTCAAGCGGTCAAGCGGTCGACGCATTTGGACGAGGCTGCAAATGGTCAGGCGCGCAGCGCTGGGAGTAAGGTCATCTCTGCACCATGACAGATCAGAGAGAAAACGACGGTGGCGAAGGTCCAGAAGATGAAACACACAGTCCCTCTGTGGTCATGAGTGGACGGCAGCAGTGCCTGAAAAAGGCAGCGTTAAGTTCCCCGAGTCGGATGTGGGGGGGGGCGAGGCCAGATTTGCGAGAGGCCTATTAAGTCTTTAGGCTGCCTCGGCTGCATATTTAGTCAACATGGGCGCCTCCCGAACCACCGTTCCAGCATGCCATGACCTAATTGGACGGGCTGACCCCCCGGGCGCAATGAACGAGCCATGATTCGGCCTTAGCAAGGCGCCCCTTGGGGTTAAACCCGGAGGTGCCCCTCCATCTCGGACGTGATGTTCTTCACTCTTGAGAAAAAGTTCTCTGGATACCCCCGTAGCGTCAGTCCTGGACTACGATGCCAGAATCGTCGAGAGGACGGAATTTCTAATGGATCATGGCGCGCTTCGAGAGATTGACACCATCATCGTCGGTAAGTGTAACATAGCACATCCTGATCCATTTCCACGGGGACAAAGAGAACTAAACGCATATTTTCTATTCTGCTTCAGGAAACGGCCCTTCTGCGTTGATTCTATCGTACATCCTGCATGGCCACATCCCTTACTACGACCAATCCAGTCCGCATCCCGATCCAATCCTCCACGAAAGATTGCTTCGATCTAGCCATGATCTCCTCAACATCGACATAGACTTCCTGACCGAACCCTTCTCTGCCTCAAGATTCTCCTACTCCACTCAAGCCCTTCCCGTCAATGTCCTCCTCGACACCTTGGTCAGGCCTCTAGGGGAAACAGATGACGGGCAAAAGAAGACATGCGTGAAGTGGAAATATGAGCCTTCCCGAGCAGTTGCCCATGTGGTTCTCGGACAAACTAAGGAGGCTGGGGGCCAGTGGGTGGACAATCCAGTCCAAGCCGGTTGGGATATTGGCACCTTGAGCTATGCCGGTATGTTATCGCTTCCAGGATACGGTTTCGATGAGCACTATCAGAGGCGACACGGTCAGCCTTTACCGATCTTTCTCAGGCCTTCCAGACGCGCTGTGGCCGACTATCTTGCAGCATATCCCGATCAGGTGGGTATCTCCGATTCCATCCACAACGGAGAGCAGGTATGGGGAGTCTCTCGACTGGGCGATGGCTTTTTCCTTTCTTCCCACAACATGCATTGCAAGAACCTTGTTCTAGCATCTGGAATTTTTAGCGAGCTCATCGCTCCGCGGCCTTTACTTCGTCCACTGGTGAACCTTACGTACAACCAGAGAGGAGCATCTGGGCTTCCTCTTCTTGTCATCGGCTCCGGCTTCAGTGCCGCAGATGTGATAATTTCAAGTCCATCTGACCAGAAAATCCTCCATATTTACAAGTGGTCACCGTCGACTTCGCCCTCGCCACTACGAGGATGTCATCAGCATGCATATCCGGAGTACGCAGGAGTGTATCGTCGTATGAAGCTTGCGGCTCTTTCGTCGTTGCATTCAAATCAAAAGCCCCCCAAACCTAGTCGCCATGCGTCCGAGTTTGATTCGAGCCGTCATTGGCAATCTACTTATGAGGGACTGCCAAACACCGAAGTCAAGGACGTCCAGATTGCAGATGATGGGCTCTCTGCAACGGTCACCTTGCAAAGAGCAGGGAAATCTGAGCTGCCGTTTCAGCGTCGAGTGAGCGGCCTGGCATACGTGGTAGGGCGTCGCGGCTCGTTGGATTACCTATCACCAGCCCTGCTCGAAGAAATCCTCACCGGAGTTTCCGATGCTTCAGGCATCAAAGATCGTGCCCTGATCTCCGGTCAAACACTGCGCGAAAAGGCCAACGAGAACCTTGAAATGGTACCGCATGTCTTCATCATCGGGAGCCTGACTGGTGACTCGTTAATACGCTTCGCTTACGGTGGGTGTGCATATGCGGCCGGGAGGATCATGCAGGCTTCGGGTCAAATTACAAATGGCACGAACAATGTAGAGAAGCAAAAGAGTAACGGTGCGGTTGGGGCTTGCTTGAGCCGCCATCAGACCCCTACATCTTCGCCCAAGATACCAGCTATGAATGGCTTGGATGGCCATGAGGCAAGTCCGGTGAGCCTGGCGCGCAAAGAAGATTTGCCACTGGATAGACGAAAAGAATCATAGAGCAGCGCTTATATTAGGAGTGCTACGATATGCAGGTGGACGACTAGTGCACGATCTCTTGTTCATATGAACGTTCCCTGAGATGGTGCGTTGATATTCAATCATATTATGTGCTGGTGGCTCCCGAAGATTAGTGATGTGACTGGGACGTCTCTCTACCTATATACCTCCCAGCCAAGGCGCTGAAAACACATTTGCTCTACACATTGGTCATACGGGCACCGCCCTCATGACTGGGATGGAATAGACTGACAATGGTGGGTGAACGGCACGGAAGCGGTGACAAGGCTGTGAAATGAGTGTCAGCAAGGCTGCCGGGAACAAATCTCCGTAGCTGTGACGCAACCGCATCACGAATCTGAACAGTAAAGTTTCTGAGGATTTCTCGAAATAGGATCCCTCTTTACGATCGTGACACCCGCAACTATGTTGATGACAGGAACTGCGTTCTGGCTCTGACGACAGATAGCATGACATGGAGGGCATTCCGCCTTCACGCTGGACCACGCCTGCCCCGGCGATGCCATCGACAATCATCCACTTTGGCCAATGCATCACAAACGCGACCTCAGGTAGAGAGTCAAAACAGCCAACTCAACCGCACATCGTACAATCCAAACGATGAGGCGTCTCTCTCAGACTTGGGCCAGCAGATCGTATCCGACTATGCCCACCTTCGCGCCCGGTACGAGGCCCCTCAATACCCCATCGTGCTGGCACATGGGCTCCTGGGCTTCGACGAACTTCGCCTCCTGCCAGGGAACTTCGTGCCCGGAATCGCCTACTGGCGAGGCATTCGAGAAGCCTATCAATCGCACGGGATACAGTGCATCACGACCGCTGTGCCCAGAACGGCATCCATCCCCGAGCGCGCCCAGGTCCTCATGGACCAGATCGCGTCCAAACTCCCGACCCGCGAAGGCGGACACGGCAGGGAAGTCAACATCATCGCACATTCAATGGGCGGCCTCGATGCGCGGTATATGATCTCCCGACTATGTCCGTCTCCGTCGCTTTTCCGCGTCCGTTCTCTCACCACCATAGCGACGCCCCATCGAGGCAGTTCCGCCGCGGATATGCTCTTCAGAGATATTGGACCCGACTTGCTGCCGCGTATCTACCGTCTTCTCACGCGCTTCAAGGTTGAATATGGCGCATTTTCTCAGCTTACGACGCCGTATATGCGCGACAAATTCAACCGCGTGGTCCCGAATCATCCTGACGTCCAATATTTCTCTTACGGCGCCAGCGCCACTCCGCATCTATTCAGCGTGTTTAGGATGAGTCATGACCTCATGAACGTGATTGAAGGGCCGAACGATGGGCTGGTGTCAGTCAGAAGTGCCAAGTGGGGAGAGTATAGGGGCACTTTGATGGGAGTCACCCATTTGGACTTGATTAATTGGACGAATCGCTTAAAAGTAGCGGCTGGACGGCTGGGTTTGGTTGAGGAGAAGTTCAATGCGCAGGCGTTTTATTTAGCTGTTGCAGAGGGTTTGGCTCGGGAGGGGTTTTAGACCGGAGGGGGAGGCTTTGCAGCTGACAGGGGCGAGCAACATGGACGTCGTGCATAGGTCACTCGAACTCATGGCACAACTGTATAATACAGCCTGCTCGCGGGGTTGAAGGCATGCACGTGGGCACAATTGGAAAGCATGATCTTGAATCTTTCTGAGCAGATGTGTCGCTGCCATGTGCGCGGTCAAATCGGGAATTCGTGCTTCATCTCCTCGTAGACACGATCGTAACTTAACCACAAGTTCTCAAGCTGTATCATAGCACGTCTTGCATAGGATTCAGCATGTCAACAATGAGGCGGCTCCATGCTAAGGCCAGTCTAGGTGTATCTGCCTACGTTCTGTCACTGTAGGACAGACTTGCCCCGAGGCTCCCACGCCATATTCAAACAACCAACACAACACCGCTCTCATGCATCAGTCCTCCCTGGAAATCTTGTCGGGCACCTCAGGATGCGGCGAGGTAACAGTCTTGATCAGGTCTTCCACCACCTTGCTGCCCGACTTCTTGCCCGCCGCTTCAATCTCCTTCACTTTGCTTTCCGCTTCCTTGTTGGCGTCGTCTTCGGCTTTCTTGTTTCCGCTCGATTGCTGCAAGAACACTTTGTTAGCTTCACTAGGCGCATATGGAGTCCTGAAGTGATGTGTAATGTACCTCTGCCTCGAACTTCTTGAACTCTTCCTCTTTCTTTCTTCGGTACTCCTCGATTTCTTTCTGGGCTTCGGACTTGGCGTCTCTTACTCGCTTCGTCCGGTCTGAGGGTGGCAATTAGTGGAAGTCACACAGACCACCACACCTGGGCAGAGCCGGGGGGGGTAGCATACATTCTCTAGCTTTAGAAGTATCAGTAGGGGCTCCTTTGGAACTGCGAACTGCGACGCACCTTTCTGGACAATCTTCTGGGCCTCTTTTTCTGCCTAAGCGCAGTCAGACTCGGCCCACGAGTAGAGATCAGCTCGAACTCACATCGAGCAGTGTCTGGATGCCAGCGGAATTCTGGGCAGACTGCAATGATATCAGCATGGGTGGTCGCAAAGATAAATATGTGGACAAACCATCTTGACTCTTTAACGAGTCGGGAATGGACACTGAAGAAGACGAAGAAGGACAACAGAGAGGACGGACAGTGGCAGATTGAGTCGAGAATATGATCCAGGCAAAAGGTATTCCGGATTCTGGCTCGCTGTTTCCTTAAAGATGCACCTGCGCCGAGCTCTCGAAGCTGCGGAGCTGGCTACCTGCGTCTCCAACTCTCGTCCGCTTAAACATTTAGTTTCGTCTTTGCTTTCCCTTCACCTCAACCTGTCCCACAAGACCCAAAGCTCATCACAATGTCTACAGCCTCCAAGGTCACCCTCTTGAGCACTATTCTTGCTACGGGCGGTATTGTAGCCTTTGTACATTGGGCTCAGACCGCTGAGCAAGCTGTACGTTATTGTTCCAAGCCTCCGTGACACGAAATTTCATGCTTCTTCCCACTTTATAAGTAGGTGGCGCTTTCACGAATGCTGATGTGTTTGAATCTTTTAGGCAATGCATGCAGGAGTGGTTCGGGATATGGAACAACAACGAGTCAAGCGCGAACGTCAAGCGGATTTCGATATGCAGCGGCAGCTTGAGCTGGAATATAAAAAGAGTCAAACAGTGCATGATACAAGTGGACCTTGAAGTTGGACATTGTCCCCAACCCTAAGGGTTTAAATGGCTGGGTAGCTCGTCTACGGACCCTGCCCTGTTGTCTGGCACCTGCCGTGGGCATGCCGTGACGAAGGACAATACTTTCACACAGCAAAGTGGAATCAAGCTGCCTGGCATCGATATGGGACGCGCCCAAATCAGCTGCTTCGGACGTTGATCTTCACATCAAACTCCGTTATTGGCACACGGACTTTTGCCAGGATTACGCGGCACCACCAACGCAACGATGAACGAAATGTGCAGCAGACAGCAACACAAAGCTGCTACAGCTGCGAGGGACTGTTGTGTCTGCAGTGCCCAGCTAGGCGAGAAGTTCGACTTCGGCTGTTTTCTCGACAACGAGCCCGATTGAGCCTCTTGCCGTCAGCTTGATCTCTGGAGATTGTTCAGGAACTGAAGTTGAAGACCATCAAACAGGCTATCGATACAGAAGCGAGAAGATTTGACAAGACTATCTCCAGACAAGAGATCGAATGATTTTTGTAGCAGTTGGACTCCAATCGCTCCAGAGACGAGACCGATGATTCGAAGAAGCCACAATGACGAACAAGTCCTCTTCGCACTACGAAGCACTGATCTTAGCATACAGTTAAAACGAAGTCGGATATTATTTGCAATGTCAATCCAACCTGATTTTGATCTTAGAGGAACCACAATCCTGCAACCTCGAATCCGCATAAATCAAGTGTGATTGCTTTGGTTCACAGCAAACCGACTCCTTCAACAAAACCTCACATTCATGTGCTTAAGAAATTTCATTTCAACTTCACTTTCAGCACCGCGCGGTTCTCCCACTACCTTCGACGTCCAAACGCTGCTCTTCTTCATCGCTCATCTCGTCCGCACCGTTGGTCGTCCCTCCTCTCCTCTTCTCGTCAACCCATCCTATCCTATTGCAGGCTTTCGAATCCTGTGCAACCTGAGAGAACCCTGTGCCATTGACCCGACTAGCAGTTGACTCCATGACCAGGACTGGAATGATGAACGCAAAGTGAATACTTCCGCCCCTACATGTGTGAAGCAGAACTGACGTACCTCAAATAGACACGCTCGATCGCCCGTGATCAAGATTGTCGCGGGCGAAAACGAAGTCTTCGGAGACGAGGAGGCAGACGCGCCGCTCAACGTCTTCTATGTTAGCAAGTCCCTTCTTCTCGAGAATTCAGTATATTTCAACATCATCCTCGACTCGGCTCCCGGACGCGCCGTGGTCTTCCTCCCGGAGCACGACTACCTCGTCGTCGCGGACTGGCTGGACCTGATCTTTCATGATCGTCTCGACTTCCTGCACGAGGACTCGCTGTCGTTCGACATCCTGCGGAAGTACCTGACCTTCGCTGACCTTGTGGGGTCGGAGAAGCTCAAGAACGTGGTGATCGACACCATGCAAGCCAACGTGGCGCATCACAGTATCTATGCGCTGCGCGACTTGCAGGACAACCATCCGTCGCTCAGCGTGTGCTTCGACATCATCCTCGAATGCCAGGCGTATATTGTCGTCACGGAGGGGTGGGCACGGTTCATGGCCCGCACGGGATCAGACCAAGAGCAAGGGGGGTGGGACGGTTTCATCGCGGATAAGGACAACCTCGACATCGTCAACAAGCTGTTGCTCAAGGTCGACGATCTCAACAAGGAGTATGCCCAGAAAAGTCTCATCTGCCCCACGGAGAGGGAGGATTGTAAGTGGCACGATCATGCGAATGAGGAGACGAAAGCCAAATGTCCCAGAAATGATCCGACAAAGCAGAACAGCCAGGCGACGAGTGTTCCAGATTGGAGTGTTTACGATGGTACGCCCACCACAACGGATGGCTATGCTTATCGCGATGAAGAGGCTACACGCCGCCCCGACATCAGCTGCAGCAGTTGAGGGCTGAGGCCGAGCTTGGGTTTCATTGTTGCTAAAAAAGGGACTGACTAATCGGAGGGGTGCTGTGTTCTGTGTGCTCACGTTCTATTGTGCTGTGTTGGGTTTTTGCTGTGTTCTGTCGAGGCACGTTGACTAGCTGCTAGCACGTTGCTTAGGAAGGAGACAACGAAAGGTCCTGCTTGCAAGTAGCTTTCAAGGACATGTTCGATGCACATGGTTGCGTTGAAGGACATGGTTTTGATTCAGCTTAGGCAGATACAGTAGGAGAAAGGGTGGATCAGATTCCTAGTAGATGCCATTCCTTCTGTATCTGAACCTGACCTCAACCTGAACTTCAGCTGTTATGACGTATTACGGTCCCTGGTGCCCTTGAGATCCCTAGCACACGAGCACATGCTGATCATTGAGACGAATAAAACAATTGAGACTAAAGGCTCTGAGAGGTATGGACACGCAGCGTTGTCGGGCTGAGAAGTGCCTGTCTGTTCCGCATGAGTAGCCTTCCCGACTGCCGGGCACTCTAGGACTCTGACTTGTATGTTCACCACGTATTACCCTGTGGGGAGGTACGAAGATGGTGGCGACGAACTTTGCCCTCACTTTCACGGTGGACCACATCCCCGAGAATATCAGTTCGGTTCCAACTGCTTTCAACTCCTTTCTTAAACGATCATGCTAGATCGGATCGGGCATGCTCTCCCTCAATCTCACTCCTTGCGACCTGACCTGACGTGCTGCGATGTTGTCGAAAAACTAGGTCTGTGCTCAACTGCGTCATCACCAACCGGGGCTTGTGGTTCTCTTAAGCGGACAGGTGAGTGGACGTGTGAGTGAGTGGTCGAGTGATTGAGAGGCAAACGGGACGGATGAGCGCGAAAGTGAGCATCGCCGAAGAGAAGGGCACCGAGAAGGGATGTCGTGCGTGATGCATGCTGGGCTCAGGACGGGCTTGGAGGGTGGAGGAAGGTAGACCGCGGTGATGAGGCGGGTTTGATGGTCGGTTTGCCACAGTCCGTACGGGCTGATTCAAGGGGCTAGTTTTTCGCTGGAAAGGAGTCGAAAAGCCAGCGAAGTTTCCTTCCCACACCACACCGCAAATCTTCATACCGACGGCTCGGGCATACTTCTGCCCAGGCTTCGATCTAGCTTCGTCGCTTTGAACTCACGCCCAGAAGCATATGCAGCAGTGGCGAATGGCAATGTCGAACCATCCATCCATCAACCCTTCTTCTTGTCCTTTTTCTTCTTTCCGCCGCTTGACTCTGCGCCGCCTCCGCCTCCACCGCCCATCAACCCCCCCAGTCCGCCCATGCCTCCCATCCCGCTCATCATACTCTGCAGGGCAGCCATATCCGGCATTCCTCCGCCACCACCAGGCCCAAGTCCGGAACCGGCTGAATGGCCCTTCGCCTGCGCGGCCTTTAACTCCTCCATCGCCTCCTGGAAGAAATTTTCCTTGACCCCGCCCCCGCTCACCGCGTTGCTGTGCACCGGCAGGATTGTGCCCATCTTCCACCTCCTCGGCACGACGACCTCGCTCTCCACAAACTTCTCCGGCACAGGCAGGCCCGGGAGGCGCAAGTCCAAGGGAGATTCCTTCGTCGTGGGATGCTCGACCAGCCATTTTCCTATGATACTGTACAGGTGGGCTTTACTCTGCACGTGGCGGCTCATGGGTGTGTTCCCGGCGTCGAAGTCCTTGAGTTGGATCTTCACGCGGCCAGGGTTCGCCCAGTCCTTGGGATGTGTCTTGTCCGGCTCAAACGCTATGCGGAACACATTCTCGCCCAGGCTGAAGCGGATGGCGGACAGGACCTGAAACGCCAGAGGGTTGGGGATTGCCAGATTTTTCGACACGCGCCGACCTTGGGATTTCGACCGCGTCGAGTCGAAGTAGATCGGGTAAATGCATTGGTAGTGTTTGATTTCGGTGGGCACTTGTCTGCGGGACTGGGGGGAAGAGTCGGAGGCCGCTTCGGGGGGAGGTGGCCGGAAGAGCGTGGGGTTCGGTTGTTGAGGTATTGATGAGGTCTGGGCAGCTGTTACGGGCTGGATGACTAGGTCGTCGTTCTGCGGGAGGTAGTTTGAGGGGTCGTCGATGTCGGGATCCGAGTCCGAGAGTTCTTCGACGCGAGCGTGTGACATTGTGTTTACTGGAGAGGGTTGGGAAGGCCGGGGTTAGCTTCAGAGTGGTCTACCCGTGTGTTATGGCGAGAGTATCAAAGTAGCAGCCCATGAACATTCACGACATTGAACGCTGAACATTGAACATTGAACATTGAACATTGGGAAACGTGGGGAAATAAATGCCGCGAAGTAGTTAATCCGATCCGACTTGGCATGCGATCTGAGGGACGTGGGGACGTCCACGACGTCCAGATGCTCTAATGAGATGAATCACAACGGCGATGATATCTACTTTGCATCACACTGGTTCATAGGACAGGGCGTCTACCTGTAGACAAGTACTTTGTCCCTGTCTTCATCTTACCTGCTAAATGGATTCGCGGTGTCGGGGCTTGCTGACGATAAGGTATTGTCTGGGAGTCACCGACGTAGGTACAAAAATGATTGATTTCGGCATCCCCCATACTGGGAGACCGTATGGCGCCTTCCCTTCTACAGTCCTGCGCCGGTCCAGATTTACTCAATATCCCACTCCTCATCCTCGTTATGGCGAATATACGGCACGGGCAAGTCCTTGGGGCCGTACTTCTCCTCCGTGATCGTGAGCCCATTGCCCAAAAAGGCAAAGATATTGGCGGGGTCGCGGTACTGCATCTCGTAGTGCTCAAAGCGCGGGCGTTTCATGTACTTCAGGTGGTGGAACAGGCTGCCCGGCCAGATGTACACGCGGCCGTTTGGTTTGTTGTCCTGTGTTAATGCCACGATAGCGTCAGTAAATGAGTGAACCATGGGAAACTAAAAGCAAGCATATTTCGAGATGGATGGGAGCAGCAAATTGAACACGGCCACGCCACTCACTTTATACCAGCTCTTACAATCCTCCGCCCAGACGCTGTGCTTGGCATGCCACGCATCCATGTACAAGTTCAGCTGGCTGGTGACGTCCTGCTTGGGCATCATCCACCGGATGCCATCCTCCTGCAGCTTCCTGCAGCACTGCATGATATACTCAATGTGGACTTCATGGCTGGGCAGGACGCAGCCCTGGCCCCAATTGCCCCGGGGGCCGTTCACGACGAAGTAATTCGGGAAACCCGGTGCGGCGACCGAAGCATACACGTTGGGCGATTTCTGGTCCTGCATGACCTGGCCGCCGAGGCCCGTGACGCGGAAGTGTGGGAGGTAAGCGATGTAGAAGCCCGTAGCACACGCGAGGATGTCGCATTTGTACTCGGACCCGTCGGCGGTGACGACACCCTGGGGCGTGACTTTCACAATGTCGTCAAACACGCAGGTCACGTTGTCCTTGATGAGGGCCTCGAGGTATCCCTCGCCGGGGGTTAGCCTGCGACAGCCAGGGCTCCATTCCGGGATGAATCGCTTCTTGAGGTCGTCGCGGTCGCCCAGCCTCTTCGCCATGTCGTCCTGGAGGTACTTCTTGGCCATGATGTTCGCCTCCGTCCCGCGCAGGAACATGCGGAAGATGCTGACGACGGACCGCTCGACCTCTCGCCGGTAGTTGAGGTGGTACTCCGGATCGTCGCGGAACTTCTGCTTCTCCTTCTCGGTGTAGGAGTGTTTGCCTGCGGCTTGGGGATCTTGGGCCTCAGGGTCGGCTTCCTTGTTCGACACAGAGCCGATCGGGGTGGCGATGTACGTCTGGTTGCGCATGAAGACCGTGACGTGTGCGGCCGTCTCCTGCAGTTTCGGCACCATCTGGATGGAACTCGAGCCCGTGCCGATGACGGCGACCGTCTTGCCTGTCCAGTCGATGTTCCGGTCCCAGTCAGCGGAATGGGCCAGCGTTCCTGCAAAGTCGTGCAGGCCCTCGATCGCCGGCCATTTCCACTTGTTGACAACGCCGGCGCCATTGACGAGCACGTCGCACGTATCCGTGAAGGTGCTGCCGTCCTTGCGCTTCAGGTCGACTGTCCATCTGGACTGCGTCTCGTCCCACGTGGCGGCCACGACTTCTGTGTTCACCTGGATGTATTTCTCCACGCCGTACTTCCTGGCGAATTTGAGCATGTACGTCTGGATCTCGTCGCTGTAGCTGTAATAGCCGCTCCATTCTGGGTTCGGCTCAAACGCAAAAGTGTACGTGTGGGCGGGGATGTCACACGCACAGCCGGGATATCTGTGTCCTGATCAGATTGCCATGAATCGCTACCGGCTGGTTGCCGATCTGACCTGTTCTCGTACCACGTCCCACCGATCACATCGTTCTTCTCATAGCAGATCAATTCGTAGTTCTTGAGTTGCTTTTCGGCCTTGTGCGCGAACAGGATCCCCGACGCACCGGCGCCGACGTGGATGATCTTCAATGGCTGCGGTGTACATTGCGGATAATCAGGGATGTCGTCCGCAGTGTATGGTCTCTCGTCAATGAGAGGCATCGTGAGTCGCAGAAGTCAGATGCAGATGCAGTTGCCCTCCCACTTCGTGCTTGGAGCTGAGCTTGGTGCGAAATTGATGTGTACACCACCTCTGCCGGACGAAGACAAAGACACTTCAACCTCAATCGGACTCCGTCCACCGTTGCCGCGGTCCTTATGTATGACCGGACGTCGTAAGGCCTGCTTGTTTCCTGTGGGAAAGGAGACCTATTCGAGTCAGGCCTGCGTGTACCGTTGGAGGCCGTATGCCTAATCAGCCACTCCACTCCTAGGCAGGGCCCCCCGTTCGGATATGTAATACAGCGGCAGACATACTGGACCGTGTACACAGAGGGAGCGGGGCTCGGCTAACCGAGGTCAGAAGGTGTCAGAGGCTGGCCATACGCAGACAGGTGCGCAGGGCGAGGAGACGAGGCTGAAATCAGCTGCTGTCCTTGGCGGCTTGTCATATCCGAGGCTCGTTCTCGATGAGGATTTTGCTGAGCCATGGGAGCTCAAAAGACCGGCTGTGGCACGCAATGAAGCATGGGAATCAGGCGTGCCGTAGGCCTGAAGACACTGGGCCGATAAGCTTGCCTTGTAGACATGGGGAGCAGAGAAGGTTGAAACCGGCCACAAAAGAGCAATTGTCGAGCGACTCCTGCCGGAAAGAAACAACACGCCTTCACAAGCGGGACAATATCAAGCAGGACAGCATCAAGAAATACTGTATGAGTCATTCCGTCTCCCCTAATACGCTAGGATCGCTTTGAAAATAAATATCTACTGCTTGCCTCGTCCTCATCTCCCACCTTCTCATAGGGGATCCGCCTACAGGACAGCAGCAACACCGGCAGCAACGGCACCCATGATCATCAGCCCGTTCGAGATGACATTCGATGTCCCGGCATTGCCTGTCGGGGACGCACTGGAGCCACTTCCAGTGGCACTGGGGGTGCTCGAGCTGCTAGAATCATCCGTGGCAGCGCCGAAAACACCACCTTGGACAGTCTCTGGCGATGAGCCTTGAGCGCTGGATGCGGCGGATTTGTAAGCGTCGAGGGTATTGCCGCTGGACCTGTTTCGTATTGTCAGTTTCCATGATGTTTTCCAGCTGGACCAGGCAGATAAACTTACGGAGGGTTCACAACCATGGCCATGCCTCCCTCACAATGTGCAGTCGCTGAACAGTACAGCCACAAGGGATCCGTGCTGTTGACCTGGATCCTCCAGACGTCACCATCATCGGGGAATCCAGAATAAACGCCGGCGCCGCCTGAGATGGGCACGCAAGGAGCGTCGAAGGATGACTGGGCGACGGAATGACCTGAGCCGAATGTGAATTCAACCCAGTCGCCTTCAGCAGCGGTAACAGTGTCGGGAGTAAATGTTAGGCCAGGGCCCACCTTCACTGCGTGGATGCCGGAGGTTGAGGCTGAGGCCGAGGCGGACGTTGTCGTTGATGCGCTGTTGTCGCCGTATTGGGGGGAAGCGAGAGTGGATGTGGCCAGCACACCGAAGATGAGGGCCGTTGAAGAGAGTATGGAATGCATGGTTGTTATAGTTGTGTGGAATGTAGATTGGAGGAAGCAACGGCTGTTCAATCACCGGGATCGAAGTATTTTTGCTTGAAGAGAAGCGGGAGATGTTCTGGTATTCCTGTGAGGGTGCTGGAGTTGAAGGATATTTCTTGCAAGATCGGGGGAGATCTTCAACTCTTTATATCCTCTACGATACGGAGTAAGCAGTCAGGGGAAGGAAATCTCACAGGAACAAACACGGGCCCCCAAGCCCTGCCAAACAGAAAGTGTTTGAACAGCACGGACTCGATTCATGCATACCGTAGGTGCGCGGCTGGGTATGGCCCATGTCCCCTAGACCGGCAATATCGCGAACCAACGCCATGCTGGGACTCGAAACTCCACACGTTTGAAGTGGAAGTCGGGTAAAGCTCTCATTTCAGGGGACGGTGATGAACGAAAAGTCGAAGGATCACAGAGCGCGTGGCCGCGTCCACTCTCCGAAGTTGGTGATGAGAGAAGCTAGCCGCGATGGTAGGGGATTGGACTAGGCCAGCGCTTGTCTCCCGCTGTAAACAATGACGAAACACACTGGAAACATCAAAGCCCAAACCCCTTGGGACCCTGCATCCGTCGAGATTCCCGCCGAGCTCTTGGATCCTTCTGGCTCCAGTGCCGCGTAACCAGACTAATGCAGCTGCCGTTTATCGTACCCAGTACTATCGACTAGGCGGGAAGGAGGTTGTCCAACATGAGCGGGTCGAGAAAGGAGCGAGGTCGAAAATAGATTCTGGTGCACTCGTGGAATACTGGGTAGATTAGGTTAGGCAGGTTTAGGGTGAAGCCGATGGATTGAGGTGCAGCGGGGAGGGGGGGGGATACCCCTATGGGGACTGCTCCGCGCTCCACTGTCGCCCAAGCACTCTGTAAACCGCCTAAAACTTGGGCCGAGGCCTGATGGCTCAGCCTTGCCGTATAAGGACTCCGGCCAGGCCGCCAGGCGAGGCTGTCATAGACATGCTTACACCGTCCTTGGTAGACTTGCCACTGACATGCAAGGCAGAAGGGCCGTGGCAACGGCATGTCTGCGGTTGTCACAAGATCTGCTCTGGAAGCTGTGACGGTGGGGAGACTCTCGAGTCATCCTCTTCAAAGTTATGTTGGGTTGACGGCATTCGACCGGGAAAGCTAGCTTGAGATATATATTTAGGCCTTGCCTCCCTGAACCGCTTGGTCTCGAGCCAATCGGCAATAACATGCTTGTGAATGTGTCAAACCATCAACACCACAATGTCATCTCTTCATCATCTCGTGGGTACCGTGTACGAATCGCGAATGCGACCCATAAGGATGCGGAAATGCGACGGCTGGATGTTTGCCTGTCGGTGATTGTGCGGTATGGATCCGAGGCGACCTCCTTCTGGCCATCGATGTCCATGGGTTGAGCAATGTCACTAGTATCGTGAATGGAGGCACGAACGGGTCGGACTCGCCGGCGATGGGACACAGTTCTCCTTCTGGAATTCCAAATGTCCAAGGCTAGCTTCGATATTGGACGCGTGGACGGCAAGCACCTGCCCAAATCATACCGCATCTCTGAAGGTATCTCTGTGCATCCGGTCAGATGCGGCAGCCGCCAATCTCTCAGTCAGATCTTCGTGCCAAAAATATCTCTGGCTTCTTTGGGCGATGGCCTGGAGGCTCGAATGCGCGCCGCGGCATGCACGAAAGATTCGTCCTCCCAATTGCCATGACGGGGAGCCATTTCCGCCTGTTGCCACGAGGACTGCTGCCACCCAGATCATGCTCCCACGGGCATCTTCCTCGAAGCATTCCATCTGTTTCGTGACTTGTGCCATACAATGGAGCCGGAGACCCCATTCCATAACAGAGTAGACAACTTGATCATTCATGTAAATACAAAACGCACACAGCCCAAGAACCAGCAAGCGTTCTGTCGCCCCGAGCTTGTCCTGTTGCAGCAGGTCAAAGGCTCGGAACGAATCCAAGGCCATGGCATCCGCGATGCTTTGGACAGCCTCTCGCGCTTGGCCTCCTTGAGCAGTGTCGGCAAACAGCTGCATCCACTGGCTGATTCGTTCGACCAGGCCCAGAATCTGCATGTTCATGGGAACGACGCCAAACAATTCCGCGAATCCCGGAGGTAATTTGGCCAATCGATCCGTTCGATCCGGTGGGAACGAGTAGTGGGCGCGTTCAGCCACGGGCGACCCATCGTCGAAGCTTGCGCTCCTTACATGGTCGAATTGTCGGTAGTTCAAGAACCTTTCAAATCTATCATTGATCAGCAACCACTAGACTGGGCGAGTCAGCAGAGCCTACTGCAGAAGAAGGAGCTTGACCCATTTGCTCGAATTGGGAGAGTCTACGCCGCCTCTGAGATGGATAATGTGCCGCAAAGCACCAAGATGCGTCCCCATGGCCTGCATATTATCCTGCATAAGCTAGACTCTTGGTTAGCTGGACTATTTCATGGAAGCATGGAACTTACTTACCTCTGTTGCAGCTAACATGAGGATAGTCCACATCACAGAATCCGAAGTGCATGTCTGTGATGTAGAGATCCTCTCCCGAAGCTCGCGAAGCACAGTACTGCGGTGTGTCAACAGCAGCTCGGCAGCACTCCCCGTCTCTGGGCTGAACCGGTCTCGCATTTCAGACACCCATACGACTAACGCTTGCGCCAACATTTTGTCTTCGAGCATGACAGGATCAAGGAAGTTCCGGGGCTCGAAGCTGATACTTTTGTGGCGACGATGTATGACAAAAGGGGCATAGCACCGATATACTGGGAGGAACATGGTTAGCGGAGGCATACTGGAGGGAAGAATGACATACAGAACTCGATTGCGGCATTTGGGTCGAGATTAGGGTCGCTTCTGAAAGCGCGACCGAGGTTGAGCTGGGCAAGAAGCCCAGAGATTGTACGAAGCTCCACCGCTGCTCTATCTGGTTCCAACACACTCGTAACATGTCTGGGAGGGCTATGACCTGTCGACAAGCCGAGCTGCGCATTGCTAGATGAGGTCGAGGACGAAGGGCGACGCTGTGAGGAGTCGTTGTCGCTTCCCGTAGGAAGATTACCGAGCTTCATCCTGTACATGTAACCTTCTTGCGTCAGCTTGGATCGGACGGATCCCCAGTTGGGTGTCTTCTTGTCCATGTGTGCCGACGACAGGGAAGGTCGTCGACGTAGGGGTCACTGGAAAGTGGTTGATTGTTTCCGATGCGGAGGAGGGTCGCCGTTACAACAAATTCATTTCCTGCGACCGTTATATAGCAAGGCCAACAAGTCCTCTAGCTGAAATCCATGATCTCATCCCCTTGATGAAGGTGCGCACAGTGAAGACCCGTGTCAATCACCGTGAGCATTGCTTTGTGGATGCCCTGTCCCCCTGTCATGGCCATTGCCTGCACGGACACGCGATGATACATCGACGGTTTTTGCCATTTCGAGACAATGTGGCGCCCATCATCATGTAGGTGCCGTGTGATGTGGTTTTCTCCTGGAGCTGATGTCTTGATGCTCAGAAGCCTCGACCATGGCTGTCGGGACATGTATACCAAAGGGACGAGCGAGTTGTGGCGTTCCCGGCCCAGATCTTCGGATCGAGCATAGTCCCTGGCTTGCCTGAGACCTGAATGGTGGGATCCCGTCACCCGATCAAGCCACCAATGCCCAATTCAGTGTTTGTTCAAGTCTCTGGAAACCACGGCTTTGGGGTGGGTCAGTCCGACTCCGGGCGCAAACGCTTCATAGGTCGCTTTCTGGCCGTTCCTTGCCTGAATTCTTGCGAATCTACGGAGTAGCCCCAAGGAGCGACCACACGTTCTTCGCGCTTTGGTGTCGGCAATCCCGAAGGTAGGGTCCTGCATGATTTGGTAAGGTGCAAATGGCATTTTGAATCGAGCCCTATTCGTGAATCGGGCAAGGCTATCTGACCAAAACATGGGTGCTGGGTAGTGCAGTTTCCAAAAGAGCATGGCTGATGGCCAAGGCAGTGGCAAGGAGTATCGTACCAAAATGGATTGTGTAGAGCAAGTAGTGATGCACAGGCCGTAATGTCGTCGATGGCGAACGCCGAGTTTTGGCAACCTCGCAGGTAGCTCGGTAGTCCTGTCGCCGATGCACATATCATCAGTTGTTTGGTGCAGCTGCTCATTCTGGATAGAATTCAGCAGAGCAGCCGGTTCAATGTCACTGCACCAACAAACCCGTTTTCAAAGTTGCCATTTCGGCTTCCCTTCAGCTCGTGCAGAAGAGAAACTTGAGTTCGATATTCTCCCTACAGATACTCGAGGATGGGCCGAGAGGTCGTCGGCGATCCTTCTCACAAGAGGTCTCAGGCCCCTTGGCAGAATGTGCCGGTTCTAGACCACGGACGGGATAGGAGGGAGCATGTTCAATCATGGACGCTGCCTTGTACTGGAAGCTGTTTTCCTCGTGGTGTAATTAATCTTCGCTGTATCGCTACAACGTCCGCGGATTGATGCGGCCCTGCCAAGTTGAATTGTGCTCAAACTGAGCTCGCTGCTGCCATCGCGAAGGAGCCAGTTTCTTATAACTAGACATCGAGCGGCGCTTCGGCCGTAAGAAAATGCATAATTCTCGTGAGCGGGTAAACCGAACATGAAGCGCGGGTGAAGCGGTCGAGCGTGAGACACGGCAACCTACCACAGTACGTTTTGGTGGGGATCGGTAAGGTAATCAGTGGCTAGGCGAAGCGCGCAAGTTGAAGGTCATGAAGCTTTCAACCTCGGAACTCCCAGCCCAGGAATCATTCAGAAAAGTCCGTGAGATCATGTGCGATTCTTTGGGAGCCCCAGAATACCAAAGCGCATTCAAGGTGTTCGAACGCCCAAGCTGGATCGATGACGACTGTTTTGATGTAGCTGTCAAGGTCGCATGATAGATATGAAGCTCGACTGCGGCGAGCGACCCGCACAATGTCGTGATTTAGTAATTACACGACTGAGCAGCCGCTCGTGGGATTCAGAAGTGTGAGTGCTCTAGTCTTCCGAGATTCTTCGTCTCGTCGCCGTTGCCCTGTTTCACGCACGGCATTCTCTCACATCTCCGCTCGCCACTCGTATAATGCCCTCGTCGAAGGACAAATATACGGATCCCGAGTTGCGGGATGAGGTTAAGGAACAAGTCCAGCAATCTGATAAGGGTGGGGCGCCTGGACAATGGTCTGCTCGCAAGGTTCGGCGCAGTGTAGGCTGGCTCTGCTGTCTCAAGCTGACTGGCTCCACAGGCTCAATTTAGGGCCAAAGAGTACAAGAGTAGAGGCGGTGGCTACAAGACCGACAAGAATGACCAGGAGAGTCGCAGAAGCATCTGAGCAAGTGGACGGAAGAGGAGTGGCAGACCAGGGAGGGCAGCGGGCATGCAAAGCAGGAAAATGGTTCCCGGAAGCGATATCTACCAAAGAAAGCCTGGACGAGGATGACTGAGCAAGAGCAGGAGGATACCGAGGACAAAAAGCGACAGGGCAGCAAGTCAGGCGAGCAATATGTGCCGAATACCTCTCGTGCAAAGTCTGCCAGGAAGAAAGCGGACGACGAAGAAGACGAAGTCTTTGAGAAGGGGCAAGGCAAGGGCGAGGAGACTGGCCGACAAACACGGACTAGGTCACAGAAGGCAGCTGAGCAATCAGAGCGATGGCGAGCTACCGAGGACGCTGAGAAGGGGGCACGACCCAATAGCAAGCAAAGTCCGACGCCGAAAAATGCCGGCCAGAAACGTGTTCGCGGTAGAGAAACGAAGGACGGCGCAGAAGGGAAGCTACCCAACAAGAAACAAAGAGATAAAAGGGACCCTCCGAAAGACCAAGAATAACGGCACGCTCGGGTCAAAGCAGGACAACACACGTCGGCCAGGCAAACAGGCCTCCAAGGCGAAATTGCTGGACAGAGGCCAGGCCAGCGTTGCCAAAGTCATCAAGACCAACACAGAGGTGGATGGAAAGCAAAGTCAGAGCCGGCAAGGATGACCCGTGCAAACCCGAGAACGCTGTCTTTTGGTTGATCCTTTGCTGGGTGCGCACGAATCTATTTCACCGTAACCCGGGTATATTCGTGCTTAGTGTATCATAGCAGTCTTGGTCGATAAATTTATAGTTTTGCTTTAGCAGCACCACCTGCCTTCGCCAGGATCGGCTCCATCTTGGTTGCTGTCCGTTGCGTCAGCTTTCGCATTACCAGTATAGGGACGGGAATGGCACCTTTCATCACGTTGCCTTTGACCTTCAGTTTCCCGCTCATGAAAAGTGTCTGCGCCTTTTGCTTGCCGGCGATCAATTTGGCAAAGTTCTCATCGGACAGAATGAGCGTTACTGGCATCCGTCAGTCCCACCAAGCCCTTCACAAAAATCTTGTATTGGAATGTGTACCGTCAGCCTTCTTGCCCTCGGGGGCCTCGCCTTTGCCCACCTTTCCTGTCTCCTTGAGATCGATATACCACGCCTCCTCGTTCCCCTCGGCGTTGGTCAGCTTGAAGGTGAAGACGGCACCTCCCTGCTTAACAGCTTGTTTGCGTTCGGCCTCATTGGAAGAGAGGGCATCGTTGATGGCATCGAAAGCCACTGATGAAGGGAAGGCGTCTGAGGAGCAAACATCAGCGGTGCTCCGCGGAAGGGTGAGGAGGGTGTACAGTACCGTTCTTGAGAGACATTGTGTGTAACTGCGGGCTTGAGAGAAGGGACGTTCGGGAAAATGCAGAACGGTAAGTGGCAGCGTACGTAGAGTGTAGACCAAGCCGGCCTCCTGTTGCAACAGTGGCTGGTACGTATTTAAGTCGAATGTCGCAGTCGAAAGTGATCACATGGCATGTCAAAGGAGCAGCGAGTCCGGAAACCGAAAGATGAAGTCATCCTGCCTTGAAGACAAAAACAAACATGTGAAAGGGAAAGAATTCGCCGAGGCTCATCTCAGCCTCACTTTCGCTTACACTTTCTCTTACCCCGGACTTGTGTTGGCACCAGTGACTGGTCGGTGACTGGTGCTCTGGACTGAGGCTCCGGTTTTCTGCTGTGTGCCCGCAGTGTATTGTAGGATTCCGCACGCACGCCGACTAGATCTCAGCAATAAGTGTGACACAGCGCCAGCAGTATGTACGGAACTTTGCTTTGCGCGGCTGCCTAGACACGGGAACCGAGCAGTGCACACGCGCGTGGCTCGCCAAAGGACTGGGACCGCAAGGAGCGGCACTTATGCGTCGTCCACGTCCCCCTTCCCATGTGTTCCCTGATGGCTACCAAGGAGCTGACAGCAATGCGATTGACCGCGATACAGCCTTGTCGAGTACTTCCTCGCACCCATGGTCACACTTCAGCCTGTGGTGATACCCAGGACACCCGGCTATTTGCTGCGGGAAGGATGCGTTTCACAATCATTGTCTTTCAAGAGACCGAGTTAACCGAACCGGAGCAAGGCGCTTCACGAACCTACTCGAGGAAACAATGAGGGAGCTTCAACCAGTTCGACAGCAGTTCCTAACCGTCATGCTGCAGAGGCTGGCGAGAGCTTGGCCGGTGGAGAGAGACCCTCACATTGTACAGTCTGCGAACTACCAACAAGACACTTCTCAGGAATCGACTCACGGACGCCAGTATCGTACTCACCCTTCTGGCACCCAGCAATCCTTCGAAGGGTTTAATGCGTTCGCATTGACAATGTTCATTAGCACACTTATGCTGATTATCAGGTTGACGGCATTTGATATCACGCCAGCTGCTTCTTCGTCTCCATTTCAGAGAGTGTGCTGCTGCTCTTTGGTGACTGGAAGATCCGAGAAAGGAACATATGGTCCCTGCACGCTGTGTTTCTACCTGCTGCCTCGCATATGCGGCCAAGTAAGTTTGTGATATGCAGCCATGTATCACGATTCCAACTCAATCTACGGCGTCAGACCGCAACCACCTTCCCAGCCCCAGAAAGTCTGGTCACACCAGAGAATGAAAGCTCAATCTCACCGGTGAGTGCAATGATTCGCGGTTGTAGTTGCAACGCTCCTCCGATTTGCAAGCGAGGAAGCCCTGCTGTGGTATTGAGCCTGCGGCCACGTCAAGATATTGTACTACGTCTTTGTGCCGGGCCTTCTGCCTGCTAGAATCGAATGCCTTTATATCTAGCGCACTTGACAGGCAAATCTGAACAACAATTCTCAACATTCAACAGCTATTCCTCGACGAAAGGCAGCAAGTCAAAACTATGGCCCCCCTAATCGAACTCGACGCAACAGTGGCAGACCTCTACCGTACCCACGGCATCACAGGTCCCTTCATCACGTCGACACACTGCTGCTTCGCCCACCTAGATCTCCATCCATTCTGGCCTCGAGAGACCGTCTTCCCCGAAGACGAAGAACCCATCCCGTACAGCGCCGACGAGCAAGAAAGAAACCGCATCAGGAAGATCGTTTTAGGGCTCAAGCCAGTAAGGCGGGCCCTCGTCGTCGGCGACATGGACGTTATATTCCTATGCCCGCGCGCGGCGAAAGAAAATGTCGACCGCGTCTTCAACCAATTGATTCCCGAGCAGCGGCCCCGAGCGCAGTACATCGACCTCGAAGGCGAGAACGTCGACCAACAGCTCCGCCAACTAAGCCAGGGCAAAAAGCTGGTCTACTGGCGTCCTCAAGGTTGGATGCTGGAGCACCAGTGCCTCGTCCCCCCGAGCGTGGCCTACGAACTCAACTCGAAACTCTACCTCGTAAACTCAGGGATCCGCACCCCGGCCTCAGAACCGATCCAACTGCCACCCAATATCTCCGACTCCGTCCTCGCCACGCGCAAGCTCCCCTTTGTGGTCAAGCTCTTCCTCGCAGCCTGCGGATTCGGCACCCACCTGGTGACCAGCGAGGAGCGCCGCAAAACCATGCTCGCCGCCATGGCCGAGTACCAATCTCGTGGTGGCACCCACGTCCTGCTGTCCGAGTACATCCGCGCCAAGCAATGCGACCTGAGCGCCCACTTCATCATCGGCGCGCCCTCGGACGCGCACAACAGAGACAACCCGCTCATCATGGGGGTCGCAACGCAGAGCCTCACCAACGACGGGCACTGGACAGGCAGCAGCATCGACTACGCGGCGCAGGACGAGCTACGCGATCTCCTGCGCACCTCGATCCGCGACACGACGCGACGCCTGCCCGAATCCTTTGTCGGCTGGTGCGGCGTGGACGTCCTCATCGACGAGCAGGACAGCCAATGGGTTGTCGATTTGAACGCCCGGTTCACGGGGTCCATGGCGCTGTGTCTTCTGTCCTCGCACTTCTACAAGCGGCTCGGCTTTCGATTCGCCGAGGCTGGCTCCTTCCAGTACCGTGGCGAGTGCGGCGACGTAAGCAAGATTCTTTCCCGCGATATCGAGACCGGCAAGGTCATTGTGAATGCCATGGTCAGCATCGACGAAGGGGTGAATATGGTGGATCTTATATGGGGAGGGCATAGCCGGCAGGACTTAGCTCTGACCGCTGACTTGCTGAGGACGCAGCTCAAGCATGAGCGTGGGTCGGTCGAAGAGGTCTGAAGAAGTGTTCAAGCGCTGGCCCATGATATGAGTATTTACCCTCTCAGCGGCGGCGATACGTACCTGCTACAGTAAGCCTACAGACCATTCAACTCGACCCTGCGCTTCAACACGTTTCTCGCCTCTCCTTCGCTGAGATGATCTAGCCCCATTTCTCCCAGCGCATTTCGCGCCGCTTCATTGCTCTCGAAAATCCGCCGCTCAGCCTCCCATAGCCCAATATTTGTTCGGCTGCCTTCATCGCCCGCGACGCCCCTACCTCCTTGATCTTCCTCGTCGTCAAACCCCCAATCATCTTCCTCACTGGTAGCCTCATTCTTCGACGCATCCAGAGTTAAGAGATAGACGGCCTCTTCAAGCCGTCTGAGACTCCCACCTGTGGCCGCCCGTAATTGGCTCTGCTTCTCGATAATTGTCTTGATCTCGGAGAGATCTCTCGCAAATTGTGCCGCCCCAGCCGCCGAAAATGTATGGTGCATGAGGACGTTATCGTAAATCTCGCGCTGAAGTGTCAAGCAGTAATGCTTGATGATCCGGCGCTGCGAACCGGGAGCCAACACGCGGGACAGGTAGCCGACGAGAGTGGTTGTGGTCTGCAAAAAGCTGTTCAGGCCGGAGGAGGGTGGTATCCCCGATGGATCCGAAGGTATCTCGGCAAGTGATGACCACTGCGCAAACTTTGCGTACGGTCGAAGCGCAGCTTTCAGGTTGACGTCGAAGAAGCGGAGCATTTCCTCTTCACTCCGCTCACGGAGGCGGCGGTACGCCGACGCCGTCTGATCAAATAACCCGCTCCCATCAACGTCCGCGTCGTCGTTTGTGCCATTCGCCTTGATAGTGGTGGAAGTTTTCTCCGCAACGTCTTCGACTCTCAGTCCTGTGCCCACTGAGGCGTTGTTGCCGCTGTTTGCTTTGGCGCGGTATTGCAGCTCGTCCCAAAGTTCAAGGAAGAAGACATCATCGCTCCAGTCTGACATTTTGCGCTCGAGGAATTCGGCACTTCCAAAGACTTTGACCAGTGATTCGAGACCTTTCAGACCGAAGGCTTCGGATTCACTTTGGCCCTGGAGGAGTCGGCCTGCTGTGTGAGATGAGACAAGGTAAGCTTGTAGCGCACCGTGAAGGTGGTTGTGGTAGTCATCAAAGACGGAGAGCTGGATTTCGAGGAGGAAATTCATCTTTTGGCTGAAGGAGGAGAGACCGCGGTAGCGGTCTGTGATTGTCTCGAGGAGGTCGTTGACGCGGATGGCGCCTTTCGTCGGCTTCGTTTGCCCGGGCTCGGCGTCGAGGTCGATGTCGTTGCTATCTGGGGCATCCCTGATGCTCCTGTAGCGGGAAAGTGCAAAATCTTTCTCAACTCGTAGCCATGTACCGAAATAGCCGTGAGTGTTGAGCATTCGCCAGGTCAAGCCTTTCCACTCGGCCACCATTCTGGGAATAGGGATATATCCCCATGTCTCGCGAAGAGTAGTATCGAAGGCCATTAGCTCGTGCAGGAAGTGAGACAAGAGTTGTGGTTGCTGGGAAATCTGTGGTAGGAATGACAGACACTTTGCTTCCACCATGGGCAGCAGAGCAGTGATGAAGGACGACGTTGCATCGGTATAGATCGATTCCAGCGCTTCTGAGTTCGCGGCTCTTTCATCGAGGATGGGGCCAAGCATGTCGTTCATGAAACCGCTGTGGCGCTCCAGAAGGTCCAGAACATGTGTGAGGAAGTATTCCGGTTTGTCCAGTCGATTGGTCGGCTTGTCACCATAGAAATGATAACGAAACCTTACTGCAAGAGGCTGGACTATTACTTCGAGTGGAAGAAGCACCACTGGGTCGGGAGCGGCAGATCGACTTCGCATGTCGATGTCTGCAAATGCTTCAATCAAGTCCGGATCCTGAAGCTGGAGAAGTAGCTGGGTTTGTTCCTCCCATTTGTGGCGCAGATTTCCCCGGAAGTTCAGCTCCTTTCCAGGCCACTTCGCCTGCTCTAGCGTCTTCCGAAGGTCGTTCTCCAGAGCATCTTTCAAGGTGGCATAAAGATGCTTTGACGTCTGCTCGAATAAATACACAAGCTGAGGGGCGGCGCCTTCGGCAACTGTTTGTGCATCCTGGACATGTTTCCAAAGGGCTCTTATCCGATTGTATGCCTTGACTGACAGGGTTGATCTCGCTTCATCATTCAACGTGTTCAATTGCTGTACCATTTCGAGGTAGCCTTGAGCAGTCTCTAGACTGTGTACCTTGCTCATCCGACCTTCGAACTTTTGCGCTGCATCGTCGCTGACCATGGACCGGGCAAGCTCTTGAAGCCGCTTGTTCAGGTCCACTTGCTCTCTCTGGTATGCTTCTGCTTCCGTTCGCAACTCGTCTGATCGCTCATCAACTCGCTTTTGTGCTTCAGTAAGGTCTTTTCTGGCGTCCTCTAGCTAATCCGATGTAAGCGGTGGACTTAAAAGTTCAAAGCCAGAGCATACCTGCTTCCGCAATAGGCCTTGTTGTTCTTGTACTCTTTGTAGCAGGGAGTCCACCTGGTCAAGGTCCGCCGCGGTTTGGATCTTGTCGTTCAAGTAATCGTCCACTCGAGTTCGGGCATCCCCAGTCTTTGTCCGCTGAAGTTCAGCCATATTGGCTAGCTGGGCCGACCGTTTGTCTGGATTTGAAGCCGAATGGGTAGTAAGTTTATGCCGGAAGGTGAAGTTGACATCTGTCTTTCTTTTCGTTCACTTTCTCCAACTGCGACCGGCGCGTCATGGAGTTGGAGACGCGACCCGCCACCCACCGAGCCACCATCTCAAGCCTGTGATGAGGTCACGGCAAATTCACTTGTGCTACTAACAAAGAAGACCACACAATGATAATCCGATAACTGGTTTCCGTCGCACTGGCCACAGCGCCAGTGCCAATACAAAAATATCATGGAGAGTCCCGCGAAGAAGCGGAAGAAGAACGACTCGAAGCCCAGCGCAGTACCCCATCGCAACCTCGACTTCTTCTTTCGCAAGCAGAACGACAAGAAGCAGGATGCGGGAAATCGCTCTCCGGAGATCGGCCGCGAAGACGTGCAGGACCTTACAACCAAGCAACACCTCTCGGACGAAGAATTGGCCAGGAAGCTGCAAGAGGAATGGACAAGAGAAGACGAACAGAGAGTATATACCCACCAGGATGCTAATGGTCACGTCTCGCCGGGGAAAGTGGAAGATAGAGAACACAAGGCGGATGAAGATCGCCAGGAATTTGTTGCCGCCGCATTGAAGGATACTCCTGCCCCGGAGTCTCAGCAAACGGCCAGTGCCACGAGGAAGGGTGTCCTCGGTTTACAATCTACCACCTCGGATGAAGACACGATCACTTTGACCGTTCCGTTTGATCAGAGCCCCTTGACATACGATCCTTCTCAATACGTATCGGGGTTGAAAGAGCACTGGGCTAGAGACGGAGGAGATGCGTCCTATGCTCTTCTCACCAGATGTTTTGTGCTAGTTAACTCGACCCAAAGCCGTATCAAGATCGTGGACACGCTGGTGAACTGCATTAGGACCATCATTGAAACAGATCCAGATAGCCTACTCCCTGCTGTCTGGCTAGCCACGAACTCCATCTCGCCACCATATATCTCCCTGGAACTCGGTTTGGGCGGCTCGGCGATTTCAAAGGCCCTGAAGAAGGTCTGTGGCCTAGATAACGCGGGTCTGAAGACACTCTACGATAAGCATGGCGATGCAGGAGACGTCGCATTTGAGGCGAAGAAGAGGCAAAGCTTCACGCTCAGGAAACCGAAGCCTCTCACTATCAAGAGCGCTTACCAAACCTTGGTCAAAATCGCAAACAGCAAGGGCAACGGGAGCGTCGAGCAGAAACAGAGACTAGTTGAACGTCTCCTGCAGGACGCTCGAGGACCGGAAGAGTCTCGATATATCGTTAGAACGTTGGTTCAGCACTTGCGCATCGGCGCGGTCAAAACGACTATGCTCATTGCGCTGGCTCGAGCATTCCAACTCTCTCGCCCAGCAGGTGCAGACTTTCCCATCAGAGACCCCGTCGAGCTCTCGAAGCTCAAGAAAGAGGAACTTGCCGTTGTATGGTCGAAAGCGGAAGAAGTCGTCAAGACCTGTTTTGCGCGACGACCGAATTACAATGATCTTGTTCCCGGGCTGCTAGAAGTTGGCGTCTCAGATGAACTGCTCCTGCGTTGCGGTCTGGCATTGCACATACCCGTCCGGCCTATGCTTGGAAGCATAACGCGCGACCTGAGCGAGATGCTCACCAAGCTCCAAGGCCGGGATTTCAGCTGCGAGTACAAGTACGACGGTCAGCGCGCGCAGGTCCATTGTGATGCCCGCGGCAAAGTCTCTATCTTCTCCCGCCACCTTGAAGTTATGACCGACAAGTATCCCGACCTTGTGGCGCTGGTGCCCGAGATCCGCGGCGATGGCGTCTCCAGCTTTATCCTCGAAGGCGAAGTCGTCGCCGTGGACAGAAACAGCGGCGAGCTGAAGACCTTCCAGACTCTGACAAACCGCGCAAAGAAAGATGTCGACATCGGATCTATCCAGATCGACGTCTGCCTCTTCGCATTCGACCTAATGTACCTCAATGGCGAACAATTACTCGACCGGCCGTTCCGCGAACGCCGTGGCCTGCTTCGCAGCATGTTCGTGGAGAAAGAACACCACTTCACGTGGGTGAAGAGTATCGACGCCACCTCCGCCGACTCCGAGACCGTGCTCGAGTTCTTCAAGACGGCCACGGACATTAAATGCGAAGGCATCATGGTTAAGGTCCTGGACAACCTACCAAACCCGGACCTCACGCCTCCCGAAGATGGGGACCACGATGGCGCCGACGGGACGGTTTCTCCTGCTCCGCCTCCCCTGCCAGTAACGCCGAACAAAAAGAAATCCGGCACGACCAAGCGATCCGCTCCCTCGGCACACGATGACAAAGAAAGGGAAAAGGACAAAAGTACCCGCCGCAAAGCTCTCCTCTCGACCTACGAGCCCGACAAACGCCTAGACTCCTGGCTCAAAGTGAAGAAAGATTACGCCCAGTCCGCCGACACAATCGACCTCATCCCCGTGGCAGGCTGGCACGGCCAAGGCCGCAAGGCGAAGTGGTGGTCCCCCATCCTGCTGGCATGCCGCAACCCCGAGACCGGAAGTCTCGAGGTCGTCACGAAATGCATCAGCGGCTTCACCGATAAATTCTACCAGGCTAACAAGGAAAAGTACAGCGAAGAGGGTGATAACACCACGCGCCACAAGCCGAGCTATGTCGAGTACTCGGGCCCCACGCCGGAGGTATGGTTCGAGCCGCTTGAGGTGTGGGAGATCGCGTTTGCGGACATCACGTTGAGTCCGACGTACACGGCAGCGATTGGGTTGGTGAGCGAGGAGCGGGGGCTGAGCATGCGGTTCCCCCGGTTCCTGAGGGTGCGGGATGATAAGAGCGTCGAGGATGCAAGTACGAATGAGTTCCTTGCGTCGCTTTATAGGAAGCAGGAGGCTAGAGTTCGGGAGACCGGTCCGGGGCCCGGGCAAGGCTCCCGGGGTCGTGGCGGCGACGGCGATGAGGCCGACGAGATCGAAGACCAATGAAGGGAAGTCCAGCGAGCCGTCAGTACTCGAGCTCGGAAGATCTCGACCTTCGCCCGTTCGTATGGCCTTTCTTGTAATCTACCATCAGAGAATACTGCATGCGTCTTGTCGCGATGATCACGGACTTTCTACTCTCTCGGTGCCGCAACATTGCAGAATTGACATGATCTGCATCGTGAGGTTGAATCGTTGTGACAGCGAGGACGAGAACAGTCTGTACTTCGTGAGCTCTTGATTCGGTGTAGTGAGTCCGGCGTGGGAGCGTGATTGCGAGGATTGGAAGTGAGAACGACGAGTGGGCGGGCCGCACAGAGAACAATGACCAAAAGCAGGCGCGCCGACAAACAATCCGGTGGCCATCAGCACGAAGGAAAACATCTAAGAGCCATGAGAAAGACATCCCCCGACTCGATTTTGAATTGAGGGTGGATCGATAAGTGCACCGTTGCCGCCACAAGCGCAATGGGAGCCGACGGGAGACAGGCACGCAACACAGCAACACTCGTGACGGAAGCCAGATGGGGTCGTGAACGTGATCAATTGCTAATGGCGAGGCAGGCGCTTCCAGGCACTAGCTGCGATGAGAGCGGGTCAACGCTATTGCCATTGACTATGCACCTAATGGACTGGTTTCTTCTCGGCAAGGACGTCGACCCAATTCTGCTCATCCTTGGGTCGACGAATGCCGCCGGCGCCGGGGCCGGCGAGGAACGACTCGCCCTCCCTGCCGAACGCGATGAGCTGCTCTTCACTGCACCAATCGCCCATGGCCTGGATCTGGGTTAGATGAAGCATTTCGTCAAGGGGGGGAGGGGACACGTACCATCAGGCCAACTGGGACATTTTCATCCGTGTAGCCCATTGGGCAGCTGATGGCGGGATTGCCCGTGAAGTTTGCCAGATACACGTACTCCATACTCCGCAAGCTCATGTCGCCATCACTCACCCCGTAGCCGCTCGTCAGATCGCTGGGCGTGCCAATCTTCCACCCGGCGCAGGGCGTCGTTGGCGTCAAGATCAGCATGCCCGGGTACTGCTCCCACAGCCATGCGAGGTGGCACATGAGGAGGTTCCGCAACTTCTGGGAGTACATAAAGTCCTGCGCGGTGGCGTGGCCGCCCGCGACATTCAAGAGCAGTTGATTATGCCACGACAGTTTCGCCATCTTTTCGCGGGTAATCTGACTGCGAGCCTCGGAGAGAATCGTCAAAGCATGCGCTTTTTGTCCCTCCGGGATGTATGGGATCTGAATCTCGACGACTTCGTAGCCCTGGGTTTTGACATAGCCATCAACGGCGGCATTGAACATGTCCAGGACCACCTTGTCGGATCGATTCACCCACGTACGGTCGATGGCTAGGTATTTCTTCCCTGTCGACGCAGTGAACGAGGGCTTCACGAGGCTGCTAGGAAACCCGGGACTTCTAGCTGCTCCCGGGTCCGGTTGAGCCATAATGCGATAGCCCAAGGCCAGGTCGTCGATGCTGCTGGCCATAGGGCCATAGACCACAACGCTGTCAATCCAGTCCTTGCTGACTCTGGGAGATACTCGGCCATGAGTCGTCTTGAGGCCATAGATACCACAGAACGACGATGGCAGTCGAATTGACCCGCCACCGTCAACTCCGAGAGCAATTGGAACAATGCCAGCCGCCACGGCGAAAGCAGAACCACCGGAACTGCCGCCGGTGTAGTAGCCATTGTTGTGTGGATTCAATGGCGTCCCCCAGGTCTGATTGTTGTTCGTCGTATCAAGGCCGGCCTCGTGCATGTTCGTCTTTCCGATAATCACGGCGCCTGCATCTTGCCACTTCTGGACACACCATGATGTTCCACCAGTCTTGTCCGTGAAGTCGAGCTTACTTCCTTTGGTTGTTTTGTAGCCCGCCAAATCTACCTCGTCCTTTATGGCCAAAGGTACGCCGTCAAGTTCACTGAGCGGTTTCCCAGCTTGATATCTTTCCGTAGAAGCTTTGGCAGCGGCTCGAACGAGGTCGATTTTGGAATCAATGAAGGCAACGGAGTATCGACCGGCGGGCTGGACGTCCCTCCGTATCAGGGGTAGGAGCTGCTCGACGACATCGGACGGGGTGAGCTTCCCAGACTTGTACAGTGCATGATAATCGGCGCAGGTGTAGTAGTCTGTGCTGGAGGTTCGGGGCCGCACTGCTGGCAATTCGGCCAAAGCGGCTGGAAGCTCAGCTGGCTCATGGCGAGGCCAGACGGTCGGGTCCAGACGGATCTCGTACTCGTCAAGATACGGCGTGTCTTTGAGCCTGTCGAAGCGATTGAGCTTCCAGAAGATGCTCTGTATCCAGCTGGACGACGAAATGCTGGAGACCCCTTTAGCCGCATGCTGCACGAGAGGGAAACGTCAGTCCATACATCTTGGAGAGCACGGCTAGCGTGGCGCCACGCAAGACAGGGTTCGAGCCCGCCTCGTTCTTGTAAGGCACATCAGGACCTTTGCGAGCTTGCGGTCTGTTCAAGAATGGGCTCGTCGGCACCTCGCCCGCAGGAGTCATTTCGTCTGCGTCTGGCTTCGAGGCTCAAACACGTTCGTGGAGTCGACGCTTGCCGCACATGCCGAGTACATGAGGCAGTTGGAGGGCCAGACGGCTGGCGGTAGAGCAATCTGACGGGGGGTTGTAGAGTCGTTGTCGGGGAATTCGGGGCTGCTCTGCCCCCTTTGGGAATGGCCGGCGCTTGTTAAAGTGGATTCTGTAGAAGCTTTCACTAGGATAATGCTCCGGAGTGCTGGCGAAGGTGGGTACTATATGCCGATCGTGCAATGGCATGGAAATATATGACTGCGGGACACGGGCAAAGAATGGAGAGAACTCCAAGGTCTACACTTCTCGTACAACTCCTAAGGCTTCGATGCGCTCGCGATTTGCCCGGAGTTTGCTGCTCTTCTCGTTCTCGTGCAAAGCCTTGCTGTGCATGGTCAAGTCCACTGGCGGACTTGCGGCGGGCAGGAAGGACTCTGGAGTCGAGGGAAAAGGCCCGTCATATCTGTCCTTCTCAGTTCTAAGATAGGGTGGTTTAATGGCATACTTTCATATCAATTTCCACGACTCATCCACCGTCCGGCTTCGAAGCCGCTCTGTTGATCAGACCACAATTGCAGTGGAAGCATGCCTAGGGCATCGCAGTGATACTGTGATCACTCTCAAGCTGCAGGAAGTGCGGAGGAGGTTCACAGGCGCCCCTTCGCCTTGTGTCTCCATTGCATATCGCAGTTACACTGGGGACAAAGTGCTTGGGTGGGGGAAGAATTGAGTTTGAGAACAACGCACTGGCAATGTAACCAGGGAGTGGAAATCAAAGTCCAACTCACCCACCGCAACACCAAGGCTTCAGAAAGTTGAATCTTTCCCGGCTAAACATTACCTTGTCAATGAATCCGCCGAATCCGGCCCCCAGATCCCGGCGGTGTCGTTGAATATTCCGCGGCAGTCTGGACAAGGACGACAGCAAGAGTATTGCCGCTTCCGAGAACGTGTGTGTGACGGTCAGTGGAACCAAGGCGCCGGAGCCGGTTTGGCCACAGGGGTGCGGTTTAGAGAAATAAGGAAGTAGACTTCAAGCAGAACCGAACTTTGCATATTCCTCCTCGATGATTTTACGGATATTTTTGTTGAACCAGCGACTCCTTTTGTTTCGATTTGCCAGCTGACATGTTTAGGCCAGGATGTTGCAGACGTCTGGTGTGCTTTGCACATTCAGCCTATCCTGTCGTCGAGAATGCGGATACTCAGCCTCCACAAAGCCTCACCAAGCTCATCATTCTGCGCCTGCTTACTCGGGCTTGTCACTTTCTTGTCCGGCACGATGTACTGGCCACTGATCCCCTTCTCTTCTATCTCAGGACTCGTCGTGGCATACAACGCCGGGCGGCATCCCTCCGACACTGGATCTTTCATGAATGGCCTAACAAGCTTATGGCCAACAACGCCGAGGATGCCATAAGCATCTTCGGCTTGGAGCGGTTGATCCGTAGCAACGCCTCCGGGATGCACTGCGTTGATGAAGATTTTCTGACCCGGTTGGAAGCCCAGCTCGCCAGCCTCCTTTCTTCGCTGGAGAGCTCGCATCGTCAAGATTTGAGCAAGCTTGGTTCGGTTGTAGAGTCGAGTCGGGCCGATATCGGTGTTAATCTCAGCTTCGTCCTTGAAGTTTGTGCCGTAGTCCGCGCCTCTGTGCAAGTCGGAGGATTCGAAGACCACGCGCGCTCCAGGCGTGCGATGCAGGCGGGGGAGCAGCTTCAACAACAGTGCCAACTGTGAAAGGTGGTTGACTTGAAAATGTGAATCGAGCCTGTCCTTGGTCTCGTTGTACACCCCAACTCCGATACCAGCATTGAGAACGAGCTATCGGGCTTGTCAGCAGCTGCAGCTGGTATGTCACAGCGAAGATTTGTCACTCACCCCATCCAGTCTGTCCTGCGAGCTAGCAAGCTCATCGGCAACGCGATCCGTGAACGCCAGGTCCTCTAGGTCACATTTGACCCAATGAGCCTTCGTCGCATCTCCAAACTCCTTCAACTCCTCAAGTGCGGACTGTGCATGATCCTCCTTGTTCGATAAGATAGTGACATTCTCAGCATTGTGCTGGATCAAATGAGCAGCAATGCCAAAGCCAATTCCCGCACTTCCTCCTGTGACGATGTAGTGCTGCGGAGAAGTGTCAGAGTAGGAGGCGATTTGCGCTCGGCAGAGCGATTGCCCACCTTGCCCGACAGATCGGGAATATCCTCATCTGGGTTCAATGTGTTGCTTCCAGGTAGGAGAGATGACATGTTGAAGCTCCTGTGCTTGTTGGTGGAAAGGAGGATACTCGTCCTGCTGAGTTTCACGTTACAGACTACTCTCAAGGATAGACGCATCTGACGGTATTGAGGCAATATGGAAACGACTCTTGACGATGTGGCCGTGTGCACATACTTCTGGGATTAGGATGCCTTTTTGTGCCCTTCCAGGTGGCACAAAGCTACATGACTGCATGGAAGCCGTGATGATGACAGCCTTGGAAGTCATGATGCATTGATGTGGAGGGGCCACAAGACATCTTTGCTTGCCAGATCTGCCAAGCGAAAAATGACGTAAATCCAGATCTTGCATGTGCCAGGCACGCCTGGTAAACTTACTGTGAAAGATCCGATCTGTTCAAGTTCGTTGCGGGCTTGAGATTTTGTGACCGGCAAGAGCGAGAAACCTCCTCAGCCCATCATCTTGCCTCTGATCCTTGCATGGGGCAGTCGTCATAAACAGTTTAGCTATGACTTCCGCGGTTGACCGGTTCCTTCAGGATGCCCCTTCATGAATGTCTCCCACTTTTGCAACTATCGCCTGTGGCCGAACATGATTAAATTGCCGAGTGAGTCTCCACTCAGAGCCTGTTCGAAACCAGTCTTCGACAGGCCGTAGGACAGGCCGTAGAGAGCCCGCATAGGAGTTCAACGCGGGCTCCAGATGGAGCGAGATCGGAGAACCTACAGCGTTCTAGTGAAGCGGTAGAAGAAATAATTGCAGAAATGTCTTGGTTGAAGTTCCGCGGATGTCTTCTGCGGCGTGAATACCACAAGGGTAACCATGAGATAGCCAGCGTGGTCGATCAGGGCGATTAGAGGGCAAGACTTCCTTCGCGGAGTGATGCAGAATTGAAATCAGTTTTTGCTTGACCTGCAAAAGCACCACAATTCTCGGTCAGACGCCGTGGCCGGCTTCGGCAAAGCAGCTACATAGGTGGATAACTCAGCAGTAGGAAGTGAAGAGGCTGTGGATCTCCGACGAGGCTGAGACCCGGAGAAGCCACCTCGCATTTGTTCAGGCTTGTCAGGGTCCACTGCCACTTTTTTGGAACAATCGTGAATGGAATATTCACACTTGTTAACACGTTTGTTCACCCCTGCCGGTATTTCTTGAAGGCTCCGTACCACACCGTCGTCTCGCCCTCCTGTTTCTCTACCGGCACCGCAGGACTGACGACGGCCTCCGAGATCCTAGCGGCGCGTGCGCCAAACCGCAACCATGTCCGAATACAACTATGATGAAGGCGGGCAGTTCTTCCCGTTCTTTATGCTGACCATGGCCGGTCTGGTCACAATCCCTCTCACTTACAATGTCCTCAAAGCCTCGACAGACCTCGAACAGACGGCCTCCCGCATAAAATCCGACTTCCGACCCAAAAATGTCGATGTTATCGAGGCGCAGAGAAAGCGGCGGAAGAGACAAACCCGCAAGACGAAGAGAATTATAGCCGTGGTGTTGGGCTACGCCTTCATGGCCTACATGATCTATCTGATTTCTGTCACTCAGAGTACGACGCCCAAGATGTGGGATCCGTATGATATCCTAGGAGTGTCGAGGAGTGCGTCGGAGAAGGATATAGACCGCTTCTACAGAAACCTCGCCAAGAAATACCACCCCGACAAGGCGACGCCCGACGCCTCGAAGAACGAAACCATGGATGATGTGAACAGCCGCTGGGTCGAAATGACAAAAGCCTACAAAGCGCTGACGGACGAAGAGATCAGGAACAACTATCTGCTGTATGGAAACCCTGATGGGAAACAGTCGACCAGTATTGGTATCGCGCTACCCAAGTGGATGGTTGAGGAAGGCAACCGCTGGTTCGTCGTCGCCTTCTACGGTATCCTCCTTGGAATCATGCTCCCATACACCCTCGGGAAATGGTGGTACGGCACACAAGCCCTCACAAAGGACAAAGTTCTTCATGCCAGTGCCGGCAACCTATTCCGCGAATGGAAGGAAGACATCTCTGAAGGCGGCGTCGTGGCTGCCACCAGCGTGGGTCAAGAATTCAGGGAAACCCTCAAGGGAGCGAGGAGCGATGCTGGAGCTGCAAGAGTTGAAAGCAAAGTCCTCAACAGCAACGTCCTGACGGAAGAGGACAAAGTCCGCCTAAAGAGTATCGACGACCCCGTCCGACGGAAAACCCTTGCCCTACTGTGGGCCTACCTTGCGCGCATCGATCTCGAAGACCCCGAACTCGAAAAAGAAAAATACGACGTCGCTCCCACTGCCCTGCTCCTCAACAACTCCTTCGCCTCTATAACTCTGCCCTTCGGTCATGTAAAGCCCCTTCTCGCATCTTACCACACGTCGCAGAACATCATCCAAGCTGTCCCACCTAGCAGTTCCGCAATTCTGCAACTCCCCAACTTCACGCCCGAAATCGTCGACAAAATCTCGAAATCCTATAAAGCCGGAGCCCTCACATTCTCAAAATTCATGCACTTGCCACCTGCCACACGCCGCGGTCTATGCTCGGACCTCTCTGATGCGCAATACAACCAGGCCATGACTGTCGCATCGCAGATCCCGCGCCTGGTCGTTGCAAGAGCCTTTTTCAAAGTCGTCGGCGAAAGGGTCGTCACGCCAGGCAGTCTCGTGCAACTGGTGATCAAAGCCCGCATCATCCCACCAGGAACACCGACGGGCGAAATCCCCCCCATCAACTCCCTCGACCTGGAAGACATCGACCCGGACGAAGGCGACCTGGACGCTTTACACGGTCGAAAACCCGCCAAGAGCAAACGCCGCAAATTGCCAGACGGCAGCTACGTCGATGACGATGCGAAAGACGGCTCCGTACAGCCTCCGCTCGCGCACGCCCCATATTTTGCCGCAGAGCATGCCCCGAGATGGCACGTCTTCCTGGCTGAAAGCCGCACGGGCCGTATCTCCGTTCCGCCCTTCACATTCACGTCCTTCGACCGCCCAATCTTCACGACCGATCCGGATACTGGGGCAGTGAAGCCTACCTTCAACGTCGTGACGTTGAAATGCTCGTTCCAGGCACCGCCGCAGATCCACGCTTTTCCGTTCGTTATGCACCTGGTGTGCGACTCGTATATTGGCCTGGATGAGAAAGTGGACGTTGTTCTCGACGTCCGCGACCCCAAAGAGGCAGAGGTGGTGGAGAGTGACGAGGACATCAGTGAGCCCGATGAAGGTACGTTCCCACCCCCTAAACCCCATAATCATTTACTTGCAAGAATTGAAGGAGAGAGGGAAGGGAGCAACGAGACATTCGTTCATTCATCCATCCACTCCATCCATCCATGCAGTGCTAACGTAACCCGCCCCGATTTGTAGATTCTCTGGCAGGCCAGCTCCAAGCGATGAAAAGCGGGGGCATGTCCGCGTCCCCTACGACGAAGCGCAAGCCCAAGAAGCGGGCTCGGGCGATGTCACATGCAGAGGCGCAGGAGGGGAAGGGCGGCGTCCCTGTCGCTGTCGCGGGCAATGCCCCGGACGAGAGCGATGATGAGAGCGATACCGAGGGAGACGACGATAGTGATTCCTCGGAGACGGATACAGAGACCGAGGACGAGGATGCGTGATGGTCATGACATGCCATGGCAGCGCCAGGGCTGCGAGGGATATCGCCCGACAGTCGTAGGATCAGTGAGCGAGTGGATTCCTGTAACTACTCTGCCTTAGGTGGGATGGCGTCGACTGGTGTGCACGGGCATGTCATGTGCATGGACTGTGAAACAGAATTATGATTCCTTCAGCGGGATATTGATCCATTCACTTTGCTCGCGGAGACTTTCTCGGGCATATCCAATCTAGTCGCCTTGGCTACAGGCATCTAGAAAGAGTCGGCGGAAGAAGACGCACTTGAGTGTGTGTTTTGATGATGTTTGTCTATGCGGTATGAAGCCTTGTGTATAGCAAAGTAAGCTGACGACTGTGGTACGGACTCAACTTCCAGCTTCGACTTCCACGCACAATTTACGAATCTTCGATGTCGAATATCTTGACATAGCTGTGATGGGTGCTCTTGTGGTTCCAAGGTGAGTTTTATGAGGCGTTTTGTTGCGGAGCACGTCGTCATGCCGGCTGTCCTGTCTCCACCTTTCAATCCCACCTCCAGTCTGGCAATTTTGGTCTTTTCACCTACCAAGGCCTCGCATCCTCTTACGACTCTCCCTCCCTCGTCTGCTTCCTCCTTGCATGCATGCCTACTTCTTCCCACTGACGCTATTGCTCACGGTGTTAGCCATGGCATTCATGCGTTCCTGGATCTTCTCGCGTCCGTCGTGCATGTAGGCGAGCGTCTTCTTGTATTGACGATCCTGAGATTGAATGGACAGTTGGGTGACGGCGAGCGCGCCGATGCCGAGTAAAGCTCCTGCCCCGAGGATGGTTCGGGTTTGCATGTCGACAGTGGTTTTGGAAGAGGAGGTTTGAGGGCTTGTGCTGTGGTGGAGTGATGGTGAGGTGTGAGTGGTTGAAGGCGACTAGTGATGAAAGGTGAGCGGTGTGGATGTTGGAAACTGGGTGGAGAGCTGTCTTGCAGTAGTAGGAGTGTGGGTTGAGTGTCAGGGAGTAGACGACGTCGGTGTGCAATGCGACGTGAGATGAATCAAAGCGCGGTCTCGGCAGGGTTTTACTTCGCTCGAACTCCGGTGGAAAGGGGAGGTGACCGAGCGCGCTGTTGAGGGGAGACTGGTGTTGCTGGGCGATATACAGATTGGGTGCAAACTGAAGAGTGGAGAGTTACGCTGTTGTGGCCAGGGTATCTGTGATAAGGCAAACCCGATGTGAAGAATGAAGAGAAAGAGGAGAGGAGAGATGAAATTGAAGCGAAGTTGTGCTTCTTACGTGTCCTGTGGTTCCTCGGCCTTCTTCCAGCCTCAAGCATGGCACCTGCCCGCTGCGCAACGGAACTCGGGCCAGCCATCACATGAAACAGGCTGTTTGGTGGCAGGTGCCTCCCCCATGTTTGGCGGTGGGAGCGGCTTCCCCCGCACATGCCGATTGTCCCTTCTCCCTTATCCTCCGCACTTGACCCTGGCTTGAACAGGCTTAGCGTAACTTCTGCTTAGCACGGGTCATTTCCGATGGTTTGATTTGATGGCTCCGGCGATATTCGGGCTGTTGGATGCAGGTACCGTCCGCACCTTGTAGTCCACGTCGGTGAAATGCCCTCGTCAACGATGGAACAACGCCAGCATAGTACATAATTGTCCGAAGGGTTGTTACGTTACTTCCTTGACGACGCTATCAATGTCTGCTAACTTGATACGGCTCATCAGCTTCTATACCATTATCATCATGCTTGAGCTCTGACTTTGACCACTGAAGGCCTAAGGAGCCCTAACTAGTATACCCACCACCTCATCAGCCTCGTGCCTTTTGACCTCGTTCAACCTTCAGCATCAACAAACACATCTACCTCGCTTGTATCGGTGTCCGCTCTCTTCAGCGGCTTCTGGCCCTCAGGTACCATAGCTTCATGCATTTTTAGCTTGGATATCTGATTGTTCAGGTGCTCATCATCGTCCATCAAGTTCGTATTGTTACGAGACACTGATTGTTGGTGATTTGATTGAAATTGACTTGAATGGCTCTCGGGCGGTGCCGTGCTCGGTGGTCTCGAATCAAAATCAATCAAGTTACCAGAAGCATGCAGGTGTTCTCCGGCATTCTTCTGTGCTGCTGGCGGGTGCGTCCCTGTGGCAGGTTGAGATTGATGCTTAGGTTCGTGGTCAGTGAGTGCACCTTGTCCTGGTAGTATGGGTGCTATCGACAGGATCTTCTCCTCCAACTCTTGTGGACTGGCTTTCGGGTCCCTAAAGACAGTGTTAGTCACGATCAACAAAGAAATGAGCGAAAACATACAAGTGAGCATTGATAATCCACTCTAGATCTTCTTCACCTTCTTCGGTACCCCCAGGGCGGGAATCCACCCTCCGGAATAGCTTGGGCTTCCACTCGACGCCTAATTCCTCTCGTCGTTTAGCTTCCTCTCTCTGACGATCTTCAATCTTTGCCTTCTCAGTGGTAGCGACCTCGTGATCTCGGACATGAACTGCCTGAACCGTTGACCGCCACAGCCGCTGTGACTCGCGTTCGTCTTGCTCTTCGATTGGCCGCGACAATGGCGGAGCATGCTTCGCGTGTGTCGCATCAAAAAGGACTTTCTTCTGGCCTGTCTTGGTGTCTTTGATGGTCATCTCGCCGGACCAGAACCCAGAGATTTCAAAGAGAGTTTCGCCTGTTCTTTCATTTTTGATCACACCGCCGATAGCATTGTAGGTGCCTCCAACCCAGCCTTTGGTTTTGAACTCGATATCTGCCGCAAGACCGTTCTCGGGACATCTCACAAAAGAGTGGTCGCCTAGTTCGTATTTCATCTTGCCAAAAAGAATACCTCGAGCATACATGTTGGGTTGTGTCAAGATGCTGCCGATATTAGAGATGTGTCCAGCCAACGTAGTGCCTTGTACATACTATTTCTCACCACCCTTCGACTTGCCTCTGTTCATGAATCGCAAGTAGGAGATACCTTCCATCATACTGGCTGCCGAGTTCCCCAGGAATTTACTGCGCGGTTTCAAGGTGCCGTCGACTCGAATGTGGTGTTCCGGAGCCATGAAGAAGTAGGATGACTTGGGTGGATGGTGGGAAGTCTGCTCGGAGATGTAATAGCCTCGTGTATTGTCCGGATAGTTCCAGTAGCAAGTGAACGTTTCGCCGAGGATGGGGTTCAACGGCTTCTTCACGCCACTGGCGGACAGTCAGTGCGTCCTTCTTGCGATGAACAGGGTCGAGAACATACGGAGGTCTGATGTGCCACCCACTGAGGTAGAACTTGATGACCGACACAAATCGATCAATAGGATCTTCGATCTGGGGCATGGGAAGGAGAGTATCGGGATGAGCCATGAAACTAGCCATCTGTGAGTTGTTGTCTCTTGACATTCTGGGATCCAGGTCCTACTTCGTTATTCTTTCCAGCATCGATCTTTCCTCAAGGATGAACGTAGGGAGGGTGACTCGAGAAAGGTCGGCGCCTGGGCGCAATTGCGAGATGATGTGCGAGAGCACTACGCCGGTGTTAAAACATGTTTGGCTCGAAAGACAAGGGTAAGCTCCTCACCATTTCCCTGGTCTGGCTCAACTACAGTGGTGTCCTCGTCGACAGGTTCGCGCTGCTCCTCGGAGGAAGATCGATTGCCTAAATTTTTTGGAGTCAGCTTGTCCACGACAATTGCCCATTGAAGACTGAGCCATTACTCTTGGACTCACTGCGACCGCGCAGCGCTGCTCCTATTGAGTGCTTCATTTTCTCAATTGCCCACCCTCCTGCACGAGGGCAAGAATGTCTTTGTGGTGAATGGCGCAGGTGCACGAAGCAGGGAGAGCGACAGGATTATATGACGTCGAGGGGTTGCCGGATATAGCGGGGTGAGGGCAGGACGAGAACTTGTCGCTCACCGTTTCGGGTTTGATAGCTTCCGTCTGCCGCGAGCAGTAGGGACCGGATGTGCGACGTTTACACTGATATCACGGCTGCGGACTGGAGTTGACTTTGAATGTCACAACCATAAGGAAATGTAGTCGCCTATTCTCGACCGGACCTTGTGCCTTTTCCTGCATAAGGACCTAACTAAGTGACTCCTCAGCTGGACAAGTCACTTGCAATTGGGCGCAAGCTTTGAGCCTTAGAATGGACCCCTGCGAAAAGTGAAATGCTGCGTCATCTGCCTCAGGAAGTGAAAACGTGCCTCGAGCAGATTGCCCTTTTGTGCTGTCTTGATCAGCAGTTTTCCTACTTCTAATTGTTTGTCTCCCGGGTCGGTAATCAAGTTCACCAATGCTTCGTGTGACACCTCTACATATGCAGTCTATGTGTACATATTGGCTTTTTTTAATCTCGAAATTGTTGCAAATGAAGTTCCGTTTCAGCTGTTGCTCTCCATCCAACTTTCGCAAGTCGGTCGATCTCCCTGGGTCACAGTTTCCAGAAGTGCTTCAGGCGCATTATAGAGCATCACATGAAAATGCTCTTTGCGTTCATGAGTCAGCCGGTCCCTGTCACTGTAGCCTCAATCATCAGCTCAGGAGCTCTCGATGACTTACCTAATGCATGAACACTCTTTAAACTCTTCCAATTTTTAAACCAAACTATTCTTTCCCTTGGTACCCTCTTGTCCTCTTGTCCCTCGCAGAATGTTGTCCTGATGAAGTTTTCGATTTGTTGATTTGCTTCTGGAAGCACCTCTCCCGTCTCAGGGTTCTCCTCGATGAGAAATTTTGTCCACACAACAAGATGTTTGATACCTTTCTCAACAAAGTACGGCCAGTCATTGTACAGTATCTTGTAGTCGGAAGCATTGCGGAATGGGGCATCCCCGCTGGGTGTGATCCCGTCCCAATGAAGCCGTTCTCGCTGGATATATAGGAGGACGGAGCCAAATGTCTTCTTCAGATGGTACACGTATTGCAGATATCCTCGGAGTTGACTTGGTGTGCGCTGGAAGTGGTGGATGTTGTTTGTTTTTACTAACTCTTCACACTTCTCCCAGCTGAAGTCCTTGAACTCGTCGTCACGCTTCATCAGGATGCCCATATTCTTCTCACTTTGGTCTAGCAGATAAGCTGGGCATTCAACCGACCATTTCTGTTGCGGCTGGTTGACGTTCCACCATAACGTCGAAACATCTTGATCTGGGTTGGGTGTATTCTCTCGCGGTGTAGGGTGTACTGAGTGTGGCATGGTCTCCGACTTGAAATCCCATCAGGAACCTTGGGCCACGGGCGCGGTCGTGATATTTATACCAAGAGAGCGTTGGAAATGGTGTTCAATTGGGCAAGAGATACTACAACGCACTGTAACGATAATCAGTAGCCGCAGGTCCCCACCTGATTGGCTGGACGGCACCCCGTTGTGTAACCTTGTTGGTCAGGGTGGGCATGGGTACTAGCAGGAATCGGTAGCAGTGACTGCCGATGCATCTATACAACTTCCACCACAATGTTTGCTGTTGAACAGTCATCATCATTCTGAGCATGCTTCTTAGGCCAGAAAGTTACATGTCAAACAAGGAATAATGATGAATTGGATAACAACTTCACACTGCCACTGAGGTACAATATCGTTATAGATGTGCCACTTGAGGAAAACCAAGTTTCGCCTCGACTAGGCCTCATTGCTGGCTAGGCGTGCTAAGCTACACGTCAATACACCACGAAGAGGCACCATCCACAAGGGTCTTTGCAGCAGGTCTCTTACTATTAAGTTCGGAGCGATCTTTTGCCTATCGTTAATCTCCATCGTTGGGGTTGTCTTCTCAGCCAGCACTGAAGCTTCTCTTATTCAGGTGTCCCCTGCTCCGCCCCGGTCATCGCAATCAAGATCTTGCAAGGCGATGCCATGTTAACGTGCAGGTGAGGCCTCAAGGAAGGCCCGAAGTATCTTTGAGAGTGGTCACAAGTTGCGACTGAGAGCGAAGAGCCGATCTTCAAGTCACGATAATGCAGCTTCTCCCGTCAAGTTGTGGTCAGGGATGTCCTTTCTGACGCGGTCGCAGCGCAAGAACAGCTTTGTTCTTGAAAGCGTAAAGACTATCGTGGGAGAACAGAGTGTGCTAGTGAGCGGGTTTTGACAGAGAGGGTTTCCCTCCTCACATTCTGCTCAGAACATCCTCTAACCTTCCTTTTCGGCGGCTGGTAAAAAGGCTGCCCGCCGCTCATATCTTCTGCGCCGTGTCTGGAGGCATTTCTTTCTGAAAGGAGGCTTATGGTGGCCAAAGGCCAGTGGAGGGCATGTGTCTGGCAAGCGGCGGCGCCCTGAAGTCATGTTATTGCCTAGAAAAGCTCCCGCTGAACGATTTCCCGCACGCAAATCAAAAGAAGTTAATGACCACAGGACGTAGGATGTTTCCTAGAGCGAGTGAAGCCGAAAGATGTCAGTAGAAAGAATACATCATTCACGGGAAACTTAAAGTTCCCTCGGTCAACGTCGAAAGCCGATGGGTCAAATTGTCCTCAAGAGTCAAGGACCCGTCGAACCTCGTCCTCATCGATGCTGACAACAGTGACGGAGCCCCGAGCCAAAGCACTCTTGACATCAGGCCACGTGCTTGGATCGACACATCGCTGGGCTTCTTCCACCAGGTATGTAGTGAAGCCTGCTTTGGCCGAGCCTAGCGCTGTGTCTTTGACACAATAGTCACCTAATGTTCTCTCAAAGGTTGAATCAGTTCTTTGCCCTTCGAGACCGAATGGGTGGCATGGTATAATCTCAAAAAGGACTGACCGGCAATGCCAACAACATAGACGTGAGTTATCTGTTCGGCGGCTAATTCTTCAGCCAGATTGTGGCTCACACCTCCAGCGCCATATGTAAGGTTGCCAAAAGAGTCTGAGAAGGCGGAATACATTTCTACCTGAGGGTCTTGTCCTTTCTTGACAAAGAAACGGACCTCCGAGACATTCAGGTCGTCGATGATTTCTGCCCCTTTCGAACCTTGTACGCAATGGACTGGCCACAGTCTTTGCTTCATGGTTTGCTCTGGTTTCTTTCCGACTAGATTGTGGACATCTACAAACGACTCAAACGGCTTGTTGTTGGGATCAGGGTGGTTTGCAGCGAATGAGATGTGGTCAACTGGATGCCAGTCTTGGGTGGCCACCTTCAAGACGAAACGAGGAGAGGCAAGAAGTTTGTTGATGAGCGGGACAATTTCTCGACCTCCCGAGACGGCGAGCGAGCCATCCTATGACCTGTTGGCAAATATAAATCTCGCAAAGGAGGATTGAAAGTTCCATACTGGAGGACAGAAGTCATTCTGCATATCGACGACAATCAAGGCTGGTCGGAAAGACATGATGTCTTCACGTTGCTCACGCGACCAAACCAAGGGGAAGGAACGAGGATTCCGGCGGACCTTACATGCAATTGTCTGCCAGAAGTGTATCAGAAGAAGATTCGCGATCACTTGGTGGAATTGTAATAATGATGAAGCGTTGACGAGCAAGCCTGGAAATTATGGCTCGGCTCTGATCCTCAAGACATTAGGTGCATTGATAACTACCGTATTAGAGGCACGGTGAAGGGTTTCCAACTCCAGGCCCCGGGTGATTGTCAGGTGCCTGCAAATAAGTGGCTAGCGCCTGAGCCAAGCATTGAATTGCGGGCGTCGGGGTCATCTCTCCCATCGGTTTGATGAACTTGCCATCAAGCCTTATTCACCAACTCACATTCCATGCCGATACCGAGCAGGGCATCCCTCTTAACTTCTCCCTCACTTCGAGATCTATCACACGCTGGGTTGGCCTAAGGATATCTTCCACAAAAGTGACATGTGAAGACTGTGCTAGTTTATCCTCTTGTCACTGTCAACTTCCGCCTCATTCATCTGCCTGTCTTCGCTACAGCTACATCTACATCCATCTCCTCCCGCAGGCGCTTTTGCGGATCCCACCTGCCAACGAACGATAGATCCGGCGGACTAGCGATCTCTTGACGCTATCACGCGAACTACAAGGGCAATATGTCAAAGACCTTGGTGGTAGGTGTTTTGCGCCGTCACTTTCTTTGTCCCAAGCCTTTCTCTTACCATCACCTGATGTCGCACCGCCGACGCTTCTACTAGTATTGAATAGCGCACAGTTACTGACTCGGTATAGGGCGATGTCTATGCCAAAGTCATCAACGATGTCTGCGAAGCCTCACGGCAAGATTTCGAGGAAGGCGGCGTCGAGCTGGCGACCCTAGATCTGCTCAAGTCGGTAAGTTGACTTTCGCCGTCAGCTGCACATCAACCCTTGTCCAGCGCCATCATTATACTGGCTTGCACGAGATTCGAGCAACACTTTGTATACTTGTGTCCAAGAATGAGGGAGAAAAAAAGAAAATACCAGCGCTGTTGGACGATGAAAGCATGCTCTGTGTGAATACCAGGCCCGGGAGCGGTGGGTTGGGAGGCGAGTGGGCGAAGGCTGCGGGCGAGGCGGGGATCGGAAGGTTCTTGAATGCAGCCCCTGCTTTGAGTCATGGTCTCTTTTTATACGCCACCGGCAGCAGTGCCCCCCCAAAATTTGCGCACTAACCCACATTTGGAACTCCCCGTGTCGTACCAGGCATATCAGTGCGTGGGCTAACCTGTCTTTCCAGGAATGGCAGAAGAAACTCACAGCACTGAAGGTTGCCCAACTTCCATGGGACCCTCCCCCAGCGCCTACCATCAAAGAACAAGCTACCGTCCCCAGCAATGTGAAAGCCGCTCCTCAAACTCTACCTAGCAATGGAGCCAGCATCAGCGCCCCCCCTCTGTCACAACCGCCTGCTCCTTCAGCGGTAGTCATCAAGAACGAACCCAATGCTACACCTTCGTATCCTACTCAGCAGGCGCCGCCTCAGGCTCAGCAATATCAAGTGCCGTCGTTCCAGCAAGGCCAGCCACTGACAGCTCGAGACAGAGCCGCCATGAACCTCCATCAGCAGTACGGCCAGCGAGCCGGTGTTCAGATCGCGCAGCTCCAATCAGGCGGTCAACCTCGTGTGCCAATGCCTCCGACAGCGCCAAATTCGTCCTACATCAAGCAAGAAGACTCAAACACCGGCTTCGATGGCGTCCAGGACTATTCCCAGAATCTCAATCTCCAACCTCGAACCGTTGACACAAGCCAAACCGACGGTGCCGGAGATGCACGTGACGAATGGGAGACTGAATTCGCTCGACGCAATGCCTTTGCGGCAGCGCACTCTGTGGATGGCGAAAACCTCATCCGAGCCCACTTTCAAGCCCGGCAGCAAGCACTCGAAGGTGGCGGTCTTTTGGAAGCACTGGATGCGCGCGTTATACCCAGCAAGTCCACGACTCGAAAAGTCAATGCCTTGGCTAGCGCAGAAGGTGTCTCCAGCAACACAGCTACTCCGAGTGTTGCACGTGCTCAAGGCGACGCAGCGGGCGATGACGACGATGAGGAAGATGAAGACGCGATTAACTCTGACCTCGATGACCCTGACGATCTAGCGGCAGCTGAGGAAAATGGCGAGAATACTGACCAAGTCATGCTCTGCACATACGACAAGGTCCAGCGGGTAAAGAACAAGTGGAAGTGCACCTTGAAAGACGGTGTTCTGAGAGTGGATGGGACCGAGTAAGTGTTCTGCTGGACATGGCTTTTATTCTTTGACAACTGACAAATCCTGTTCAGATACGTCTTTCATAAGGGCCAGGGTGAATTCGAGTGGTGAATGAGACGAAGCAGTCGATCGACGATCAAGTCGTATATGACTTAGTATTCAAGGATGCGCAAGGGCGAAACGCCTTCGCTACTTCGTTGAATTTCAAGCGCGAAGGCGTCGGTCTCTCTAAAACGACGAGTGGATCTCGCTCGAAAATAAACTTCTACACCCGGTTAGGGAGCTGGGCATGCTGGCGAAGTCTGGATTTTACGAATGGGATACCCTGAAAGCCCCTTTGCTCTGGTGCCTGGAGTCGCGCTCGCCCGGTTGCAACTAAGTGGTTAATCGAGCTTCGAGACAGGGGGGCAAAGTCTGTGATTTGGTACCGCGGTCGTTGCTACAAGTTTGGCGCACATGAATGCCTCGAGGGCCCAAAACGAATTATGTAAATGCGTGGACGATTGAGCTGAGAGTCGGATTCAATAACAACATAGAGACCTCCATTGGCAGTTAATGATCCTTTTCGCGCTTCATTTTGGACTAGGAGTACCGAGTACTTTGTAGTGAGGGCCACCGACAGTGGAGTGTTTGTGCAAGCCGCGCAGTTGTTCGAGAATGACGTGGTGTTAGCTGGCTTGACCACTTTTCGCGTGAGCTCGAAGGTGACAGTGACGCAACAGCCTGCAGAAGTGACACGCGGAATCTGGCCTTTATTTAAAACCTGGACAGACTCAGACTCGCATTTCTCCAATTGACCACGTCCGCACCTGATTGCCTCAGCATTTCTGATTGCCAACTCTACCTCTGGTGTTGTGTCTCTAGTTCTCTAGCGTGCCCACCCCTCAAAACAAAGCCTCAATCGAAAGAGAACCGCGACCATGACGCTCTACTACAGCCTAGTACGTTGGACCTCTGCTGGAGGTATCCTCCGAGTCTTTTTGCTAAGAGTACTAGGTTTTTGTGCTCCTGGTGCTGGAGATGGTGCTATTCGTCGCCCTCATCATCCCTATGCCGTTCACCGCCAAGCGCAAACTGTTCAACTTCATTTCTGAAAGTCCAATCGTTGCCAAGATACAATATGCAATGAAGGTATGGCAATGGTCCCTCGAAGATGCTAGGATGACGACTGATGACATATAAGATCACCTTCATCTTCATTCTAATCCTTTTCCTTGACAGTGTCAACAGAGTGTATCGTGTTCAGGTCGAGATGTCGGCTCTCACAAAGGACAATAGTGGTGCAGGGTAAGTCACACGACGTGGGTTCAAGGAGCATATCTAATTGAAACAGACGAGCTGCTGCCCTTGGCTCCGACCGCATGGAAGTTCAGGCCCGCAAATTCTACTCCCAGCGCAACATGTATCTGACCGGCTTCACTCTGTTCCTCTCCCTGATCCTCAACCGCACCTACGGTATGATCCTCGATGTTCTTCGTCTGGAAGAGAAGGTGAAGATGTACGAAGGTGATGAGCGGGCCGGCGGCAAGGAAGGAGAGAAACTCGGCAACAGATACCGTGCCGACCAGATTGGAGAGCTCAAAAAGCAGCTTGGCAAGAAAGACAAAGAAATTGAGGGAATCAAGCAGCAAGCCGAGGGCCTGCGGAGGGAGTACGATGAGCTGAGCGTCAAGTACAACCAGCTGAACCCCGGATCTGGTGACAAGAAGAGCAATTGAAGTCGGACAAGAAGAGGGTATCAAATCAAGCAATGGCGCTTCGGAACGCTGTCGGTGTTGCTACCTGGAGACTGAAAAGGTGTCGAAAGTACTGCGAGAAGGAGAAAACTGGTGTAGGGTTGTCGAGCAGGGCACACCAGTGGACGGTGTCTTGCCACTCATGATAGGTGAGATGGTTGCCAAACAAGCTGTTGCTCGACCGCTCATGGGAAATAGATTTTGCGTTTGGGATACACCGACAACGGGCACATGACAGCTATGAAATGCATATTATGTATTCACAACAGGGATGGTTTCCTAGTCTGTCGTTCGAGCCAGCTCCGAGCCGAGATCGGATGTTCTTTACGATATTAGGACTTTCTGCCTACATCAATATGCCGTGCGGAGTTGGAGTCCTCAAGCCTCCTGTGAGATGGCGGCGGGTGTGAGGAGATCTGCTGGCAAAATGTGGGGGAGCCAATGACGTTTTCCACATTGCCTCTTCATCCGTGGCCGGTGGCTGTCTTCTGGTATGGACGGCTAATATCACTCCAGCTTGACAAAGCCGTGTGGAAAATGGTGCCGGCCGCAGTCCGAACGTCACGGCTTCACGGTGAGTTGAGCCGCGACCAGACCGACTTTTACAATGGGCTTAAAAGGTAGGTCCGTCCAGCTATGCTAGATTTCCTCGTGCAATTCGTCCCGTCCTCCCACCAAGCTTTGCGAAGGACCCTCAAGGTGAAATGCAGCTCTTTGCTCTTGCAGTCGTGTGCCTCCTGGCAAGGGGCCTTGCCCATCCTCAATACAATCCACAGCCATATCCGGTGGCACTTGGACGTCGTCAGGTGTCAGGTGGTAGCAGCTCCCCCCTTCAGGTTGACTTGGGCTACGAGGTCTACCAAGGCTACAACAATGCGACCACAGGATTAAATCTCTGGAAAGGGTATACCTGAGCTGTGTCTTTGCTCTGGGTCCGGCGAAGCTGAACTTGGACTTCTAGCATACGCTTCGCAGCCCCACCCACCGGCACCAACAGATGGCAGGCGCCTCAGCCTCCTGCCACGAACCGCGACGCTGTGATCCAAGCCAACCAATTCGGCGCAATCTGTCCTCAGGGTCAGGATACGACGAACACCTTCGTGCTTCTCAACACCACGGGAGCTAGTGAGGACTGCTTGTTCTTGAATGTCTACTCCCCTGCGAACGCCCCCAGTCCACTGCCGGTCCTGGTTTACATACATGGGGGTGAGTCTACTCTGTTCCCAACAGGTTGTTGTCATACTGTCCGGGAGAGTACCCGAGTTTAATACTTCCGTACATACCCCACTACTTCATTAGGCTAACTCTGTGATACCCCAGGTGGATATGGTCGTGGCAATGGGCAGCAGGATTTGTCGGCAATCATCAATACCAACAACAACTCGTTCGTCGGTGTAACAATCCAATACAGGGTATGTGTCCCAGAGCAAGTTCCAGTCGAGACAGGACTTACAATTCCTTCAGCTTGGTGCGTTCGGATTTCTAGCTGGCGATGAAGTCTTCCGAAATGGTGTCGTCAATGCCGGGCTGCTAGACCAGCATCTGGCGCTGCAGTGGGTGCAGCGTTACATCTCGTTATTCGGAGGTGATCCCAGCCATGTGTCAATAGCTGGTCAGTCAGCCGGTGCCGGCTCGGTCATGGTGAGTCGTTCCACACAATCCACGCTCTGATTGAGGCTGTTTAGTCAAGCCAGAGCGAGTTGCACTAACAATAGCTTAGCTGCAAGGCATGGCATACGGCGGCTCGCTTGGCGTTTCCTTGTTCAGGAACGTAAGGAATTCGCACCCGTCTGCGTCGACACGGAGCTGATATAGCTAGATCCTGGCCCCTTCTCCTTACCTTCCAATGCAGTATGGCTACAAGGATTGGCAGCCTTCTCAAGCCTACTATGCCTTTGCCACCATGGTTGGCTGTGCACCGACTCTGCCATACGGCGGCCATCCAGGCACAATCTTTGAATGCCTGGTTAGCAAGGATTCAGCAACACTGATGAACGCAAGTGCGACTCTTTCCGAGACAGGCAAATACGGCACTTGGGCATTTCTTCCAGTAACAGACGGTGTGTTCGTTCAGGACCTGCCGAGTCGCCAGCTTCTGCGCAAAGAACTCAATGGATTGAACCTGCTGGTGAGCAACAATGCACTTGAAGGACCAGCATACACGCAACCCAACATCACGACGGAGGACGACCTTGTGGCCTGGCTGCGACTGAGTTTCCCTCTGTTCAGCAACGACGATATTGCGAAGGTCTTACTGTACTATCCCAGTTCAAACGACTCGACAAATCCCGACGCTCCGTTATATGCTTCTTCAGGCACTGCTTTGCCAAGCTTCATCAACCAGAGTAGTGTTGCTACGGGACAGCTGCAGAGAGCTTTCGTGAGCGAAATGTTCCTGATACTGCCTGAACCGTTACTGACAAGGACACCAGGCAATATACTCGGAGACGACCTTTGTATGCCCATCGTACTGGATGGCCCAAGCATACAGTGACTTCGGCCGCAGTTCGTACAAGTATCAGTACTCCGTCCCAATCGCCGTCCACGGTTCAGATTTGACTGCGTACTTTGGTCCCCCGACACCGAACCAGAGCCCCGACTTTGTCAAGGCCGCGATGCAAATTTGGGGGAATTTTATCACATCGGATAATCCTTCGATTCCCAGCAACGTCGCCAATGGAGCTTCGTCGAATAGTACCATGGACAGTCCAGCTTCGAATTGGCCTCCTTTCAAGATATACTCACCGTACCAGATTAACCTTAATGTGACAGGGGGCACGCCATTTGCATTCAATCTGACCTATTTGCCGAGAAACCTGACGGAATATGGGCAACCAGGGTTGCTGAACAATTTCACGCTTGTGAACGCCTACGACTGGGAAGCAGGAAGAGGTTATCGATGCGACTTCTGGAGGAGTGTTGGCTCCATCGTGCCCGAGTGACGGTTTACGGGATCAAGCTTCCTCGGAATATAGTGGTGCACTTGCCGGGCAATCCTTGAATGCCCTCCCTTGGATTGCACGTTGCTCATGTCTGCCGTCGATTCGAGTAATGCCTGCAGCAACTGCACGATACCCTGCTCAACTGCAACGTCCCTCACAGTGACAGGGCGAACAAGTGTGACGTCTTCACTCTGCAGCTTTCAAATCCCTCGCCGTTCATTCGACAGACAAGGCTCCCACGTGCTTCAGGCCTCAACAAGGTGTGGCTGCCGAGCGCGCCCGGTCCAAAGCTACTGCATGATGCCCGCCGTTGCTGTCTTCTTTTCTTCTACAGTACGTCGATTCCCATTGACGTCTTCTGTCCGACCAGTCGACGTGCGCTCTGCATCCTTTCATTTCTCCAACTCGCCCTCTTCCCTACATGACTACGATGCGATAGGCAGCTCCGAAAGGGTTCCAAGCCGATCTGGGTGCAGCTCTACAGACTCGGCCCTGAAAATGGCCTCCGCATGCCAGCAGCCTTGCCACCAATTGGCTCAACCTCATCCTCGTCTGCATGGGAAAGCTTGTGCCTTAAGCTTGAATCTCCACCCCAGCTTGCCGAAATGCTTTCTTGGGATCGTCGACACCGAAGGAAGCGCGGGCTGGCAGGGGAGAGCTTGCTTCGCAGTCGGGTTGGAGCTCCTAGAGCTCTCATAGTGCGCAAGCTGCGATTTATTTGAAGAAGCCGCCGTCCGCTGGGTCCAGGACCGAAAAAGATGAGTTACTTTTCTTACCCTTTCCGCAAACTCCCTGTGGCAAGATGTTGCAAATCCTCGTGTTCATCACCTTGATTGGTGTCTCATTTGCTTCGTACGGTGCAAATTTAAACTATCGCTCTCCTTCACTCCATCATCCTGGTCTCGGTATATCTGTGCGCAAGGTTGTCAAGCGACATGTTGAGAGACAAGCTACACCTGCTTCACAGCTGAACTTCACACATGGAGTTGCTTCTGGTGACCCGTTCCCGAACAGCGTGATTTTATGGACAAGGTGTGCTCCTGTGAGTGCTTCTCCAGCTATGTACAGGCTGGAATCTTCCAAGTTTCGTTTAGTTCAAATTAGTCCTTGGTTGCTGACCGCAAGGCAGAGCTCCGATAACGTGAAGAGCAACAGCACCACAAGTGGCTACGTGCCCCTCTTCAATCCAGTTCCCATCTACAACGACACCGACGAGGCCAAACCGCCGTCCACCTCCCCTGTCTGCCTGAACTGGAAGATAGCCAGTGACAGCGGGTTGTCCCAAGTCCTTGACCAAGGCACTGTGTATACCAGCTCAGACGTGGACTACACCGTCAAAGTCGAGGCTGGAAACCTCCAACCATTCACTGATTACTACTATCAGTTTACCGTTTGCAACAGTAGCGTCTCTAGCCTGGTCGGCAGAACCAAGACCACCCCGTCACCCACTGATGATACGGCTGGGGTCAATTTGGCCGTCTACTCTTGCAGCAACTACCCGTTCGGCTTCTTCAATGCCTACGGCAACCCTGTGCGCAAGAATTCGGTCGACTATGTTCTGCACCTTGGTGACTATATCTACGAGTACGCCAACGGTGAATACGGCTGGGGCCAAACGATCGGGCGTGTTCCGCTCCCGGATAGACAGATTTACACCCTCTACGACTATCGCAAGCGCCATGCCACCTACCGAACCGATCTAGATTTGCTCGCCAGTCACCAGAACTTCGCTTGGATCGCGGTTTGGGATGATCATGAAGTCGCAGACAACACCTACCGCGACGGCTCAGCGGAGCTCAACAACACGGAGTCCTCTTTCATCGAAGACGGCGGCGTATCGGTGGATCAGCGCAAGATGAACGCCGTGCGCGCCTACTTCGAATGGATGCCCATTCGGCAGGTTGAAATGGGTGACGATGTGAGCCATCAGTCCCCCTTCCCCTCGTCAACATCGTCCTCTAACCCCTTCCTAGCTCCGGATCTGGCGCTCCTTTTCGATCGGTAACCTCCTCGACCTCATCATGCTGGACACGCGCCAATACGACCGCTCCATCACTGACCTCTACTGGAACACCGACTACATCCACGCCATCTCCAACGAGGCCAGCCGCTCGATGATGGGCCCGCGCCAAGAGAACTGGTTCTACAATCAACTCATCTCCTCCAAGACCCGGGGCGCGACTTGGCGAGTGATCGGATCTCAAACCGTCTTCAGCCGCATCAACGAGTCGGTCGCGTACGGAAACGTGAATCCACTGGACTACGATGCGTGGGACGGGTACCAGGCCAATCGAAACCGGACGTATCAGATCCTGTACAGCAACAACATCACCAACAACATCATGATCTCGGGCGACAGCCACGCCAACTGGGTGTCCGACCTCGTCTGGTTGGACAATCACCCCTACGACCCCGCCACGGGCCAAGGCGCCATCGGGGTGGAATTTGGCGGCACGGCGGTCTCGTCGCCCTCGCCCTATGGCGCCAACATCTCGATCGCCCGTAGCGTGCAGGCCTCTGAGTGGCTCGTCGGCGCCAACCGAGAACTCCAGTGGCAGGAAGTGTACTACCGGGGTTACTTCGAACTGCACATCACCCAACAGCAAGTGCAGGCGTATTACTTCGGGATGCCGACCGTGGTGACTCGGAATCCGAACGAAATCTCGCTCGCGAATTTCACCGTCGTGGCTGGAGAGAATCACCTGCACAGGTTCAACGGCACCGTGGTGAATGCGCCGGTGGAGAACGGCTTCGTGAAGTTCGGGCACGTGAAGCAGACGAACCTGACGAATGCGACGGACACGGGCCTGTACTTTATTAGTAACGCCACACTGGAGGTCTTGTGAGTGGGTGGTGACGCGGAGCTGATGGTGAGGTACTCAAAAACTCACGAGCAGAGTCTGAACAGAGCCCTCCGCCTGTGATGCTGACGCTGGAGCATAAACCTATGCGTACCGCCTTCTCATCTAGACCGAAGCCCTCTTGTCAAACCCGAATCTGGGTAGACGTGCCATAGCCCAGACAAACGTAGCCGAACCGTCCTCCTACTGCATCTGGCGGATCAGACCAGACCAGAGTAGACTCCCCTTCGAGCGTCTCGTCCCCTTTCCCAATTACTCCTCCCTCTGATTTGTCGCAAACAGAGCCTCAATCAACGAATCTGCAAGGCTGATTCCGTCCCCCTCGCGTGGAGGGAGATGGCAATAGGAATGGAAAGGCAGTGCTCCTCACAAGGTTGACAACATCCACATGTGGCGACCAATCATGCAAGCCGCGCCACGCTCAATACCGCCACAGCACGTGCGAGGACTGTACTTACTGTGTACGTGGTAGATGCACCATTCATCAAGGTTGATGGCAAGGTTGACGCAGTGCATGCTCGGGACTTCATATAAGAGAGAGTACGGGACTGGATCGCCTCCGTCGATCCTTGCATTTCGTAGAGAGGACTCTTTCTCCGTCCGACTATCTCAGGCCAGGACAGGCTATGTAGACAGACAGGTAAGTGTCGAATCGAGGTGAAAGGCACACAAAGTCAAATTGTTCCAAGCTGTGATACGAAGAGTGAAGGTCAAAGGATGATGCCCCGTCCCGTCACGTCAAGTCAAAATCCCAAGTCTCAGGACAGTATCACTGGACTGCCTTCACTGCCTTTTGGTCAGGGTTTCTCTCTCCCTGCGCCTCGCTATCACCCTTTCACTTATATCCCGCCTTGCCAGTCATCGAACATACACCAGTTCGTTCGTCGAGACTGGCGCACCGGACTGGGTATTTGGATCTGACAGAAGCAGACTTGTTGCAAATTCGGATTAGGCGACTTCGAGGTTTCTGACTCACAACCTCAGAAACGGATTAATTAATCAATTATTACTCTTGGTGTAACTCACCCATACATACATACGGACGCACAGACGGACAGACCCCCCCCTTTGAGTAGAAAGACGACTGGAGCGATATTATCACGCCGTCACACACGTCCATGACCATGTCCACGCCTCACCCCCGCGTCGGCGTCGCGGTATTCATCCTCCATCCCGTCGAGACTGAAACCGACATCGATACCGGATCCGCTATAACGCACAACAACATCAACAACAACTCAACACCCAGACCCCAATTGCAAGCCTCGTCTTCACCTTCTCCGAAGAAGGCATACAAATTCATCCTCGGCAAGCGTCTCGGCTCCCACGGCGCCGGCACATTGGGCCTACCCGGCGGGCACCTCGAATTCGGCGAGTCATTCGAGGACTGTGCCGCGCGAGAAATCATGGAAGAGACGGGCCTCGACGTCGAGGACGTGGAGTTCCTGACTGCGACGAATGATGTCATGCCTTTGGAGGAGGCCCCACGAGCAGAGGCAGGCACCGGAGCCGGTGCCGGGACGGATGGGCTAACAAGCACCAGAAATCAGGGCAAGCATTATGTCACGATCTTCATGACTGCGCGTGTAAAGGGCGCGCGCGGACCGAGCACCAGCACGGGGACAAGTACGACCGAGGACCCCCAGTTCCCCGAGGCAAAGCTTCTCGAGCCGAATAAATGTGCGGGATGGGAGTGGGTTTCATGGGACGATCTGCTGAGATGGGCGGCACCACAGCTGCGGGTGATCCAGAGCCACGGCGCGAGGACCAAGGGGGAGGCGGTACGAGATGCAATACACGCAGCAGCGGTGGCGGCAGAAGCAGAAAAGGGGCTACGCGAACAAGATGATGGTCCAAGGCCATTATTCTCCCCCATAATCGCCCTGCTGGTCCAGCGTCCCGGTGTGGTCCCCTCGGTGCGGTAGACAGGTAATCACCATCAGCATCAGACAGGCAGTCACATACAAGTAGACAGGTAGACAGGCTAATCAGCATCGGCCTCGGCATCAGACAGGCAGTCACATACAGGTGCTCGGTAGGCAGGTCGGAACGATCCTCGCACGAATGCTTGCTTGCTCGCTCAGAAGCCAGCTTGTTCACGATGAGTCGAGCGTGCCGACCCGCTGATGCTTGGACTACTGCATCCGGTGCGTCTGGTGGCTCCGGTGCCTTTGCAAGGGATGCTTGCCCAAATCTACGAGTTCGCGTTCGAGAGGGGAGGCACATCTCTACCATCTTTACATCTACATCTCTGCGTGCAAGGGCACCGAATGACACCGACGACTTGGCACAAGGACTCGAGATGAAGTGTGAAGTTCTCCGTAAACGGCAGTGTGAGGAGACTCCGCCGCCCAAGGAGCGAGTCCTCGACCAGTGGTGATTGGCTAATCTGTGACCGCCTGTTGTCATTCCCCAATGCAGGGCACAAGCGGCATTCCAAGTCCGGGCCATAAGGATGTCCCAGTGTGCGGATGTCAGATATTAATTCTCTTATTGCATAAGGTTGCGGCTCAGCGTACTCCTGCTGAGCATGGGGACTGCACTCGTCCGAGAGACGAGCGTATGCGTCGATTAGGGTCCGTCGCTTTATTCATTTCCTCGTCCTGTCATGCTTGCCCGGTGGAAGGATGACGCGTCCCGCAGGGAGATCGGCCGGCAGCTTCATCTTCTGCTTTCTCGTCTCTTCCCATTCATCCCGTAGTATAGGGAGATCTCCAACAAATGATCCATTACGCTGTCGTCTAGATGGTCGTAAACGTATGCTGCTCGTGGCAAAAAAGGTCGCTGAGATAGAAAATGATGGATATCGTCGTCAGGTCGTGGCATGCATGCATGATGGAAAGGCTCAATCAATAGTACTCGCTGAAATACAACATGTCTTCAAATCATATGCTCGGTAGAGGTAAAATCCTTTGGTGTCCGCATGATAGTCGGTCCTGCTAACTCCCATTTGCGAAAATCAACGTGTACTTCGTCATCGTATCATCCTGGACGGGCCTGCTGGTGCATCGAGCTTCGGCTCTAGCGTCAAAGGGGGACGGTGAGGAGCGTAAGACTGATACTGCTCCGTGGGAGGCCTCGTGGGGTTGGGCGAAACTTGGTCAACGTGTCTCTGGTTCGGTGATGCGCTGGGGATCGAGGGCACAAGCTCAATATCGGACTTGATACTCGTCCTCCGCGGAGGCAAGGCAGCGTTTGTAGCGTAGCCGGGCGAAGGACGTTGGCCTGGGGAGTAAGTCGGCGTGCCAGTCGATGAAGGTGTGTTGGGTTGAGTGGAGGACTTGGTTGGTCCGTTCTTGGGTTTTGCGGAAAAGATAGCATCGTCTCTTTTCTTGATATACTCTCTTGCGGAAGGGGAATTGTAATATAGTTGCGGATCGGGTACTCGGCAGAGTCGGGCCTCAGCTCGACGATTCTTGGCCTCAGCTGCCTCGACGAAAGCTCGCTGATATGCAATCTCACCGTGGGGATCTTCCACGGGCGCTTTTCTGACAGAGTAGGCGAATTCCGGTCGATAGCCTCGCGCCACCCACGGGTGGTTGGGGTCCATAGGTGAGATATCCGCCATGTCGTCGGCGTGTCTCTTGGTCATGGCTTACGTGCTGCTTCCCCGTCTTCCAAAATGGCAATGAGCCGAGGGTGCCCAAACGCCGAAGGTTGGTGTAAGATTGGCAAGACGGGGAAACGTCAGGCCTGGCAGACGGCCGGGAGTGCGAAAGAGATGTGTTATAGAGAGAGCCAGCGAGCCATCAACTGAGGGGAAGTGAGGGTTGGAAACGTGTCAATGCGCCTTGACCGAGTTTGAAGACCTGGAAAACCTTAACTGAAGAATGGGGGGGCCATCCGGGGGTCTAGGGAGGCCCGACCAACCGCCTAATTGGCTACCGAGCGGCAGGTGAGGCCGTTGTTGGAGGGTGCCACCGCAGCCGGCAGGGTGGATGGGTGGACAGAACTTCTCCATCGTTACAGCGTGTTGTCCACTTTTGTTTCCATCGGCCAGCGCAACACTGCAGATGCTCGCCCACGGGCCCGGCCAGCGGCCATTGACGGTGAGGATCGCGTTGACATGTCCCCCGCGGAGACCATTCCCGATGCCTACCGAGACCAACCAGAAAACCACGGCTGAAGTGGTTGCTCGGCTTCGTCCCCCCAGAGCATTGGATCGCCTGGCGGTCGTCTACTGCACGACGCCATATTGATGCACAACATCGCTGGAGTCGGAAACAGATGCCCCTCTCTGACGCTTCCTCGAGTGTCTTGCATCAACGCCCACTTGGCGCGCAAAACGGAGAGTCGGTTTCATCATTGCATCCACTTAAGCCACCAAATCTATTTCGTGACTACCTCGTAAGGAGATGGATTCGGACGAACTTGTTTCTTGGTTCTACACGGATCAGGTCGATGTGAAGTCAATCGGGTACTCGTAGTCTCGTCTCTGTGCAGGAGTCGCACATCTGGACCGTGGTCCCCTGACTGCCGTTCGTTACGCAGCCAGTCGGCGCGGGACGAATTGGAAGATCAACAGGGAAGCACCTTGATATTCATCGCAGATGCTGGCCTGGCCAGAATATGAATGGCGGTCGGATGCCGAGCAATCTGTCGGTACGGCGTACCGAGGGCTCGTACCACCGAGTGGCGATCAGGCTGCGCCGGCACATTGTGTGGTTGGTGATTTCGGCATGCGACCCTGCGCTGCCACGGGCGGGTTTTTACTGGAGAACTGGGGTTGTTTTTGCCTAAGACAGCCTAATCGCGTCCATCCCAAATCCTAAACCAGCGCCGTCCCCAGTCTGCGAACTGTCATCGGCGTCTGCGACCGAACTGCCTGGTGGCGAGAGGCTGTCTACTTGTCCAAGTAGATGCGAGCTGAGGGCGAATGCACGAGCCAATCTACCGCAATAAGGGCGACCTTCTGACGTAGCGTAGGCGCCCGGAAGGCCGGAGAAGCGACTCGTCTGACTCGGAATTCCCGCCTGGGTGGCTTTCCCAATTGAGTTCCGTCAGACAGCGAGCGATTTCTAAGTGGCCAACGCTTTTGCGAAATGCTGTGGTTATTATTGGCTCGTTGGGGCCCTTATCAGCCGCCTATTAGGAAAGCACATGCCTATCGCGCGAACGGTGGGCAAGGGTACATACCCACCACCTCACTACGAGGTCGGTGGTCTTGCGACCACTATTCTTCTTGAATCCTTCACCCGCCAGTTACTCCCGCCTCAGCTACTGACCACACTATTCGAAATCATCATAGCTTCACTCTGGACAGTCATTCAGCAGAGTCGTCCAGCTCCGTGTTCTGGGTCGACAAAAGTCCGATCTGGGTGTGCATCTGTTGAGATTTGGTAGCGCCGGTGCCTCTTTTGATCTCGTCCATCCCACCCTTTCCGTGGCCTCTTTAACCTGACAGTCACGCCCACCCCACCTCCCACGTTTCCCTCGATTCAACGCCCGTCTGGTTGCCTTTTCTCTCCTCGGTCGAAGAGATCCCATTGGGAGTTATCTCAGCGCCTCTGAGGTCATCCTCGGTACCGAGAACGTGGTAACGGAGGCCGCTCGTGATCCGGCGCCTTGTCGATAAGCGACTGTCGACTTGACGATACCGACATTAAGCGCATGTCCTGACCTTTTGACTAGCATTGTGGCGCAGACACAGTACCGCTATTCAAGTGTCTACCGTCTTATATACACGGAGAGACCACCGCTGAACGACTTCTGTCGCCACAACCTGGGGCAATGAACTACCCTGCGCAGCCATTCACAATCCCAGACTACATGAGCCAGCAGCCCTCTCCGGCCAGCTCGCCGTCGCCCACATCTCCTCGCATGCAGGACTACATTCAACAACATGCGCCAAACCCGTACAAGCAGCTGCGACCTCTCAAGTCACCTCTCTATGTCCCTGCCGCCCTCCGACCGACCGAGCATTTCTGCAACCCCTCTCCCATGACACCGCCCAAGAGTCTGCATGGTTCATTGGACAGTTTACAAGAGGACGAGGCCCGGACAGCAAGTCCAGACGTCCACCATGACTTGGCCCTGGACGCGTTTGACCATGACTGGGCTCAAGAGGAGGAGTTAGGAGAAGTCACCGGTCCTCCCACGAGAGATCATTGGAAGGTACGCGGCTACGTGCATTGAGACATGCAGACGGATGCTAACATGTGTATTCTACTCCAGCCCGACCAAGCTTCACCGACCTGCGACTCGCCGCAGTGTCGATCGTCCTTCAGTCTCTTTGTCCGCAAGCATCACTGCCGTCACTGCGGCCACATCTTTTGCTCGTCGCACGCTCCTTTTACAATCCCTTTGGACCAGTACGCCAAGTTCCACCCGGACGGCAACCCTTCCAGAGCATGCGAGGTCTGCCACCGTCAGTATCAGCGCTGGGATACCGCCAGGTCAATCCGTCGCAAGAACAGCCAGAATAGCAGGGATGACAACAGCAACAGCGAAAGTGGGCCTCCAACCCCCCTGGCAGGACCGACTGGCCATCGAAGAATGATTTCCGGCGGTATTCGTTCGGGCAAGCCGGTGGAACAGGTTGCTAACAGCGTACCTAAAGATTGGGCCTGGAGCACTTTCTGAGTGGATTTTCTGTCGCAGACGGAGTACTCCACCCAGTAGTCGGGGTCCACCGCAGTGCCTCGGAAGGAGTTCCTTTGGGGGCAAGACAGCCTGCGAGGCTCCTCTCCGACACCCCTCCCTGGTTCAGCTCGGGCCGACGTTCTAATTGTGGCGTCCTTGGTCGGTTATCTGCGGCTGTGATTGCCTGATTTTGTGTGCCTGTCAGGCTGAAGGATCTGGGTCGGTGTACATGAATTGACTGTTTGCCATGTCAGTCACGGGGATGAAGAGCCACGATGCGTCAGACTGACTCGAGTTTGGTCAGATGATTTGAAGAGATTCTTCAGATGCCTGGACATTGGTCTTGACTCGCCGTGCAAGCGGTAAGAGAAGGATATGTGAGCTGTTGTGTAACTCGAACAGACCAACGACAGCTCAAGGCGGGATGAACTTACCGCCAGTGCGGTCACACAGCGTGCTACCGGTACGGGGGTATATGGTGCAACCTTTGGCAAAGCGGAGACATGGAGGAACCGTTCCCACGTGGATGTCGCTTGGACAGATTGGAACGAGACGGAGGACCATGAGCTGGAGAACTTGGAACACGGCATGAGTATAGGCATGGGAGGATATTTGTCCCATTTCAGCGAATACCCCAGTAACCGGTCGATTTGATGATGCAGGAAGTTTGTCGTTTGGCGTTGGAGGCTGATTCATTTCATTCGTCAAGATGGTTTCTAGACTCTGAGGACACAACCACGCTCAACTGCGCTTAAGATTGAGCAGCTGTTTCACGCTCCGCTTGAGGTATGGAGTCATCCCTACCATAGCGCGACACTCCAGAGTGTCCGCCTATTATTGAGCACCATTCCACGTGCAGAATATCCTCGATGCTCGTGTCTGTTATGAGTCTCCCCTTTCTCGTGCTCAGCTTTATTCGCCTCTTCGACCTGTAGGTAGCGATAGTGGACCTATTACCGAACATGATGCGTTAAGCCTGACTGAAGCCACGGATCATACGTAAGCCGTGATCCTTGGCTACTGTAGTGGCCTCACGCATACATGGTACAGTCGCAGAACGAGATCTTGAGGGCGCGCTATCGAATCGCCAAGCATGATCTGATCAATCTGGGACAGACTGTCCGGGCTACAGACTGAGCGAGTCGTTTTCGATTCTGCCTATCATATACACCGTAGGAATCTTCATCCCCGCCTTATTCTTATACACTGGGACGGGCGCGTCGGGTTTGTGGTTCGGATTGCCGCTGAGTGCGAACCGCGTCAAGTAGCGCTGCATGAGGGTGGCAATCGTGGCATTCACGTCCGGTCCTGCCGTGGCGGCATTGTAGTATGTATATGGGACGTCTTGGCCATGGTAAGCAGGCGGGACGCTGAAGCGGTACGCGTAGCCCGGCAAGGCGCGCCCGGCCGCCTGTTGCACGAACAAAGTGTTGCATGTGAATGCGCTCTCCTGCAGCACAAGCTCGGCGCGCTCGAAGAACGACGTATACGGGTAGCTTCCGTTGAAGATCGGCGGGTGGAGGTCCTGGGCGACGTAGTTGACAATCTGGGGCTAGATGTCAGGGAAGGCGGTGGAAATGCCAGATTCAAAGGCCGAGTTGTTCGTGCTGGCTGGGTCTGTGAAGTAGAGGGTCTCGTGGGCGTTGAAGCCCGTCATGATTTGGACCGACGTGTCGTAGTTCCCTTGTGCCAGTAAGTTGCTGGGGAGGGAGGGAACGAAATCGCCATCCACGGCGGGCGCGAAGGTAAAGGTCCCGTACGATGAGGTTGCGACGAGGGCTATGTTCGCCGCCGAGAGCGCAGCGAAAGGGAGCTGGCGCGCTTCTTGTATCGTAGACACGTTGAGCAAAACGAGGTACCTTTGCAGCAGATTCTCCTGTTCCCCATGGCCGGAGAAAGGCTGAAACCCGGGAGATTGGAGAATGGCTCTCTGAAAAGGCGCCGGGCCCTTCGAGCCTCCGTACGCTGTGATCTGGTGCATGATGGGCCCGGCACCAGCAGATTGTCCGAACACATTGACCTGCTTTGGATCACCTCCAAAGAGGTGGATGTAACGCTGCACCCACTCGAGAGCCATACGTTGATCGAGGAGACCGGCGTTCGCCGTGCAATTGGACTGGATAGTAGGTCCCGACAGAAATCCAAAAGCGCCGCCCTATAATTCGGCATCAGAGACATTGGGAGAAATCAAGCCATTACGATTCTTACCCTATAATTGAAGGTGACGTAGATAACGCCTTTACCACTGGGATCTTCTTGGTCGACTACCGCGGTCCCAGCCAGTTCCAGGAGGGAGCCAGCATTCAAATGTTCCTGCAAAATCGCCGTCTCATAGTAAGCACCATCTCGGTTCATTTTGCGTCTGAAAGGACAGAAGGATCATGCTGAGTAGGATTGCGACAGATCCTTTCCGCGTACCAGCTACAGAAACCCGTGCCCTTCTCTCTGAAGAAGTGGTCGACATGGTTGGAATGCACCGATATCAGTGCGGATTGCGATGCTATACACCACGCAAACCGTCTTTCAGAAATCGTGGAGTGCTCGCGTCTGCTCGTTCACTGATCAGAGCATCGAAGTTGTGAGATATTAGTACCCTCTCCTCCATACTCTGGCCAATCGACCGCATGCTCGAGGGCTGGCGAGAGCAGCTGCCGACATCCTGGAGGTCTAGACCTCGTCCCACCTGTCGCACCGACGACGGTTCCTTGGAAACCCACCTGGAAGGAATGCCTTTTGAAGTGTATCCCGATCTATTCGTCGCTTCACTCCGGACCAATTGTCGTGGTGCTCGTATCTTGATTCACGAGACTCCTTTGTCCCTGGCAATGTCTACTTCCGACACGTCCATCCTCGTTAGCAACCAAGTATGGCCAACGGTCGACTTATTTCGTCAGCTGAGCACTGAGATTTGCCTGAGTGTGGAGTATCATCTGAGACCGAGTCCGACCGATCATGCTGCCATACAACCCCAGTCGCCACCAGGACGGAAGGGCAGTAGAAGCAATCCCGGGTAGCGAACTCCCTCTCTGGCCCCTCTTCATGGCTGGCATGCTATCTACGACAAGCCCTGAACGAAGGATCTGGATCTCAGATCACTTAAATCGAATCGGGAACACGCTGGGTATTGGATTGGCCGTTTCGATGTGTCGGATCTTAAACCACGAAAGAGACACGGTTCCGTTTTCGCTCTGCGAGTTATGGGCTTGTGATGATCGAGGGGTATAAAGATGTTCGCGTCGCATTTTCTTGTCCCATAGGATCATTCCACAAGATTCCGCGGAGATGCACCGGTGCCTCTGCTTGTATGAAGTCGGATAAGACGCCTAGAAGTAGAGCGGAGGCTATAACCCATAGCCTCCGACTTCGACCTCTGTTCTTCTGTAGTTGTCGATGCTCGCCAAGGACGCTGGGTAAAAGGAGGACGGACGATTTCAGGCCGCGTTGTAGAGATTCGACCTATTGATGGACAGGAGAGTGGAGGGAGCCTTCAAAGGCGCTGCACGACTCCGTCCCGCTGTAGTAAGGACGAGCGACATTTGCCGGTTGTGATGTGTTCGGTGCCAAAAGGAGAAAGAACCAGTACACAACAGGACACTACTGTGTCGGTAGTGGACGCTTGAGCGGCCAAGATTATTGTTATCCGTCCCATCATCGAGGCACTGGTGTCCTTGGAGTGTATCGGTGTCCTTTGTCCTGACATTCAGACCTAGCCCATCAACTGTCCCAGATCGTCGGGCGGCCATCTCGTCTGCGCAAAACTGATACAGCGCTTAATACTCTGCAGGAACTTCCTTGTCACCTCATCGCTCATGATATGCGCCTGAGCATTCCCGTCGTGGAGTTTCTCGCGCGCGGAGCGCTCGTGGATGCCCACCATGGTGACGCCGATTGGCCAGGCGGCTTTTCCGATGCTGAGGGTCAGGTATTCGTCGTTGGCTTCGACATATCGGCGGGATTGCGTGCTGCGGAGAATCTTGCAGATGGACCCGAGGAGCGAATGATCCAGGGTGCCGGACTCCAGTTGCCGGAACAGGGGCGTGAGGTCCCGCAGAACGGTCAAGTACGCTTGATACGCTTGCTTTCCGGAAGACGACTCTTTGACTTCCTCGGATCTCTCGTTCAGGGCACGACCCCATTCGGTGAGGAGGAGGGTGAAATACGAGGCAATCTGGCGGTAAAGGAATGTACATTCTGGCGAGCCTGCACTGGGGATGGTTTCTGGGAGGAGCATGTCTTTCTCGGGCACGGGCTCCAACGTCGTTGGGACGGGGCCATTCGTCACATGTTTGGCAGCCTTCGCCAATTCTTTCTGTCGGGTCAGAGTGTAGTATCTTTTCAGACGTGCAGAATGCTCCTCGTCGAAGAGGGAGGCAGGCTCTTGCAGGTCTCGCAGTTTTGACCGTAGCTCGTCGTCGGGTATGTCCTCGGTGCTCCCGTCGGCCGCTGCTCCGTCTTCCATGGCTTTCTGATCGACCAAATCAGGTAGGCCCAATCTCTTCCTTCGTTTCCTTTCCTCCTCTCGCTCCTCCTCTTCTCGTCTCCTTTTGCTCTCCTCGGCCAAGCGCCTCAATTTCTCCTCCCTCCTCGCGGCCTTGTCCTGCTCTTCAGCCTCTAGTTTGCGCTTTTTGGCTGCCCGTTCCTCTCGCTCGGCTTGGATTTTCTCTTGCTCGGCGATATAAGCGGCTTGTCGGGCGGCTTCCAGCTCAGCACGGCGCATATATTTACTGTTTGCAGTGGCCTCGGGAGAGGGTGACTTCGATGGCGAAGGGGTGGGCTTGAGTTTCGATTTGGCGATTTGAGCGGACATGAGAGATTTGAAGTCCATGATCGGCGAGGCGGTCGACTCACGAAGAAGGAGAAGTCTGCTTCAACTTTCTCTGTATGACGGCGGTGCAGTGGAGATGGCAAGTGGGAGGAGCATCGCAGAGCGAAGAATCATCCAGAGACGCGGGACAACTTCGGCCGACTCAAATTACTTTCACTTCACATCAACTTGACCCTCGTCTCCTCTGCCATTTCGACGATGGCATTTTCTTGCTATGTTCACTTCGTTCGCCACTCAATGATCGAGTACCGTACACGACGCCATCTCAGGCGGCTGGGGACTGGCCCCTTGATCTCCTCACAGAATTCATCCTATGGTAGTGGTACCTCATATTATGACGCTTTTTTGCAAACTCTAGGAATGGTTATTATTCACCGCCAATGCAACTATTGACCAGGTTGACAGATCTCCCACAGCCCGCTTGACCCGACCCCGGCCCTCGCCCTGTGTGGTGTACACCTACTACTCCCGCCTACCCTTGAAGTCGTCGTTCAAAGCGCACGATGCAGTCTAACCCTGAGACGCGGCACCGGGTGTCAACCGGTCCTGATGCCTTGCCTACCGATTTTGAAGCTCTTGCTGCGGCTGACAAGACCGAGATAATTGCTATTTGGGATGACTTTCCGAAGCAGCCACTCAAGGGTGTCAAGCAGTTAATTACTTTGTGAGGAAATTTGAAGCGTTCAAACACGTCGGGAGACGTTGTTTTTGAACGAGAGTCGTCCATGAAGTACAGTGCTGGTCAGGTAAGTTAGAGCTCGATATCGAACCAATCCAAGTTGGTCATTTCCATGGACAGCCACGCGTCGCCGAAGGGCTCGTCGACACTTTCCTGGGCCTTTGGGGTTGACAGCAGGTAGCCCCCCTCCTGGATAGAGTCGTTCGTGAGCGTCGGCCCTTGGAAGCTAGTAGATTTTTGCGGTTCCCTTGGCCGAGTCCCTAAGTCATTCGCTCCCGTGTCCACTAAGTTATCGTCAGCGTTCGTATTTTCTGGTACGTGAATTCGTCTCACAGGTTTCCTGCAGTGATTCAATCCTTTTCCCGAGGATGCTTAGAATGTGCAATGCCGTCGACGCTGCTTCAACCTGGGGCTGGTAGTGCTCGAGGATGACAACGCATTGGTCCCACACTTCTTTGAGGGCGGATCTTTGAAAGCTGGGATCGGCGATAGGGCACAGCTGAGCTGCGGCAATGGCGATTGCTGCGACGAAGATGTCTAGCGGGTATATGGTCAGCGTTTCCAAAGTTTTCATAGTCTGAAATCACGGGCCACGTACAGTGTACGGTGTTCCACGGCGGGCCGGAATACGAATCTCGGAGCCCACTGTATTTGAGGTCGACCAGGGTGGTGACTGTCGCGATACAATGAGCGCAAATCCTAAGCATAACGTCTATTTGCAGGGACAGCGTTCGCGACGAATTGGGAATATTTAGCTCTCTGCAGTGGTGGCTGACGACGAGGAGCACCGGTCGCAGCAGGAGAGCACGAATATAAAGCAATCTTTGAGCTCTGTTAGCCAGCAAATCCGATCGCCTTCTTCCCACAATTGTCGCGCCGTACCTGGATTGAAAGACATATATTTGGAGGCGGACCCAATCCTCCAACTGGGCATCGGGCCTTTGGAGAGTAGACAGCTTCAGGCGTTCCGGGAGAGAGTCTTCCAGTTCTTCGAGAGATTGCTCGAGCTGGAAGAGGTCGTTGAGCCAACTTGGGGACCAGCCGTGAACTTCAACACGGCCGACGAAGCAGGTGCTTTGTTTGCCAGAGTAGAAGGTCGACAAGACATCATGCAATATATTCCAGAGTTTGATCGAATAGATGAACAGGAGCATACGCGACTCCTGCCCGACTGGCTGACAGCCCTCGGCCGTGGATAGCAGATATTCGTCATCTATAGCCTGCGGCAAAGGACAATCCCGTGTCGATTCGATCATTACCGGTCGGTTGAAGACGAGTGCCAGTAGTCTAAATGCCAACGGTCAGCTAAGTCCCTGAAGGCGACCGGCCTCCAAATAAGATGATCACATACCTATCAAAAATGATGCAAACGTGCCACACTCGTCGTCGCATTTCTCGCCGGAGTTGATCAGTTCGAGCACTGTCAGCGGAGTCCACATGCAATCCGATGCTTTGGGCGCCTCGTATCGCCATGCCAACGATGTTCCAGCACCGGTTGGCATAGGCTGTTGACTGAAGATAGACAGCCTGGAGAAGCAGGAGTTGAATGCCCTCGAACGAGATGCTGTCCAGCGCGTCGAACGAAAAGACTTTCCGGGCGCTCTCATAGAACTGATTTGCCAGTCCGTTTCTGCCTTCAGGAGTGTGGGCGTCGCAGTAAAGACAGCCCAGTGCAAATGTCATGTGAGTGGTGGACAGAAAAATAGAGCTTTCCAGCGCTGTGTGGTCGTGGTTGCCCTCGTCGTCAGTCTCACCCGTCCAGATGCGGTGGTATCTCTGATAGAACGAAGGTCGGTGCAGAATCGGGAAGATAGGATGGACGAACTCGAAGTACGCTTTCACGTAGCGGTCGGCCGCCGAGCGTGTCGGCAGTGCAAATGCTTGATGGGCACCACATGCGTCGTGAGGCTGCCGCCTCAGCCGTTGTTGACTGAGTGTCTTGTCGTCAATAAGGAATAGCAATCGGGGAGGTTCCGCAGAATTGTGCATCGAGTTCAACGTCTGGACTACGCTGGTGGTCAGGGCGATTGCTGACGAGCCGCCGTACGTCGATAGTCCCTTGCCATTAGGCACGACATTGAGAGCGTCGGTCGGGAGCCTCTCGTAAGACAGCGGAGTCTGTAGAGCATCGCCACCCAGTGCTGCATTGCTGCCGTCGTCGGATGTCCGTGCGAACAGGGTCCATTGAGCCGGTTCTGCTGCTACGTATGATCGATCGTAAGCGCGGTCTCGTCGTGGATAGCAAGAGCTCTCTCTGCTCTGAAGGATACATACACACAAATACGTACCTGCCGTCGCCAAATTTGGCAGATCGATGCTTCGCTGTTCAGCACTTCCGCTGACGGAAGCAGCCTTCTCTGGTTGTGCGTCGAGCTGTGGCCCCAGACTTAATGCCAGTGTCAGCCGTCTTCAAACAATAAGAACTTCGCAGCTGCCGGAACAGATTGCAGCTACACAAACAGATCTGTCTCTTCTTGTCTCCGTCACAGGGTCGCCTTGTATAACTTGGCAGTCTACTCACCTCGACTTAAGAAAGTTACTCGCCTCAAAGACGCAAAGATGGCTTTTCCGTCTCCTCTCGCAGCCTGAGCAGATCTACGCAGTCGTCAGATCCCATGCCACAATATACTATCGGGCATGGCCAGAATCATGATAGCTCAACGTACAGGCCGCCGGCCGTCACACCGCATCTTCCGATCCCTACAGGGATTACATGCAAGCGCTATCCGCCGCCTCTTGCGGCGAGGCTGTCCTGCAGTCGCAGGTTCGGAGACTCCCCCGTCTGGCGGACTAGTCAGATCGACGTTAATACCGCTATCGTTGCCGTTATCGGCGGTGGCTGTGGCTGAAGGGGCCTCAGGCTGGAAGGGAGCAACTGGTGCGGCATTTTCCTCGGACTCCATGTTTGCTTTGATCCCGATCCCGATGCTGAAAACAGCATCGCGCCAGGGTTCAAGTCCAAAGATTAGGGGTGATAAGAGAGAGCGGGAAGCATCGTCAGAAAGTGCAGATGTTCCGCATAAAAGGCCCCGTGCCGTGCTGTCCAGATGCGGGGGAGCCGCGCAGCCTTGGGCAGGGGGGGGGAGGGGGGTGGGGGGATCAGCCTCCCGCAGCCTCACTTCACCCCGTACAATTCCGGGCTGATTGCGGGGAGGCGACGCGGAGATAAGAAGCCAGCTTCTTTCGTTCCCGCGCGCTCTCTCCTCGTCTGTCTCCCAGTAAGAACGACTCCCGCACTCCGGCTCATGCTGATCGTCTCCCCCACCGTTATGGATCTGGATATCCTATGGGAACGATCTGTCACCGCAGGCACAGATGAAAAACAAGGGACGCTCAGGTTGCAACACGCTGTAAGCAGTGGCGCAGTCACTCTCTCGAAGGTGGATCCGCCTGAGTTGTACTATATAATTATCTGTGTGCCAGCTTTGTGCTTGCCTATACCATCTCTTGGTACGAACTAGCCTTTGCGCCGCTGAAAAGTCGCAAGACAGGTATGGCGCTATTCTTCACTCCAGTGACGGCGGTTGTCCACGCTACTCTGAAGGCGTTTGCAGTGATCTGCTCAGCTTGTCTTTTCTTCGTTGCTGTACAAACTGTCTATAACCTATGGCTTCATCCTCTGCGAAAGATTCCTGGCCCACTTCTTGCCAGAGTCTCGCGGCTGTGGGCAAGAATCGGAAACTTCTACGGCCGGAAGTCAGAACGGATTCATGCTGCCCATGAGCGCTATGGCCCAGTCGTCCGGGTCGGTCCAAACGAAGTCTCCTTCTCGAGTCCTGATGCCGTGCACGAGATCTATATGTCCGCCAGCTTTGGGAAGGAGGAGACGTTCTACCGTGCGAAGAGGATGTTTCATGAGAACCACCTGTTTTCATTTCGAGATCCGGAGGCGCACCGACAACGAAGGAAAATGCTCAGCCGAGGCTTCTCACAGGCGGCCATGCTTGACTTCGAGGCGAGTTTGTCGACAAAGATACAGACTCTGCTGTCACAATGGGCGTCGAGGACGGCAGACGGGTCTCCAATCGACATCTATCCCTGGTGCCATTGGTTAGGCTTCGATACGGTGTACCATCTCATGTTTGACGAAGATCCTGGGTCCCTCAACGCTGGCCGGCCCCACGAAGTCATGCAATATATCCGTGCGTGGAGACCAACGTTCATATGGAAAGAATTCTTCCCTCAGCTAGAGACATGGGGCCCCTCGGTGCCCGGACCGCTGGGCAATATGTTCCGTCTGGTGAGAACGTGGAAGATGCTTGCCACGAACATCATCCGCAATTGTCGGCTCAAAGACACCAAGACACCCTTTTTACGTGGAGCCTTGACCGAAGTCGATCCGTATCTTGGCCGACCACTCACTGATTCTGAGCTCGCCGAGGAGTGCATGGGCGGCATGTTCGGCGGCAGCGGGACAACGGCAAACACTTTCCTTTTTCTCGTCTGGGCCGTCGCAAGGGATGCTCAGATCAAGTCCAAGCTCAGACTAGAACTTATCGAAGCGTTTCCCGACCCGCTGGCCGTGCCCGATTACACGGTAAGCTGCGTTATTTGTTCCCCTCCAGGTGACCTGCCCGACACTGACTGACAACCTACGTTTGAAAGACTTGCGCCAAGCTTCCATATCTGTCCGCGGTGATCAATGAGACGTTGAGGCGATATCCGACCATCGTGGCAACACTGCCTCGAACAGCAAAGGAAGAAGTCGTCGTGCAAGGTGTCCGCATCCCCAAGAATGTAAGTCGACCAGCCGTTAGGAGGCACATCATGAGCGAAACGCTAACCCGGTCCTTCAGACCATTGTCGGAACTCAGAACTACACCATCCACAGGGATTACGAGGCCTTCCCGCAACCTGAGGTGTTCCGACCAGAAAGATGGCTCGACGATGACAATGACATGCAACAACTCCGCAAGAAAGCCTTCACTCCGTTCGGCGTTGGCAGCAGGAAATGTGTCGGCATAAAGTAAGTTTTCTCCAGGCCAGCGGAGTTGTTAGCGAGTTGTGTTTCTAACGCATAGGACATTATCAGCCTCGCCCAACTGGAGCTCTGGAAGGTCGTGGCCGCGTTCTTTAGGAGGTTCGATTGTTCGATCGACCCATCCATCTCGGAGGCCGACATGCGCATGTACGATACTTTCAGTGCCACCCCTGCTGGTGGCAAACTGCTCGTTCGTCTGACGGACTTGAGTCATCCGAACAAGTGAGCGCCGTGAGGACCAGAGGATTGAGTAGTCGGAGCCACGAGAACTGTCTCGCAAGGTCACCGAGGTGAGAGGTGTAGCTAGGATCAATGGGAGGAGTCGCGAGCATCGTTTTGCGTCCTCCACTGATCATCATGGTCACAGTCAGATCAGCCGTCTAATACCTGAACCGGTGCTGTGCCCCAGTCAAAGTTAGGGAGCCCATCTCGTGTATATAGCGGAGGTTCAGAAGCTTCTGCGAGAGGAAAAAGATAGACTTGAGTGTTCCATCGTTATGGCACTATCGATACTGGACATAGCAACTTATATATCCTGATCCTATTCCATTCCCATCGTTGCACAGCAGCGCAGGTAGGCTGGCTGCCTGTCCATCACCCCCTCTGCCCTTGAAGCAGAAATAGTCTGAAGTACCGTGAGCTTCTCTCCATGAGAGCCAGATGAAGACTACTACAAGGAGTAATGTAACACGGAATTACATGTCCCTGCACGGCGAGCGTACCATAGCAATACCATTTCTTACCATACCTAGCGACGTCCCTCTAAACACTACCTGCCCTACTACCTACTACGGAGCACACCCTGCAATGTCTACCAAACGGGGCCTGCACTCAACACCCACCCAATCACCATCTCCTACGTGAGCCTACCAGGTGTACCGAAAACTGGGACTGCCCTCGATGACCCTCTCCCCGGCGTCAGCCTGTCTATTGGCGCGGCGCAAGAAGAAGCACATCACGGGAGTTATGGCGATGGTGAGCAGCATCAACGCCCCGATGGCAATCAACCCTGGCACATAGTCCGGGGAGTCCTTTCACTCGTCAGCACCGGTGCATTGAATTCACATTGGGATGAGTGGATTTCGAATCGGCCCAAAGGAGCGATCGTTGGACAGAGTGAGTGACGGCGCATACATACCTGTTGTCGAAACACCAACGCGGAATAAACGCCGCCTATGCCCGCGACGATGATCTGGACGGCGGTGCCGACGCTCCGCTTCTCATCGCTCCGCATGTTGTTCTGGCACCACGCCATGCCGGTGACGATGACGCCGTTGGTGCCGCCTTCGCCGAGGAAGGCGCCGATGTAGCGCGGCGTGGAGTGGTCGAGGAAGCCGATCATCGCGAGGCCCGTGATCGCCAGCGCGGCGTGGCCGACCATGAAGGGGCCGCGCATCTGATATCTGTCCGAGAGCCGGGACATGGCGATGGCGAAGACGACGGAGAAGGCGGCGGGCGGGGCGGTCAGCACGAAGGACAGGACCAGCGAGTAGCCGAGGCCTTTGCGCAGGATTATGGGCAGGAAGATGAGGAAGCCGTAGATGGAGCATGCTCCGCTCATGTACATGAGCGAGCTGTAGTAGTGGGTCAGGAAGCCGTATCAGGCACGGGGGGTGCTGGGGATTTAATCTCACCATGTAAGTAATGGCCAGTCTGTGAATGCGTCGCGGATGACCCGCCACGTCACTTTGCCTCCCTCGGTGGTTCCTCGCTCTTGCCGGAGACGGCCCTGGACCGTGGCGATCTCATCGGCCGTTAGGAACTTGTTGCGTTTCGAGTCCGGGAAATCGACGATGATGAACCAAGCGAGAAACGCAAAGCCCACGGTGATGGCTCCTTCAATGATGTAGATCCATTTCCAGCCGCCTGTCTCGGGGACGGGCGCCACCTGGATGAGCCCGTATGCTAGGACGTTGGAGAAGGAAGACAGGAATTGAGCTGAGACGAAGAAGATCGAGATTCTGTAGGACGCGCTGTCGTCAGAGGCCGCAACGGAGAGCAGCGAAAGGAATGGAAAGAAAGGAAAGAAATCGTTATCGTCCGGTCTCACCTTGTTTGCACTTCATATCTCCGGTACCAGGACCCAATCAGGTAGAGGCAGCCTGGAGTCAGGCCCTAAGATGAGACAATTATATAAGTCAGGAACAACTTCTACGGGGTGACCAGGTAACGGCTCGGGCATTCAGGGACTCACTGCTTCCAGGACCCCGAGGAAGGCTCTCAGGACAGCCAACGCCTTCCAATTTTTGATGAACCCAATGGCCAAGGTGAGGAGACCCCAGCCAACGCCGATGAAGCATAGCCAGTTGGCGGCCCCGAACTTCTTCATCGCCATATTACCTGCAGTTGGGCGAGTCAGCCAGGATCGACCATGCCACTGGCGGAACAAAACCAGCTTCCTTTCCGATGTCGTTCTCATTTGAGAACTGGGGGGAACTCACTGGGTATCTCGAAGAGGCAGTAGCCTATATAGAACACGAGTACTTTTAAGCGAGCACATGTCAGATTCGCGCCCTGTGATGTACTTTGGACAGACAGTAAATCTCACTGGCTATAGAAGCTCTGCTTCCAACCTTTAGGTCCGTGGCTTCGTCGAGGCCCGAGATCCTGGCCACCCCGATGTTGGTACGGTCGATGAGGGCGAGAGTGTACAGAGCTGTGAGGATTGGCAGGAGACGAAGGTCGATCTTCCGGCTGCAGGAGAAGTAAAGCCGTCAATGGTCAGCCTCCAGGCATCGTGGCCGTAGCAGTTGCAGGGAGAAACATACATGATGCGCCTCTCGACCTTGGGATCGATGGTGGTGTCCGAACCTGGCCCGTCCTTGCGATGTGGCTCAGGATGATACGACTCACGGTCGAGGTTTTCGTCGGCTTCGACATGGTAGACCTCCGTCTTCTCCAGCAACTCGGGTGAAGTATGCATTACTGCGACTCGTGCGTACAGGCCACGGACGAAGATCTTGAAATGTGGAGATATTCTGAGGCTGGTTTCTCAGGGGACTTCGCGGGCTTTTGAGATGCAAAGACATAGCAAGACCTGCTCCAACTCTTCCGGCTGGCAAGGAAAGCTTCCGAAGAACTCATCCTCAACGCATATGACAGCCCAGTGGCTGGTTTCGGGAGCAGCTTCCATAGGTGCTGGGCACTCGTGGAGCAAGGGCACTCAAATCTGGGTGTTTCCGCAAGCCATTACGGAAATCAATGCTGAGTTCTGGTAGCCAAGATGTCCAAATGTAGTAGCGCGCTGGTGTGCCAGGCCTAGCGGGATCCTGTCGGGACCACAACTCGGGGAGTTAGCAGCCTGAAAGCTCGCGACTCCGCACTCTCTCATCCGCGATATGGGGATTGTGGAGACATGAACATCCGGGGTTTCGGGGTACTCTGCGTCTCCCGTCTCCGATCAACAAGAACCTTACGACATACGTCGATGCATGACTTTGGCTCAGCAGAAAGGGGATGCTGTGTCCTCCTCGCAGAGTCCATTGTGCGACCCTCTAAGCACTCCGAGGTTGATGCTAGCTAATTGATGGCCGGCTAAGACAAGAACCTTGGAAAAGAAAATAGAATATCAGGATTCCGCCTCCGAGATGGAATCCAATGCCTTTCTTGTAAGTCCGCGGAGTCAGTTCGACACTTGTAACAGAATAGTGGAGATTCTGGTGTTGGCCGGCACTTGTTGGAGTCATCCTTGAGTCAAACAGACAACTGCATCTGAAAAACTTGCAGAGACTCTTAGCAATCAACTTGTCTGCTGCGGTTCAGGCGCCGGGCCGCGCCACAAGGTAATAGAAGATTCATCACGCGAAGCTTCAAGTAGATTTTCTCTGCTCGTCATAGGTTCCGGCCTCCAAATCAATGGCTCTGACGCTCGAGACAGAACCTCCTTGTCTATTTGCTGTATGATATACCTGTAGAATCTGCGCTGTTCCTCGCCGAACTTGGCACTGTCAGGGATTGTCCATTGGTCATATAATCGTCCGTGCGTGTTGGCGGGTGAGTACCGACCATGCGTTTTCATGAAGAGGTAACACAGGTAGCAGAGGTACTTGCTGGTGCCAATCACGCGGGGCGGAAGGAAGGTGGCATTCTCTGGACCATGGGATATTGAATTGTACGCAAAAGGCCCCGAGGAGTGCACGTCGTAGTGAACAATCAGCTGTATCTCGGCATGGACATGGCAAGTCTTCGCCCAGTCTTCGTACCCGATGGTCGTCGGAACACTAGCATATGGGGCTAGAAATACCAGAAGGAGTCTCTCGGTTTGAAAGTATTGCGGGTAGCGGCGCGAGCTACGGATGAGAGTGGTTGAAATGCGATAATAGGCCGCAATCTTCTCAATTTGCCGCAGGGTCTTGAGAGCGGAGCGGACTTGAGACGTTGGCCCGGCGGATGTGAGGCGCCTAGCGTACTCTTTTACCACCTCGCATGTGCAAACGTCGTAGCTCGTGCTGACAAGGCGGATGAGGTGGGTAAATTCTTCATCGGAGTCCACGGCTACAGTTTCGAACGATGCATACAACCTGGCGAGGTCTTCCAGTTGCTTTTCGACAGCCTGCCGGATAGAAACCTCTCTTTTCGAGTAGAGGAATTGCACACGATGGGATAGATTTGCAAAGTCCTGCCACAATGGCTTTTTGTGGCTGCGAGACAGGAATTTTGGCTTGGTCCATTTCGAGGAGCGAAGGCGCGCGAGGATGCGTCGGAAATGCATCTTCACGACTAGCCGGAACACCTCGTCAAGTTTCAGGTGGCTATTGAATACCTGGCCACTATTGTTGGATAAAATCTCGCTCACTTGGCGCAATGCTTGCTGGAGGGTCTCGCTGATCGCGTCGACGGCAGCAAAGCGTATGGTCAGGGTGGTGTCCTTGACATCTTCCTCAAGACAGACTGCTGCTACGCTCTGTGCGCCCTCCTCCACGGCCACTAAGAATGCAAATGCGTTTGCAAGAGACTGTTCATCGTGAATTGACAACAGCCGGCTGCTGTGGTGGCTCTCGCTATTAGTCTGGACCGCAAACTGCTGCGGGTCCATGGGCACCCCATTAGTACGCTCTTCAAGCCGCACCAGGTGTTCGCGAAATGTATCTTCGGGCAGATCTCGCCATATAGACTGCTCAGGATCTGCCGTCCGAGGATCCATTTCTGAGGATGATTGTCAGGTTCGAAGCCGGACTGAAGCTCGAGGCAGGAACAGGCAGGTTGTTGGATGACCTTATGCTCAACCGTATGAAAAGTACGGTGGGCTCAGACTCTTCGGCGTGCAATTCGTTCTGCATGCGCTTTGTGATGCTTGTGAGACAATGAAACTGTTCATTCACTATAGCATGTCTGCGCGCTCCTCAAACTGTACCTTGCGGCCATGTTGATGCCCATAGACACTTCTAGGCGTCAGAACCTCCATCCGGCCTCTCCACCCCTGGTGTCAATGTTTAATCAGCGTGTTAACAACCGGATCACCCACTGAAGCTGGCGAGGCTGCCACACCTTCAACTTCCGAGGGAGCCACAGCTGCTCTACGATTCTATAGGAAAGATTGCACGGATTCCTTACGCCCTAGAAGGCCGTCGACAGAATATTGATCAACGTGGAACTCGAGGCTTTCCTACAAGATCCGGAATCTATTCTGGGTTCGTTCCAAGCACGCCCAAGCAATACATAAGGGGAATCTCGGAGCTGCGTGCATTCCGCCGTGCAATATCCTAGGAGTCCTCCATAGTACTTGTTCTGAGCCTCCTGGAGCGTCCGAAGTCGACCACAAAGAAACCCAGAGACATTTTGGTCAAAGCACCTTGCCCTTTCATTTCTACGTTCTGTCATTGTATATCAATGTGGCACTTGAAAATGATCTCGAAGACAAAGGCCGAAGAAGACCATCAACGTGAATTGTCAATGCCGCTACTCAAGCACGAAGGTAATAGGGACAGACCTGACGCGATTACACTTCCCACGAACGTGAACAACAAGCTGCCTCTGCCCAAAGTCTCTTTGATGCAATATCTTTGTCTCTAGCTGCCTTCAGGTCCCTGCAAATGCCTGTAGTGGGTTCTATCAACCCTCTCAACCTCGACCTGTTTCCTCCTTACCTCATTAAACGCTCAGTCTGTCGTCGAGTAAGTCACGTTGCGCTTTACCGTTCAACGAGGTTCTTGCGGAGCAGAAACCAATCCGAACTGGCCATCGCGACATCAACACCAATCCAAATCTTATCAACATGGTCTCTAACCGGGTGGTTGGTGGCTCCTCCGCCTGCGAAACGGTCGGCTCTGTCCTAGCATGGCTGAAATCTGTGGAGGACTGTGAGTTTGAGGCACTAGCGGATGTTGAGTTCGACAGCTCAACGGCCGACCTCCAACTTCCCAGTCCTCTAGACACCCTGCGCCTTTTGCCTGGTACCGTTGAACCCGAGATACAAAGCTCTGGTTCTTCATCGCCCATGAGCTGGAAAACTGCCAATGACTGCTTCTGTCGTGCATGTAAAGCTGACCGACTTATCGAGTACGTCGGTCAACCGTGCAGTTTTTCTGGTCTCAAGCCACCGTTGCCCTTCTGGACCGAAGTATCGAGCGATGGGGACAAAATCTGTGCATGCGACTGTTCACCATGTCGTGCATATTGCCTGCTTGATTGGGTTGGCAAAAGATGTGAACGCACGGGCATGTACCCGCAGAGCTCTCAGATTCGTACTGACCGCCAGGCCACCTGGACTTGGAAGTGGACTGCACGAGTCTATTGGGGCCGAGCGAAACTCCTCGCCGCCGAGAAGACCGCTCGTGTCCGAGACTTCTTCAAAGAACACTTTTCTTGCCCGACATGACAGGTCCCTGAAGTGGGTAAGGAAAGGTTTCGGAAATACCTGGAACATTGTACCAATTCAGAGTCGCAGGTGGAGTGATACGGCTCTGGCCTCGCATCGGATTGTCATATGGTGTACAGTCCAGGCAGGCATAATTGCAATACTAACACAATTTCCACTAAGATGGACTCTCCATAGAATATTCCTTGCCTATCATATTCGTCCGCTTAGTCACATGCTTGAGATTTCGTCCGGTGCAGCACAACTGTTGAAACCGCTCGAGCCGCTCCACTGTCGGCTGAGATAACGGACAGATCATGAAAGACACATGCCAACAAGCCGTCGTGGGACATTTGATTTTGCATATCCTGGGAAAACGGGGATGATGACAAAGCTGCGCTGATGCGTCTCGAGTTGGTGTCGAGCGTTCTCCCAAAGGTATGATTACGACTACGAGTACGACCACGATCGCGATTACGAGTACGAGATGTCGAGTCAGGAAAGCGACTCGTAGCAAGAGCCATACGTATCGCATATATCTAAGATGGGTGGAGACACGGGCGAATTTTCCGGGATATTCGGGTCACGTTTACCCCGTTCAACTCGGCCGATAGCCTTCAGACAGCCTCAGAGAATGAAGCGTAGAGTACAAGAGAGAGCGTGATCGCAGGCGTTTGGGCACTGACCAAGCCTTCGAATCATCCATTCATTTCAAGTGAAGAAGCTCAAGATGTCGAACTCGTCTCTCAAACCCATCACGCTCTATGGCCACGGCCCAACGCCCAAGTCTGTCCTGCCCAATCATCCCTGTGTGGTTTCAGACCATGGTGATGTTCCTCACTGACGCGATAGCTCATTGCAGTCCTCGAAAGGTGCAAATCATCTTGGAGGAACTCGCCATTCCGTACACGGTCAAAGAGCTGGACTTCGCCGAACTCAAGAAGCCTCCCTTTACGGACATCAATCCCAATGGGCGACTTCCTGCGATTGAGGACCCAAATACGGGAATCAGCCTCTGGGAGTCTGGTGCCATCATCCAGTACTTGATCGAGACGTACGACAAGAACGAAACCTTGACGTACACCAGCATTCCAGAGAAGTATCAGCTCAACCAGTGGCTCATGTTCCAAATGTCCGGTCAAGGGCCTTACTTCGGCCAGGCCGCCTGGTTCAGGAACTACCACCCTGAAAAGGTCCCCAGTGCAATCGAGAGGTACGTGAGGGAGGCGGAGCGTGTTGTCGGCGTCCTCGACGGGTGGTTGCAGAAGCACAAATTCTTGGTCGGCGACAAGCTCACGTACGCTGATCTGTCGTTTGTGCCATGGTGTGCTGGGATTCCCTGGTTGGACAGCGACAAGACCATCGATATGGCCAAGTATCCTGCCTATTCGAAGTGGATGGGGGATATGCTTGCGAGAGACAGTGTTAAGAAGGTCACCGGTTCCTAGTGCAAAGCGGGCAGGCAGCCACCAAGTACCCCACGTGAAGCGCAACCTCGCAATGTCACTGATAGTCAATCACGGCGGTGAATATGGATAGACCCACCCATTCCGGCAGAAACAAATCAAAGCATATGAATGCGAAATGCCACATTTGTCCCCAAATTCTTGTGCCTATCCCGTGTTCTGAACTGCTCGCCAAAGTCAACAACAGTTCAGGGCGTAAGGGTGATTCGCCTGGTATGAGACAGCTTTTCTTGGTGGGTATGATTGAATGTTACCCAGCCAGACTCAAGCGACATCCGATCGCCCTGTCTACCTCTGACACTCCCTTGCAGTGAGTCTAAAGTGTCTGTTTGGTTCAGATGGAGGAGTCCCTTTGCCATTGATCAACTCCACCGGGGGTTGTAAGGCGGGAGAGAACCTGACGAGAACGACAAGAAATTCTCTTCCACAACTGGAGGGTTTCTCTAGCTAGAACCTTGACCACACCGGTAGTTGTTAAGGGTTCTAGTTGGAGTTTTTGCTGTGTGGTTAGAAGTAAAAAGGATGTAGGTGAGTTTCGAACCATGTTCATTCTCCTTAGGTGGTCGTGAGTGGTTCAGATTCAGATGAGTATCCTACGGAGTACCAGGTAGTCTTCAGTGCTATCCTAGAGTAGCCGAATTCCTTCCAGCTCTAGCGACATTTAGCGCACATATGATCCCCATTTTAAAAATACCCCACCGACGTCATACTGGGTATGCAATGTGGGAGGCTCTGCGGTGCTTGTCGAGTTGGTTGTTGCTTTGATGATCACTACGTTTCATGGCGTAGGCGAGCAGACAAAGCTGCCACGTCGAGGAACTTGAGTTACGTAGCTGCTGGAATGTTCCTGGCTGCTTGTGGAGCTGTGTGTGAATCTTGCAGGTCACGCCTTCAATTGCCCCTGGCGATGCCCTTAGGTGGCCCTGTGTTTCGTGTGCATTGACGTCACTGCAGCCCGCGCTCTCACCACTCTTTATTACCTCTTTGCTCTGACCGCGATCTCACAATCACTCAACCATCACTTCACCTGAATATCACTCCCACATCTACAGACGAGTAACTGCCTCAAATCTCCATATAACTACGCTCAGTTTCACAGTGTGAGTCTCTTAAGCCCAGACCTTTCCAATCCGAGGCCAAGCTGACCTCCAACAGATTTGGAACTCCGCTACACTCACCTCTCCGAAGAACGTCTACTGCACAATAGTCGTGTGATCAGACCGCTTTCACCGACCTTCTCCTCAATATCAATCAGAACGTCAAATCCACCGCCAAAATGCCTCGTGGAAATGCTCAAGCAACAAAGGTCTTCTTCAAGGGCCAGACCGACGACTTTATCATCTTTGTTGAATCTCCCGATGATCTCAAAGCTTGGAAGAAGGACCAATCAATCCCGTTGGCTCAGGTTGTGAACAGCTTCAAGATAATGCTCACACACAAGCACGGTGCACAAGGCCAGCTGGACAGCGCCAGCAAGGCAAGCCTGGAGAATGAGTTCGGCACCAGCAACGAGGATGAAGTCATCAAGAAGATTCTCATGGAAGGACAGCCACAGACCTTTGAAGTATGTCCCTCCCTCCTGCTCAGCTCTCGGGCTTCTGGTATGAATTGATCGTACTAACAATGAGTTCCCCAATAGAACCCCGAACGATCAGGTGACCGTAATGAAACCATGGGTCCAAGACAGGGCCATCCCACTGCCTAGAGATGCAGAGCCCAGTGGACGCAGCGCCTCGTGGATCACCGTTCTTCGGAAGCATTATTGTTGCGCCAGAGTAGGAAGGGAAAGAAGATGTCGCTGGCGGTTAGGCTACCAGGCAGACCCAAGGCTGTGCGCTCGAAGATATCTCTGAGGTGAAAAGTCGCTGCACACCGGCGCTTTCATCAAGCAAGTTGAAAACGATCACGCACTTGGGCCAACAAGTGCAGGCGGCACAGAATATTGCAAAAAGCAGAGACCAAACACTGCACTACGTAGCTGCCATACGTAACGATCGAGCAATCTTGCGAAATGATCAGAATTACGAAAAGGTCCCAGACCGACTACCGTATCATTCTTTGTCCTTGCCAGCTTTCCAGCAATTAAGTTCTTTTCGCCAGATAATTCCCTATATACATGCGTGCGCCGGCTGGGACCGTGGCGCTGTCCCTGGGCCGGGCTTGGTTCGTAGAAAACCAGCATGGATTACATAAGAGCGGGAGTGATCGAGGCTAATCTTGCAGCACGTTGCTCATACCGGAACACTCGCGACATGTCAAATGGAAACTCGTTCAAAGTCATTGTGTCGAGAAGCTGGCGCGAGGAGGAAAAGACATCACTCATCTTGCTCGTCCTGTAATAGTCGTAATTTGCACACTTTTTTTCCCATTCAAGTCTCTGCTATGAAAAGAAATCTTCACAAATCATATCTCTTCGTGAGAATGGGCTGCCCAGTGAGCCGCCTTGCTGGCTGTCAAACATGATAGTTGTACAAGTAGAGATGACTCTCCTCCATGCTCGCTTGCATGTACTCATCATTGCACGTACTTGGTATCTCTGGCACTGATCGATCGCTTCAATGCAAAAACTTTCTGTACACTTCCCTACGCATCCATCCGTCCGTCCAACCATCCATCCACAGACAGTCCAAACACCAAACGAGAGGGAGAGAGAAAAAAATGTTGAGGGGTAACGTCATGCCCCATGTTCTTGTGGGAAGGGGTCTTTTCTGTTCCGCTTCAAACATCGCCGGACACGTAAAAACTTTGGCCCGGGTCGCGTGTGGCTGCGATGGAGGGGTGCCTTGAATCCAGATCCAGTGCCAGCGCTGGCTGGGTCGCAGGGCCTAGAAATGCTCCTTCCAGAATCGGAACTTGACGAGGTCGTTGCTCGTGGATTTGCACGCCGTCTTGATCTCGCGCGCCGCGGCGGACGGCCCGCAAAAGTAGACGCCCACGGTGGCCTTCATGCCGGCAGTGAGGGACGCCTCTTTGCCGACGTCCATGTACGTCTGGTCCATGAGGCCGTCGCGCATAGCGCCGAAGAGGCGCTTGAAGTCCGGCCGGCCGTATTGCGTCTTTGTGCGCAGGTCGGTCAGGGGGTCGACCGCGTTGCCGACCGTGTTAAGGTAGATGTTGGCCGCCGTGTTGGTGTCCACCCGCGCGGTAAGGTACGTGTGGATGCGCAGGAACTCGGGCCCGCCGACGCCTTCGGCCGCCTCGGCGGACTGGGCTTCCAGGGACGAGAGCAAGGTCTGGAACCACTCGAACGACTCGATGCTGCGGGTCACCCAGATGAACTCGACGCGCTTGAGCCGGCGCGGCGGGTTGGGTCCTGCGCGGATGTTGTAGATGTGTTTGAGGACGGATGCCCAGGGGGTGACGCCGATACCCGTGCCGATCAGGACGGCGATTTCGTTGTCGAAGACGTCTTCGGCGGGCGCGCCGTACGGGCCGTCGACCCGGATGGCCGGCATTTCTTGGTCCTTTTGGAGAGCGATCTCGTAGATGCCGTTGCTGTCCAGGTCGTTGAATTCTTTGGCTTGTGCGGGCCCGCAGCCCAGGGCGTCGCCTACGGCTTTCGTCCAGTCGCCGACTTGACGGACGTGCACCGAGATGTACGGGTCAAATGGACAGGACGTGATAGTGAAAGGATGCCACTGCTGGCTGGACACGGCCGGGATGTTGATGAAGAGCCACTGGCCGGCCTTGTATTTCATGCTGGGTTTCTGGAACTGGATCTCCATCGCGTCGTACGGATGGCGGATGACCTTGTAAATCTTGGTCGCTCGCCGCGCACGGACTTCACGCCACAGCCGTTCGAAGAGGTACAGGCCGCCCCCGAATAACTCCCACCGCCAACCTTGGTAGCCGATGCAGTGGCCCCAGAAGTCTTTACCCGCAAAAGGCGAAAAGGGCTGAGCAGTGTCGCGCACGAAGCAGCCCACGGCATGCGTGTACATGGCGAGAAGGAACGGGATGAAGAGGTGGTGCGTGTACCAGAATGTCTCAAAGGACTGCTGTCGGATCTTATGGTGTGCGGTGGTGTACATGAGGAGCATGCATAGAAGCATGATGTGGCCGGTGATGCCGCCGGCTTGGGCGTAATGAATCTGAATCGCAGAGACCGGTCGGATCTGGGTCCTCTCGACGTTGAAGAAGTTGACATAGTGAGCACACACGTGGACCGCGGTGAACAGGAGCATCGCGTAGGCGCATTGTCGATGGAACCACTGTGTCTCATCGAGTGGTAGCCACTTGAACTTTGGGCGAAGGAAACGCATGAAATTCCGGCACATGGGCAGGAGAATCATGAGGACGTCCACGGACAGGACGAGACCTGCTCCACGAGAGATCCATACTGAGAATGTGAGTGTGTTGAGGCCGGCCAAACGAATATCTTTCGCTTGTTTCCACCTGGATCGTGGCGTTAGCTGTCAATGTTCACGACCAGTGTCCTTGTGAATACTCACCAGCCGATGGCAAAAATGGTCCAATGAAAGCTCCACCAAAGGATATAAAATATAATCTTGCTCGGAGCAAAGTGCGACTTGAGAGTAGCCATGGCTCTTGAGTCTCTCGGGATGTGAAAGAACGGATGTGGTCGCTCGATGACGGTCCTCGCAGCTGAATGTCCCTGGTTCCTGCGGGCTATCTCATCTGCATTTCCGGTACGTACTGAGAGCGTTGAATTGACCACAGGTCAAATGAACGATGAGTCTTGGTGAAAGTGGCAGGTATGGTGATAAGAGTGCAGAGTTACCAAATGAGTGTCGATTGAGGCTCTAAGAGACTAGCTCAAAGTAAAGCCGAGAGATCAGGCTTTTGAGAAGAGTGAGCAGATAGGATGGAGGAACCGACTCAACGGCCGGAGGCTCAATGGATCCGAGATCTCGTGTCTGATCAGGCGATCTTACGCTCGATCATACAAGAAGCGCGGTACTGAGGGCAAATTACTCGATTAGACCAGCGCCGGGCAACGGTTGGGTGTGTTACAGTGAGCTGCGATGGTGAAGCAGGAGTTCAAACAGGACAGTTTGGAGCAGTGGTGAGATCGGACAAGGGAGTGCGACTGAATTAGTATGGCAGATGGGTTGCGGGTTGGGATCGAAACAGGCTGGCGGGTGGAACCGACGACTCTGGGACAGGAGCTGTAACAGGAGTAGTTCGAAGTTTTAGGAGGCAAAATGCGGCGCACGGGTGAGCGTCGGGATTCTGTCGAGACGGTGATGATGGAAACGGCGAGACAAGACGGGACGAGATGTGATCATGCGCAGAGCAGACTGTTCATCAAGGCTATCGAAGAGCTACATCTTGGGAGACATAGATGCGAGCAAAAGAAGGCTCGATGGCGACTTGTGGTCGGGTATGAGATGGTGGCATTGTGGAGAAAGGAAAGGGACCCTGGTCATCCAGAAGTGTCTGAATGGACCCTGGCTCAGGCACCGCCAACCGCGTTTTACCCGATCGAGGGACTTGGGCGGTTATTGGGTGGTGGGCAGTTGAGCTCAGGAAAACGGCCGGCGGGAACCAGATGAGCGACAGTTGGAAACACTCGACAGCCACACATCCCATCACTCGGGAACGGGCGGTGGAGCGAGGATGGTGAGATGGCCTGCCAATCCGGGAGTGGTAGAACAGGAACGTGGCAGTCGTGGCAGATGGCAGCGATAAGGTATGCCAGCACGGTTGGAAACTTTCGCTGCAGAAGCGGGCACCGGTGATATCGATTGCCATCACGCATAGCTCGACACCAGCACGAATAAAGCCCGGAATGGGCAAATCGGTAGAATTCATGGAGTATTTTCGTCGGGAAGGGAAGGTGAAGGGGAGGTGAGGGAGAGTCGAGTTTGACCAGCGTATCAGATCGCGTTTCGTAGCGCCCTGACTTGTGCGGGATGTCGGGGGGCAGCCGCCCAGCCGTCTTCTGAGTGGCCGCTTCCCCTCGAATCACTCGCTTGTCTTTGTGCGAGGCTCTTGCCATTCTTTAGCTCCCGCCGTACCTTTGGCATCACATCCTGGTCGGCGGCCCATTCTTCATCTCCATTCGTCGTTCCCTCACCACCACACATCGGCTCACCACCAAACAATGCATTCATCTGACCGCCAGAATGCACTCCAGATCTGGTGGCCGTGCATATGGCCATTGGCCAATGTCTATTTTCGGGCGCTTACCCTCCGCACAATCACCTTCCTCACTCCGCCCTGCTTCTTACTCCACGAATCATCAGCTTCAGGCTCATGAGGACAGCAGTTGCATCACCAGATCTGGCGACCACAGAGCAAAACTATTGATTCTCGTTTCCCATTGCTGCACTGCATCTCGTGCTAATGCAACGGCTCCATAGTTGTCAACGGTCGAGGTTGGGTCGCTTGCCACGATGCTCGGTAGTCCTGGTAAGCGTGCGTTCTTGCCAGAAAACGGGCCCAGCTTCCCACAAGCTATACACCTTTGAGTACCTCAATTCCCCTACATCTGAACAGTCCTCTACCTGTAAGTATCTCGAGCATCAATAATTGTCGAAAGCACTCCGACCATCGATTTTGGTGGTGGTTCAAGTGAAGTGCAACTCCGACACACAGAACTCCACACCTGTAACACTTTCTGTCTTGGAGTCGCCGCAACCACTCTGCGGCGAGACGACATCTGCGACCAATCTCTTACGCGCCAACCCACTGCCCTCGAGTGCCCTCGCCTTGAGTCGCTCCCGGACCACCATTCTCAGGCACACTAATAACTACTCTCTGACTGCAACCCCTCCCCGTCGACTACTTCCAAACACTCCCACGGTCTCACTGATACCGGGTCATCCTGTCACCGAGATCAACGGTTGCTCCCTTTCATAGGGGAATTAAGCATTGACCATACCAAGTCTTCTCATATACCTCGCCAACCCTGATGGTTCTGCGGTAACCTTCAGGCGCGGGTCGTCAATTTCTGCGCACTCCTTCTCTTCGACCACTTCCATTCTTTTCGAGTTCTTGGTATTTCGATTCTCAACAACACACATTCATTCACCTCACGTCAGAGCCTTCTCCCTCTTCGACATCATGGGCAAACTCATCAAGAACCACTGGGCTCGCCTGATTGTCCTCACAGCCGCTCTCTACCAAGTCATGGCCGCCCTCGAGGGCTTCTTTTGGCCCAAGATATTCTGGGACTTCCTCACCAAAAACCTCGACGGAGCGGTTAAACCCTTTCCAGTTTTGCAGATCATGAACTTGGTGTTGGGATTCATAGGTCTGGCATGGGAGTGGCCGCTGGCACCTATTGTGCGGATGCTGCCCGGGCTGCACCGAAGTATGGAAGCAAGATTGGTGGTTTACCCCTTGAGTGCCTTGGCAGCGGTCCTGATGTATCAGTCCACCAATGCGGCACTGTATTATATCGTCGGAGTGGTAGTCTATTTCTGGGCTTACTCGGAGGGCGAGGTAAGATAACACTTGGATCCGCAGTTGGTGGCAACATACTAATCTATTTCCCCAGACCGTATGTGCAGAGCCTTGGACTGTACCGAAGAGGGGGGGAGCCAGACCTGGCAAAGTATAACCGTTTACCAGCTGTGCTGCAGATCATTTTCAAAGCGTTCTGGGGTTTTGACAAAGTCACTGGTGGCTCAGACATTGACGTCGACGAGACCGAATGCCAGATTTGGCTACAGCTGCGTGCTGTTCGTGTAGATATTATGCCCGCCATGGGAAATGAAGACCATGATCGACATTTGTACTATAGCGGAATGGACTGTTTCCGACTGAGATGAAATGAACATTTGTCGTTGATGGAGTGTGTCAAGTCCCGAGTCTCGTTTAGGCCCCCAACACGAAGCTCGCCTATTCACGCCTCGACACGATCGACACCATGTCGTGCATAAGTTGGCGTATTTAGGCTTTAAGAATTTTATCACACGCGTCTACGAGCTTGAATCGGAACTACTAACTCCTTCTGCTGCTAGCGAGAGTCATTGACCGAAGGATGGGTCGTGGAAGCGACAGGATTCGGCCTTGCTAGGGCGGCTCTTCCGTTACCAGAGACAGCGAATGCCAACAAAACACGTTCCTCGGTTGCCTGCACCATCAGCAGCATTCGTACGAGTACAGATAACTTGGGAGAGAAGGGATCTAAATCAGATGCGCCTGCACGATTTTTTGCCGATGATTCAAGCGCCGATCAATGTCCACATTCCTCAGCTGTTCGGTTCCTGGTCTGGGGGAACAACCCGCTTTGATCCTTGTCGGAGCAACACAAATCGCATGGCCTTACCTGGGGCTGGATTTCAATGAAAGCTCGCCCGATGCATCCGACCTGCATCACGCCACGTATGCTGCATTGGTTTGAGCCTCTCTTTTCTGCTAAAGCAACATTCCTTCCAGCACCGTGGTCTTCAAGCACTACCACCAGCTGCAAGGCGACAAAGGCTCAGCCGAACTCCGAACGTAGAAGCGGAAGGTGTCAAGGGGAGCCTGGCTCGTTACTTGGTTCATTCAAACATGTGGGAGGCTGTGCGGGATGGGGTGCGAGCAAAAATGAGGATGATGGTGACAATCCACGCTGTTGCCATGGTGAGGGGGCATGGACCGTGAAGAGCGCGCATGTTGTCGAAGATCCTCGTCTGCCGCTTGCGCGAAGGGACCGAGCAGGGCAACAGCATACTCAGCAAGCAGTCTCCTGGTGCAGCGCCCGTGATGCTAGACCTCGCTGTCGCCACGACCACCGACGTTGAGAAACTTGAGTAATTCAGCCATTACTTTTGTTGGATGAACGCTGAAAACCGCAGCCAATTCCGCCAGCCAATGGCAGTGCATGATCCTCGGCTCCACGACTCCACAACTGGGTGTCTTCGAACATCTCCAGATCCTCGTATCCTCTTGGATAAGGTCTTGCTTCCCACTGAGCCCAAACATCCTGAATGCTGGCGTAGCGGACAAGCAGACTCTACTCGCCGTACTCGAGCACCAATGCGGCCCTGGTTGAACTCGCCTTGCGATATTCTCAACTCGACGGCTTCGAGCTCGGAACGTCCATCGCCGCGCGATCATCTGATTCATGTCCCAAACATAGCACATATTCACACGGGCCATAGCGTGGCCCATGACTTGCAGCGTGGAAAGACCAGCCGGTCAAGCACAAAAGCTTGTCCACTCTTGAAATTGCGCCTTCATGGCCTTCCTCACACAAGTGGTGCGTTGAAGTGTTTGACTTTGCGATGCCAATTTCCCGCCCCCTGTCGGGGCCACTCTCGAGCACTCCAAAGTGGAACACCACCACCACAAGGTCGAGATACGAGTGTAACGAGGCTCTGCTAGCTTGACCACGCTCGAGACCAGGTTTGTGGCGCCCCTATATCCCGAGCTTTTGCTGTAAGTATCGTCGCGGTCTTTTTCTCCCCTTCCAATTGCACATTGACACTTGCCTTTGTGCGTTCCACACATTCAATCTTCCTCCCTCACACGAAGTGTTTCCTGGTTGAACACGTCCACTCGCTCAAAACAAATCGCTTCAACGAGTCCAAGGTCTCAAAAGCTCAAAAGTCGACTTTTTCGCTACGTATATACCCCCACAACTCACCAAGATGAAGTCCTTCCTCGCCATCCCCGCGCTTTTCGCCCTGGGCGCCATCGCCGACTCACCCTCCGAGTGGGCGTTTACCTGGACCTTCACCAGCGGCCACAGCACCTACACGTCGGCCACTCAAGCGTCCAACGCGACCACCCCGTCCACTGAAGCCGCCGCCACCAGCACCTCGTGGTCCGAGTGGTTGTACACGACCTCCTACACAGCGACATTCAGCTCGGGGACCTCGACGTGGGCCGTCCCCACCGTGGTCAGCTACAGCGAGGCACAGAACTTCACGAGCATGATCCCCGCGGCTACCACGCCCGTGTCCACCAGTTCGGACGTCAAGGCTACGAGCACGACCGCTTCCTCCAGTTCAGGCACGGCGGCCACCCCCTCGTCCTTCAGCGGCGCTGCTGTCAACGAGAAGGTCGTGGGAATGGGCGCCCTGGCTGTCGCTGGGCTGGCTTTGGTCCTGTAGGCCAGATCGCTCTTAGACGGCATTGCATTGCATTGGATAGGAAGAAGGGGACGGTTGGGCCGGACAGTATGGTAGGGCATGGATGGCCGCGCTACCTCATATACCCAAGTGGAATCATGGAACCTGGACACAAGTTCCCACGCAATGTATCAACGATCTCCGCATACAACACAACACACCGCACAACAGTACACAGTATCGCTATTATTTGAAAACTAGTCTTTTTTCTCGCTTTGTGCCCGCGGGTCCGGCGGGGGCTACGGGGGAGGGAGGACAAAGGGGCAAAGTCCCTTCTTTGTTGGAGACTCTAAAAACTAGGGCAGGAGGCAATATATCGACGCGGAGATGCGGTCGCTAATCCACGGACCTCCGCTGCATACCGTACTCTGACAGGTCAATACCATCCTTACCCCTCCGCTGTGGTTTTGTATTTTCGGGTGCGGTGTTTATATCGCTGTATACCTCGAGTCGCACATCCCCAGCCATTGCAACACAGAGTCCAAGACGTGAGGTGAGCGCAGACAGCACTAGGGGATCTTTCGAGCATCGATCGGACTGGTCGGTCAGAGTGTTTCGTTGTTGTTGGTATTATTGCTGAGATGTTCCTCCGTCCACATTGACCCGGCCCCCTGTGCTTGAGTGCTTCACCCAGGACAACCAAGACTGGCCCCACAAGATCTTTGCCACCCCCCCCCCCCCCCCCCTTCACAAGAGCATGTACAAGCGCAAAGCGCAAGTGCTAGTCCCTCGGGCTTCAGTTGAGGCACCAAGGTCGTCTCGCTCAGCCGCTTCCAGTGCGCTTCCTTGCGTCCATGAAGTCCTTCTTCGCCCGTCGCGTCACGCTCACAACATCGTGTCCAAACACCCAATCAATGACTTCGGCCGCGTTGCCTGTGCCGTCTGGTCAGTCACGGATACAGCTCTGGTTCTCTAGATGTACCTGTCACAGAGCACGACAAGTTGGAAGGGAGACAATCAAAGTCAAATTTCAACGGAAGAACATTCGAGGTTCAACTCACGGGGTAACTCCTCGGCAGGCAATAGCTTCAAGGTCTGTTCTCTCCTTTCCACGACCGGGTCCTTGTCCGTCTCGACCTGCGAGTACAGTTGTGCCACCCCGGCACGGGGCAGGCGCACCGTTTCAAAGATATGCAGGAGGTCTCGTACCGTAGGACCATCGGCCTCACCATCGTCGCCATCACCACCACCATCATCAGACCCGTGGGCGGAGTTCTGCTTGAACAACTCGCCCAACGCGGCGGCGTCCTCAATCGCCATGATGGCTCCGAACCCGCGATGCGGGAGCATGGGATGGCAGGCATCTCCAATGACGACCAGATTTCCCTCGTTCCGGTCCGTGCATCTCGGCAGGGGCGCTCTCTCCACGCACCTCCAGAGCGGGAGGATGGAACTGGTGCGGTCAGTCTTGTCTACGAGGGCGAGCAACGCGAGATGGAACCCGGCCAGCGCGGCGCGCAGATCCTCGTGGTCGCATTTCTGACTCCAGCCACTCTTCTCGCCCGACGGGAGCGGCTGGTCGACATACATGCCAAAGTTCTGCAGCGTGTTGGCCCGGCAGGGGTAGCGGACCAGCCACCGCCGCTTATCCTCATGCAAATAGAAGGAACAATGGCCCTCGCCGTATTTGAGGAGCGGAGCCGTCAGTGGATCGGCCAGGACGAGGTCTGTCGGGATCAGAAAGCGGATGACCGTGCTGGTCGTCACGTGGGCAGCACACCCGCGGCCCAGGATATGGCTTGCTGCGCGGGAGTGGACGCCGTCGGCCGCGACGATCAGATCCGCAGGTTCGGTCCACGTGTTGTCCGCGAGTTTGACCCTGCCGGTCTCGGAGTCGTAATCGACTACCCTGCTTGAAGTGTGCAACTCGGCTGGCGTACCTAGGCCGTCATCACCAGTCGCCAACTCCCGCAAGGCGGCATGGAAATCCACCCGGTGCGCAAACAGATATGGTGCGCCGTATGTGGCCTCAAAGTCGGTGCGGTTCGTCGCGTACAACTCACCGAGTGTCGTGCCGTCAATGAACGTCTGGCCCAGTCGAGGGATGAGCCTCGCTCGCTTGAAGTCGAGGCCCCATGACTGGAGGATCTTGACGGCATTGGGGGCTAGTGTTATCGCGGCGCCGATTTCATCGAGGAGAGGCGAGCGTTCGAGAATCTGTGCCCATCAGCGTGCGTCCGCGCACAATTGCTGGGACAGCCATTGACACCATTCAGAGGGCCAGGGGGGTGGACCATACCTTTACGTTGTGTCCACCTCGTCGGAGGGCTATCGCCGCGCACAGACCGGCGATTCCCGCGCCGACGACAATGGCAGACAATGTGTTGTTTTTGGTATGATTACGATCACCGCTGTTCATATTGGCGGCCCAAAGTATTCCGAGTCTGATATGGTGTGATAATTCTGTCGCAGTTGGGTATAGAGTATACGGGACTGGAGACGACACCACTACCTTGTGCTGACTCACCTTATATCAAGAAGCTCCATGGCCGGTGTTACAGTAAGATGGGCCCCCCCATGGAGCCGGGTACTGGTCAGCAACAGAGGCCCTGATCTCGATCAAGAAGTGTTCAAACCTGAGGTCGCATTCGCGGGCCTGTGTTTCGTCCCAGAGGATTCAAGGCGGCCCACTTGGCATTTGTCTGCATACAAGAGCTTGATGTAAAGCTATACTTTCAACACCCGGATCATCTATTGTTGTCCGTGGGGATGAACAAAAGGCGATGGCCGACATCACGTGGATCAAGCTTAGCATTGCATGTGACTATCCTATAAAGCAGCAACGAACTTGAACACCGCTGTTGTTCTCATGCATTCCTCTAGGATATGCTGAACCGATACCTCTGCACGGGCTATTTACTCGAATACAACATGTGTCGAAGTCCATCGCCCGACAAAACTTTCAGTATTCCAAGGGGGTTGCTCCACCGCTTTTTCTTACCTCCTAGTCCTTCTTCAACGACTTCTTGCTTCTCTGGCATATCCTTCTCTTCCGCATAGAAAACGTCAGCTGGATCTTCCGGTCGGAGCTCATGCTCTGAGACATGGCCTAGCTGGTGCCTCTTTGTTCCCCTCTTTCCCAGGACGTGATCCGCACGAGAGGCAGACAACTTCCGTGACACACCGTTGCCTATCATCCGACTGATCACGTTATCCATGGTGTCAACTTCAGGTATATCGCGTGTTCTTGCTCGAGCGGGTTGGCCTTCATCAAAACTCTCTTTGCACACCTCGAAAACAGGTGTTGATTGTTTCGTTCTACTCCGGCGGCTGTCTGTGGACATATCGAAGGACTTCCGGCTGGTAAGGGATAGACTGCCGGATCTCCGCGAGAAGGGACCTTGAAGCGACGCCAAACTCAGTTTTCGGACTAGTGTTCCTGCTGAGGCTCTGATGATCTGACCACCGCGAGATCCGATCATACCGGGGTATGGTAATTTCTCTTTTGTCCATACATCACCCAGTGTTGATTCTAGCCGAGCCCTCTCCGATCGTTTTGGCGCGAGCACGACAACCCTGTTTGAGGTCATATGTGATTGTGACCTGTTGATAGCCGACGAGGATGATTGACGGAACTCGCCCAGATCTTGAGGATTGTTGGTATTGCGGATGATGACCTGGCAAACGTTGCCTCGATTCCCGACAGTTGCCGCCCTCTGCACTGAAGGATTCCTGGACAATGTCGAGCTCTGCTGACTGTACATCTGACCAATCGATCTGAGGTCAAGCCCGGTACTTGAAGGAATCTGGTTGAATAGTTCATCAGTTCTCCTTGAAGGAAAATCCTTAGTTCGCATGCCCTCTTTCCATGCATGCTCCTCAACGGTAGAGCAGGCACTCAATATGAACTCGTGGAGATGGCCGCTAGTTTCGAAGCAAATCTTCCAGGTATGAAGTGCCGAATGACACTGGAGCCCACGACCATCGCTCGCCGATTCGACCTTGAGGTCAGGCAAATGCAGGAAAGCAATCGCCTCGAACTTTGCTATCGCACCAGTGGGAAGGGCGATGATAAGGCTGCTGTCAAAGAGGACGCAGAGTGCGTAGCGGCCATCAACCCTGCTGTTCCTCGTCTGCCATGTCACGTGGAGAACACCGCACAGCCTCACATTGCCCAACATGCGTAACTGTTCAGCTCCCAGAGATACCTTATCATAGGTCAGTCTTGTTTGGAGGGACCACCGACGCTGAATCTGGTTCCGAGTCTCACGGTTATCTGTGGCCTTGTTGATAGTCTGAACAACTTCTCTCAAGCATGTCAAAATTACTTCCAGCTCAGAATGAGAGCTCGGGCAGTCTGCAACAGGGGTATGCTTAAGCAGGTCATTGAACAACAAGGGATACTTCGTCATACGCTGTATGGGCTTGATGAGGAGATCACTAATAGTAAGTCCTTTTCTCTCGTTTTGGTTTTTTTGGTCGAGGGCAACAAGAGATCTTGCCAGTGACTCTATACCCGACTCATAGGTTGACCAATGTGTAGGAGCATGTCGCTGCAGCTCATGCGATATCAGACTGTGATTGGCGCAATACTCTTCGTAGACCAGAAAGTCATTCAAGAATTCTCTGAACACCGCTGCCACATCAGCCGCATCTTGGGGCTCGGCGCCGCCTAGGTAGGTACGGCCACGACATACCTCCGATGAGTCCATCGAGCTGCGTATGCGGCGGTGGCCGCGCCCGACCCTGGCTGCGACACTTGACTCAAGACTCTTCCATCGCTTGTGGCAGCGAGGTGAGCCAAGATGGCGGGGCGAGGTGGTATCTGCCCACTTTCGTGCCGCTGTGTCATATGCAGCTTGATGCAATCGGTCCAGGAGTCTTTCATGGACAGCAAGAAGATCGTGGACATTCCTCAAGACGGATGATCTGACTCGGTCTGAGACTGTCACCGCAGTTGCAAGGAGAGTCGAATACAGATAGATAAGAGCCTTTAAGTCGGCGATGTAGCTCTCTTCAGTGGCGACTAGTTCTAAAAGAATCTGCCTTCGTTTAATGGCCCTCCGAAAGGCCGCTTCATCGACAGATGCTGATGTGGGCGGTCGGTCGCTATCAACTGAATGTCTCGGATTCGAGCTGAATATGCCAGAGCTGTCCGTGGATCGACCGAAGTGTAGAGACCGTGCGGCGAGACTGAAGCTTGCGTTACTGAGGCTTGCAGTTTTGATTGTGTGCACGAAGCCAGATGAGTTGGCTGAGTGTCGCTTCCTGTGGGAAAAAAGAGGTAGCTTGCGATTCGACATCCGCGCTGAGTTTCCCAGTTGGACTGATGTCCCATCCAGTGCATGCGGCGATTGGTCGAACGAGCTCAACCATTCTCGGGCATGTCGTTTTGGCTGCGAATCCTTCTCCATCGCATCTTCGGCAAAGTATGGGTCGGAGGATGAGAATGTGTCAATCCTATGGTGCATTTGTGCTTCTGGACTATAACCATCGTGCGATCCGTAAGTGTCCTTCTCTTCTTTGAGCAAGCCTGCAATCACTCGTTGAGGCTGACGTGCAGTCATGGGCCTTCTAGGAGAGGGTTTCACCTCGCCGCGCAGGTGTGCATGGGCAGGTCGAGCAGCGAGGGGTCCCTTCTGTTCTCGAGCTGACGGTACATCGCAGCCTGCTGAACGTAGATTGATTCTATTTGAAGCTGAGCGTATTGACCATTGATGAGAGGATGCAGGCAAGGGGTTCTCAGCCCACGAGTCTGCACTTCCATTGCTTATCTGGGTAGGAGCTGAGGCAGCCGAAAGCAACGAATTTGAATATGCTTGAGAGTCTTGTTGAATTCGAGACGGAGTTCGGGAGTTCGGGAAGGGTTCTGAAGTAGAAGGATAGGCCAATCTGGTGCCACAATAGATGCTTGTGCTCGTATCAAAACGTCTGCTGAATGGACTGGCGATGATGCAAGGCAGAAGCTGGGCCGTCATGATCTATTGATAGAAGATACACAAAGTTCCAAAAAGATAGAATCTCAACAATGGGGAACGAAATGAGCCAATGGTCAAAATTCCCATTTAAGGGACCAAGAGGCCAACGTTGATGTTCCAAAAGTTGAGTGATATGACATGGCAACGGACGTTGGCAATCAAAGACCCAGAGACGGCTGAAGTCTGAGAGAACTCATGGTCGACCAGTTTTCCAACCTGGCTGATGGAGGAAGGTGTAATCCCGTAAGCCATGGGCTGAGAAAGAGCCCCCTCGGCCATCGTGGAACAGTCATATGGGGGTTTGTCGGTGGTGATTTATGGCAACCTCTGTCCTTACCGAGTGATATTTGCCAGAATCTGACAAGATCTAAACAAAACCATAATGAGATTGTCTGTGACACATGGGCGTCGAAGCCACCTCACATGGGGATACTATCCTGTTTACTTCGAGGCTAAACGAAACAGGCATTTGCAGGTTCCGGATGATGGCTCGAAGATAGCCCAGTGTTGGAACTCTTCGACCATTGATCGCGGAGATGGAAGGTTGGTGTGCTGCTTGTGTTGAAACGCAGCTGCCCGGCATAACATCGGCGAAATCTGGGGACCATCCCCGCTTCTCCTTCGTTGACGTTCCGCTTCTGGCTGCGCTACGCGTTCACAAGTTGCCTGCGCCTGACCTGACCTTGAACTCATTTAACGTACTCACGTCCCTCGCGTTGCTTCCTTCTCCTTTCGAAGAATGATGGGACTACCAATGGAGCCTAATATTGCGGATATTCATGTCCCCAGCGGACCTACTTCAATTCATCAGGCCGAGTCATTCGATGGTCTGACACTTCACCAACTAATTGCGCGCAAGGACAACCTGGAAGCAGAATTGAAGGCGCTGGGGGCAGTTCTGGATAGCCATGGGGTGACCATGCAGACAAGCCTTACCACGTTCGATGGCTTTCCGAGGTCCGATATCGACGTGGCACAAGTACGAGTGACAAGAGCACGAATCATCGTCCTTCGCAATGACTGGAAAGCCCTGATGGACAAGATCGAGAAAGGTCTCCATGAACACCATGCTAAATATCAAGCTTCAGATGAATACAAGAACTCCTTGAATCAGCCTCAATCTCAACCAGCACCCGCGCCACAGCAAACGCCTTCCATCCCCGAAACGCCTTTTGCGAAAGTCAATAGTGTCGAGCCTGGCAGTCCTGCCAATGAGGCTGGTCTTAAGGCCGGCGATCAAATAAGAAGATTTGGCACAGCGATCTGGTCAAACCATGAAAGATTACGCAAAGTTGGAGAGGTCGTGGGCCAGAATCTGGGCCGTCCGATCGTCGTGAAAGTCTCCCGAGGAACAGGACCACAAGCACAAGAGCTAGAATTGAGATTGACTCCGAGACAGAATTGGGGTGGCAGGGGCACACTTGGGTGTCACATTGTCCCAATATGAAATTCGCAGAGTAGCTTTGATGCAAGGTTCGGTCAACACCAGATGAGACCATTGAGCCCTCGAAAGGAAAACTGCAAGCCTAAAAGCAAGGCAATGGAGTACTCAATATGTACCATTACTATTAGACGAGATGTGGTTGGTGTAATAGGCGGTTCTTACGAGAAGGACAATGTCCACGGCTCCGACGGACAATTCCCCCAGATCCGGGTGGAACATGTCGTTGAGCTCTGGGACAGAGGTTTTCGGCTGCACCCGTGGTCATTCTGAGATAGAACCTCATTGCGGATGTAACAACATTATCATCAATCGGATATGAAGTGCGTCTCCTTTCTCGCCTCATATGTACCTCGTACTTCACCCTCGCGATTCCTCAATTTGTGTTCGTCCGTTCTCCCCAGCGATCGACATGGTCACGTGATGTGATGCAGAAGCAAAGCGCCACCAGCGCTTCTCAGGCAGTGACGCTGGTCTTGGCATCGAGTGAAAACAACAATCCTCTCCCGCCTTTTACAGATTCTCAAACTTGCGCCTGCCCTCTTCCGATATCATCAGACAATCTCTTCGTCCTTTCTCCTGTTTGCTTCTCTGCGCCTGCCACGACTCTCCAGGACTGTGGCATTCTGCGATCGCAGTATCTAGCTCGATTAGCCTGTTAGTTTCATTCTCATCATCCCAACAAACAAACAATCACAATGGCGGAAGCTGCTGGAGGCGTCCCCACCTTCAAGCTCGTCTTGGTTGGTGATGGTGGAACTGGAAAGGTATGATGCGCTCAATATCTCCTGGCTTATCTCAACTCAGGCGAGATCTGATTCCGAAGGACACCACTAACTGGCCTGATAGACTACTTTCGTCAAGCGTCACTTGACTGGTGAATTCGAAAAGAAGTACATCGCCACTCTCGGTGTCGAAGTTCATCCTCTCGGCTTCTCAACCGTACGTCACCAGCGATCCCGAAACCGAAACCGATACTAACAGCCAGGCAGAACCTTGGTCAGATCCAGTTCGATGTCTGGGATACTGCGGGTCAAGAGAAGTTCGGTGGTCTAAGAGATGGTTACTACATCAATGGCCAGTGCGGTATCATCATGTTCGATGTCACATCCAGAATCACATACAAGAACGTCCCCAACTGGCACCGTATGTTGATTATCGAGCAATTCATCAAGGAACGCAGGCTGACCATATATCGCAGGTGATCTTGTACGTGTCTGCGAAAACATCCCTATCGTTCTCTGCGGCAACAAAGTCGATGTCAAGGAGCGCAAAGTCAAGGCCAAGACCATTACCTTCCATCGCAAGAAGAACCTCCAATATTACGATATTTCCGCCAAGTCCAACTACAACTTCGAGAAGCCCTTCCTTTGGCTAGCACGAAAACTCGTTGGCAACCCCCAACTCGAATTTGTCGCTGCTCCCGCTCTTGCGCCTCCTGAGGTCCAGATCGACCAGGCACAGCTCGACCAGTACCACAAAGAAATGACTGAGGCCGCAGCTATGCCCCTGCCAGATGAGGAGGATCCCGACTTGTAAGCGATTCGCTTCACGAGGCTGTAGCTGCAGTCGAGATCTTCAAGTCAGTGGAAATTAGCAAGCATGGGAACTTGGGTTTAGCGAGACGGCAGAAGGTCGTGTTGTTGACAGGATAGGAAAAGCTCGCGGGGCCGTTGTGCGAGCTTGGAGTGTCAATTGCCGTTGCATCAACGGGTGGGAGAGGGGTAGCGGAAGGGGTCTAGCTCAAGGAGCAGTTCGCCCTCCGCGGCAGATGGTGAGATGCAACCAGCCAAAACGCTTGCATACTCTCGTTTGTAATACGAAAAGCAACCAGAGTGCAAAGATTTCATGTTGACCTGGTTGCTCTTACCGCACTTTCAGAGTTCTAGACTAGTTTAGCATAGCGACATGAAAGAACATTGACTGAGATCCACTTTGCGGCAGTCTCAACACTATCAGAATTGCACCATGAACTCAAAAGAGACTGTATCGTTCTATATGGTGATTTTGAGCTTGGTCCATTGATGGTACAGTATGTATAGAAGCTGTTAAGAAAGTACAGTAAATCCTTCCTCAGCAGCGGCAGCGCCATGAAAACAATGAGTCCTCTGTAATAAAACCGGCTGGAGAAGCAGAAGGCATCCCCACGTCGTAAAGCATGAGCCCATCAAACCATCAAGTAACACAAGGAAACAGGTATATCGCGCACATCCAACCCAAGCCAAGCTGAGCGGCTGAACTAAACATCAAGAAAGGACCCTCACACAGAACGCTTCCAATACCCCACTCGCTCGAGCACCGAAGAATGAAAAAGGTTTGCTCGGGAGACAGTGCAAAATCCTCGAAAGGTAAGACTTCAAGCACAACTGAGCGCGTGGTCAGTGGTCAATAGATATCAATCCTCAACCATCTCTCTTCCTTGCAATTCTCGGTGAGGATCCCATCCACGTCATGCACGTCCCCTTCTTGTGCTTGTTCGCCATTTGCTACCTTCTCCTCCTTGTTTTTCTTGACGCGCTCAACCGCTTCCTGATAAGCTTCGACTTCGAGGCCCGAGTTCCTCATGACGGCCAGCATGGCCCTCACGTTGAGACGGATCGTCTCGACGGGGTTCTCGGCGTTCATGAGATATCTAGTCAATCTCGGGAACAGGACGCCAAAATCGGATTGTGAGAGGTGGGCCGTGTCCGGGATCAGGAAGAGCTGCGGATCGAGAGGCGAGGGTGTGTTTGAGGCGGGCTGTATGAGGGTCTTGGGGAGATCGAGGGGCGGGAGGGAGAAGGTGCTGAATGTGGGCGTGAAAGGTTCCTCTGGTTGGGCTGCAGAAGGGATAGGATGCGCGAGTGCGGTGTGTTTGGTCGGGTTATCAGGTAGGAGAGGCTCGTGGCGGGATGCGAGAGATGAGGCGCTAGATGTGCTTTCGCAGGTCGAGCTGCTGGGGGAGGGGGACGGCGTGCGGCTGAGGTGGATTGAGGAGGCGGCTGTCGAGAGAGAGGTCGAGTCCGAAGTTGTCAGGTTGGAGGATGTTGACGAGCGTGAAGTTGGTGGGGAGCCAGAGTTCAAGTCGGTTTCTTCATCCTCTGCACGTACCTCAACTCGGATGGGAGCTACTGTCTTATCCGCTTGAGTAGCGGTAGGGATCTCTTCCCGTGTGGTTGTTTCGTCTTCGTCTTCCACGTCGGACCCTGGGAGGGGCCGGCTGATCGCTTCCCTCATAATACCCTCCTCGTCCGGGGTTTTCTGGGCTTGCGGCTCTAGCTCAAGATCTAGCTGCATCTGCTTGATCTGCTTGACCGCCTCTCTCATAGATTCCGTGTCCAGATCCCTCTCTGTCTTCGCACTAACCTGTCCCGTCTCTTCGGTATCTGTCGAGTCCCTCCAGGCCTCGAAACCGCTTCGTCTGTGCATCATAATCTTCTCGAATGGAAACTCTTCGCTAGGCGTTGCGAACGGCGTTAGAAACATTTCGTCCCCGGCGTCTGATTCTTGATATTCATTCCTGTGCTCCTCGAACCCGCGCCGTGAGACCACTTCCTCTGCTTCTTCCATGTCGACTGGTAGTTTGTCGCCGGGTGTCGCAACAATTTGTGGATCGGATTTCGTGCGTGGTTTGTAATTTGTGCTGTCTTTGGAGGTGCGCTTCTCAAGTGTGTACATCGCCTCCGCAGGCCTTGCGGACAGGGCAGCTTTCATCCGGTTGATAAGCTCGGGCCATTTGTAGAATTCGGAGGATACAATTGCGACCACATTCGTGGCAGGAGTCTTGCCATCAGGTAATTTGCGGTCGTAGCACGGCAGAGGCCTCTCCCATAACCACCTGGTCAGCCCTGCCCGCAGAGGCATGGCCCATAAATCGAGCAGGATAAGGGGTGACTCTGGGGTGATTTGTCGCACGAGCTCGCCGTTTTCGATGGCTTTGTAAAGCGGTCGCCAGTCCGAGTCGTTTTCAAACTCTGTGTCCTTGAATGAAGGAAGATGTTGATGGTAGTAGACCGATTTAACGAATTGAACGGTCGTGCAGGCGCCAAAGGAATGGCCCGCCCAGGTGACGTGTCCGGGTCGTAGATCGAGCACGTTCTTCAACGGCGGCCCTGATTTGGTTTTCGTGCCCGCAACAGCATAGTTGGAGAAATCCTTGCCCTCATTTAGGCTCGTCAGAACCGTGAATAGCTGTTCAAGCTCCCAGAGCCGTATCCGCAATTGAGCATTGCGCGCATTGAGGACTTTGGCGGTGGGAGCATGTGGATGCTTCTGGTAAGGGATTGTGGTGGATTTGCGCCCGTCAGCGGAACGCACAATGGACATCGGGGCGCTCTGGTCTCGATGCTCAGGCGCCGCACATACAATGCCAAAACTTGCCAGCGCTGCGCAAACGGCGCTGTAGGCATTGTAATTTCCTCCCAGCCCATGCGAGAAGATCACTAGAGGGTACTTTGAAGACGCCTTTCTCGGTAATAACGGCGCGTCGGCGACGCAGGGCATCGTAGTCATGTTGAGCAGAGAAGGGATGAGTGATACGAGTGACGACACACGAGGACTCGCTCCAAGGAACGAAGCGTATGCTTGATTCCATTCGCGCTGCGGCGACGGTAGCCATGTCACGGATGATTTCGACTTGGCCTTTGGTGTCGTTGGGTAGAATAGGCGGAATTTTATGGTTGTAATCTTTTCTTCTGGTACTGGCGACGGCGAGGGTATCTCTGAGATTGGGATCTCCCATTCTGTGGTTCCAACTTTATGCGGCCCAAAGGGTTTTGGAAGCGCTGGGATCGGGCTCAGTTGAGGAATCATCGTGGTTGGCCACTGCGGTGGTCTCCTGAATCTCGCAATCAAGAACAAGCAAGTGGTCTCGTGCCTAGGTCGTTAACAGCGGTTCTCCATGAAGACCGCGCAGATATACAAGTGGAAGAGGTTCTAGGGCTATTTAGTACAAGGGCTATATCGATAGCAAAATTTAGAAAGAGTGGGTTCTCGAGTATTATGAAAGGCGGGACGGTGACGCCGAAGTGGTCAGGCAGTAAGAACTCGAGAGGGAGCTAGCCAAACGCCTCTCGACATGGGGTCTGAAATTGCTCTTATACCAGGCGGCGATGTGGTTATCACTCGTGTGCTCACTTTCTTTGTTCTGGCGAACTTTTTCTGCAGGCGGGTGCCGATAGGCAGGTACAACAGGGCCAGGCCGAATCATGGTGAATCAAGGAGATGGTGTCTGCCAGGTTGCCATTCGTGCAGAACTTGATGTCATTCGGAATGCGTGTGAAGGCCACGATGTCACTCTGCCCCAAGTCACAGAAGGAAGAACCGGGAATTGGATTGAATGGGCATGGTGGCTGTGGCTGAAGTGGCAATTCTGAGCATGGCCGAAGAACGAGGTCAAAGCAAGGATTTTTACGTTGCTGGAAGCCGACCGCCAGCCACTTCGGGATTCGGAGGAAAGGTGGAGGAGCACGAGGGAGGCTCTCCAAGCCATGCAGTGTCGCTTTGCTCATCGGAGAAATGACGGATCGTTGCGATGGTTGTTTCGTGTTTCATGTTCGCTCTGCTCTGAGCCGGACGCGATGAGAATGGCATTGTTCCTGTCGCGACTACAGAGGACTTTCGAGGACGAATATTGCTCCTACTCGGTTTTGCATCCGACCCTTCCTCAGAAGTAAACTTCTGGAAGCGGAAGGGCCTCAGCAAGTACTTACTCTGCCCAGAGAATGATGCAGCTTCTTCAAGCCACGTTGGTGTTGTATCCGTGCTCTCACGCGTCTGGTAAGACGCGGCACGAGCCGCCATGATGGGTGTTGGTCTGAGGCTGAAAGCAATCTCAACGAACATTCACTTCCGCTTCACTCCTTACTCGTACACAGTGCGGTACGGAGTATTGGGTGCTCCTGGAAACACAGTAGCCCCTGCATGGCTTGCATCCTTCATCAACACAGTAGAGTGGCAGTCACCAACAGGGTAAGCCTTCGCGTCGAATCGCTTCACTGGGAGGAGTCACGCTTCTCGAAGAGGACGGAAAACACCAAACTCTCGAAACTGGCGCGTCTCAGCCACCCGATGCAGCCGCTTATGCAGGTTTTATGCACCTCGAGCCTCGGACTCTTCCAGCCTCCTGCCCTCCAACCTATAGTCACGTTGCTTTCCTCTTTCGCGCTTTCACGATCGTGCGATATTCGTGATATAGCTCGAGGAAGCACTGCACAACGATTCCTTTCCTCCCCGTCCACTGGATTGTCCCCTCTGTCAAATGACTCACCTATATCTCTTCTGCTTCGGCCACCCATTTGTGTGAGAAGGTAAGTCCTAATTCCTCCTCCCAATTTTTGGTGTTGGCATACCCTCGTCACCAGCGACTTTACAATCACTGTCATCTTACCTCGTATTGTTGCTGGACCAGAAGACAGTTGATGAGCTAGTGTATTATTTTTGTTGATTAAGTCCTCTCCACTCTTGTTTCCAATGGGCGTTTGAGACCAGATTGTATCGTTTCTCTTGAAGTCTTTATACCCAACACCAGACACATGATACCCACGCCAGCTATGCGCCAAGTCCGACATGTCTTCTACCACATTCGCCCGATTTTGGCGGACAGACCTTACGCGCGACTGCTTCCTGTCTTATGTCCCAAAGGATGACCTACGGTCACTGCGACTTGCCTGCAAGATCCTTGCGGACGACGTTGCCCCAGCGCTCTTCAAGAGCCTCGAGGTCCGCTTCAGTACCAACACCTTCTCGCGCAGGGCGCGAATGTGTGCATTGGATCAGATTGGCCACCATGTGCGGCACTTGTCCTTCGTCATGCCACACAGCGCTGATACCTTCCTCCCTCCATTACTCATTCCAGGCACCCTGGAGGAAGCTATATTTTTGTACGAACCCAGGATTGATAATTCAAGGCCTCATTCCTCCTCCAGCTCCTCATCTTCGTCAGCAGCATCGAAATATGGTTCCTGGGAAATGAATGATCTCTTGGTCAAGCAATATCCGCCCCTCTTCCACGCCGCTACGAATGTGGATGTGTTCTTCCGAGCACTCAGTGCTATGCCTGGATTACGGCATCTTCATGTCTCTTGTCCTGGACAGCTTGCAGGTCAACGGTACCGCAAGGATATTGTTGACTACGCGTTGATCTCGTTGAGGTTGGCGGTCGAAGCTGCCAACCCAGCCCAGCTAGAAACCCTCACTCTCGCCCCTATACATCCTTTGGCGATATTCTACCTGCGTCCTCAGATCAGCGTCGGCTCATTACCATCGTCGACACGCGTATGGAGGCGCATCAAGACTCTCAACGTCCGGATGGAAAGTTTCCGATATGGCCGTGACCAGCCCTCAGACCACCTGAAGATCCTCCACAGCTACCTGCAGACTTTGCAGAGTCTTGAGAACTTCAGGTTTGAATGGCTCGGCGACAAAGGCCCATGTCCGCTCTCGCTTCACACTGAGCCATGCACTTCGCGCCCGACTCCCCTCGATTGTTCACAAGCTTGTCCGGACTCCAGTACGAAATCACCTTGCAGACCTCTGAAGTTTCGGCGCCTAAAGGCCATGCACCTAAGCAATGCTACTTTCGACGCCCACCAAGCATCAGCCTTTATCATGTCTCACCGAAAGGTGCTGCATGAATTTCAGTTCAACCGATGCCACTTGAGATCAGGGTCCTGGGATGATGCTTTAGCTCCATTGACACGCATCGTCGGTAACGACAACTGGAAACAGAAGCAGGAGGAGGTCATGGATGTGCCGATAATGCTAAGCCCGGTCGACGAGAAGAGCGAACTAGAATGCGTCCACGAACACTTGTGGGATGATGTTTTCCGCAAGAGCAAGGGATTTCAGACTCTTCGAAAGATGAGTCTGAAGACAAAGGGACTGCTTCCAGAACAGGTGAGACGGCTGCTGAGAAATGCAAGGGTCGCGTGGGCTTGAGTTCATCCAGCGAGGGGGAACATCCGTACGATGTTTTCATGGTCGAGCCGAGCATGTTACGCCTTCGCCAAGTTCTGCGGGAAGAAAGCAAGATGTTGCTACTGGCCCTGGCTACTGCTACCAGGGCCACGGTTCTACCAGGTAGACAGCGAAAATAAACAAACACTCTTTTGCAATATAAGTTCGGCATTAGAGTTCTGAGCAGGAACCTATTTGCATAGATGATGGGGGCCTGGGAGGATACGGCCACCGGATTCAGACCTGGACAACAAACCCATAGCAACCGAGTCACTAATAGGCCCATAGTATGGGACATGCCGAAGACTTGGCTGACGCGTTGCAATCCTGATGTGGATGCTGGATAAATGTTCGGAAAATCCGGAGGAATTGGAGTGGTTTCTTGAGCACATCTCGACATCATCCAAGGTTTAAGTACACAGTCCCGGGAGCGTTCTGTATCCGGCATTGAAAGTGAGTTCTCGGGTTATGGCCCCTGAAATAGTAGCTTTGAGGGGCTAAAGTAAGCATTTGGGAGCTGAAAGTCTGCCTTGAGGATCGTCCCTGGAACATCCTAGGCTTGAATGGGACTGGTGCCAGGTGGCCTGCAGCAGCGTTTTAGGGCCGAAGGGCACTTCACAAGGGACCGCACCGCCGCGCGTCGAGTCTTAACTAGTGAGGCCCTGGTTCCGCCTGCCGTATCAGCCTTTTGACTTTCGCAACACCGAATCTCGTTGCACATGCCGCGGGCTCTGGGGACACTATCTCACAAAGAACAAACGACCACAACACCTCTCACTCCTTCCTCACCCGCCATTTCACATTCGATCTCCTGCGATATACATCACATCCGTTCGCTCGTTCAACAAGTCGACACTTGTTGCATTTTGGCCACGCCGCACTGCCAATATTTCCCCGCCAGCTCTCGAAGGCTTCGTTCGTTGCAATTGCGCCTCCGATCGCTCCTACATCCACTACCGAATACCATTCTCTAAATCACATTTCGCGCCCGAGCGCCAGTGGTGTTCAATTCCCCGAGGCTATGAATATGCCGCGGCGTTCTCAAAGATAGCATGCACTGTCAAGAGGCCTGCTTCTGCTAAGGCCGCAGTATAGCAATGTCTTCCCGCGACGGAACACCCCCTAAGGCGATCGGACCACAGTCGATACCTCTCAGAGACCTCTCAAGGCCTCCAGATAGTGGCTCAGACGAGACAGAGGGTCTGGAAAGCGCAAATCCCGGACATAAGAAGCGCCACAGTCGCACCAGGTCTTTGTTGGCGGGCCGTTGGACCCCCAACTATGCGCGATTGGATGACGACGATGAGTCGCCTACAAGAGGGGGCCCATCTGCTGCTTCAAGTCAATCAGTTGGGATTTCTGTGCGAGGGGAGGGGGGTGGGAGTGGGAGTGGCAGAGAGGCGCCCTTCGAAGACCTTGAAGGATTCGCGGCAGCGACGGTAGGGTTGGATCTTCAGCTACCTTCGACTCCTCCGAGTGTTGGGTTGCGACGCCCGAACATTATAACAACAGCGGCAGAAGGGGATTTTCATGAGGTGGAGAGTCCCTTCTCCCCCCCGGACACTGACACAACACCGTTAACGGCGTCACGCCGTCCGACATCTTCTTTCAAGACCTCAAGTTCCATTTCCAGAGGCCAAAGGCACGACAGACAAGGAAAGAGGTCTAGTGTCCATTGGACCGATGGCGAGTCTCCCTCATTTGTTCGCGGTCGGGCGTCACGCCTCGGAGACGACCTCCCGACCCTCGATACCGGTGCTGGCATGCATCGCAAATTGAGCACCGGGAGTGGCATTAGCCGTTTGTCGGCCCCTCGTGCAGAGTCAGGGGAACGGTCCAGATCGTTGTCGCCGTCTCCCTCGCCGATGGCACGGGCGAACTCTATGCTTCGAGAGATATCACAGCGTGTGGTCAACCTAAGCAATGACTCAGACATGGTGGAACAGAGCATCCGACGCAAGTCTTCCGTGCGACAGCACAGACGCCCAAGTACGACTTCTCCCGCTCCGCCTCTCCCAGGTATTGAAGACGAGGAAGCTCAGCCACACCATGCCAACCCTCTCGAGAAGGTTCCGTCCGCCGAGGTCACGACCGAACCCTTCACTCCCTTCACCCCCTACGCTTCTTCCACTCCGGTATATCATCCAAATCCCCTTCTCGGAAGAACGTGGGGTATCTTTGGACCCGATAATGCATTGAGAAAATGGCTGTGTGAAATCCTGGTTCATCCGTTAACCGAACCGCTGATCTTGGTCCTGATCATCGCTCAGACTGTGTTGCTTGCCGTCAATGCTGCGTCCGACGCCGTGTATCTCCAGACCCGGACAAAACGATGGGGCAGCACTGGGTTCGACTATGCCATCTTTGGTTTGTTCGTGGTGTATACTCTGGAGCTCATTGCCCGCACCATCGTGTCTGGGTTCATCTCCAATCCTGTTCAGTTTAGCACGATCAACCGTTCCGTCGGTCTCAAGAAGGCAGTTCTTCAGAAGGCTCACACCTTGTTCGCACCGCAGGACGCTCGAGGAGAGGCTATGATGACCAATGACGGACCCGCTCAGCCGTCTATCGTACGCAGTTTCACAGGTCTTCCAGAACCCGGCGGGCCAGGCCACACAAAGCAGCAGCAGAGGATACGTCTGGCGCGCCGCGCATTTCTCAGACATTCCTTCAACAGGCTTGACTTTGTAGCCGTTGTTTCCTATTGGATATCCTTTGTGATGCAGATAAGTGGTGTCGAGGATTCGAAGCACGTGTACGTCTTCAATATGCTCAGCTGCCTCCGGATTCTGCGCTTGTTGGGTCTCACGGCGGGGACATCGATCATCCTGCGGAGTCTCAAAAAGGCTGCTCCTCTGCTCGTCCACGTGGCTTTTCTCATCGGCTTCTTCTGGCTGATTTTCGGCATCGTCGGAGTACAGAGCTTCAAATCGAGCTTACGGCGCACTTGCGTCTGGGTGGGGGATGACGGATCAGGCCAGAATTTCACTCTGAACATTGCGCCCGACAATATCCAGTTCTGCGGAGGATACTTCGATGCTGCGACTGGGGACTCAATGCCATGGCTCAAGAGTGACGGCTCAAAGGGGGCTAACCACGCGAAGGGTTATCTTTGCCCTCAAAACTCGTTGTGCGTTGAGTCAGGCAATGGTCCTTACAATGGCACCGTAAGCTTTGACAATATTGCGCAGTCGCTCGAGCTAGTCTTTGTGATCATCAGTTCCAACACCTTCTCAGATCTCTTGTACTACCTTACCGACTCTGACTATCTTGCCGCTGCACTTTACTTTGCTGCAGGCATTGTTGTCTTGAGTTTGTGGCTAGTCAACTTGCTGGTCGCAGTTATCACATCCTCATTCCAGATCATCCGCGAGGAGAGCAAACAAAGCGCTTTTACTGCCGATAAGATCGACGCACCGCTTCTCGACGAAGACCCGAAGACGAAAAGAAGCCAATTGAAGAAAATATACGACAAGACACATATCATCTGGGTCCTTATCATCGTATATGACTTGGTCGTGCAGAGTCTGCGCAGTGCAACTCAGAGCGCCACTCGAGAAAGCCTCATCATGAACTCGGAATCGGTGGTCACCTTCCTTTTGCTGCTGGAGATTATCCTGCGCTTCTTGTGCGACTGGAGACACTTTCTTCACGGGAAGAGGAATATTGTCGACCTCATGTTGGCAATCGTTACGGCAGTCATGCAAATCCCCACGATACGCAATTCCGGACAGCTGTATGCGTGGCTTTCGATTTTCCAGATTGCGCGTATCTATCGAGTCGTGTTGGCCGTGAGGGTCACTAGAGAGCTGGTTATGGTCGTTTTTGGGAACATCATCGGTCTCCTAAACCTGATCCTCTTCGTGTTCCTGTTCACTTTTCTGGCCGCCATCCTGGCTTCGCAACTGTTCAGAGGAGATATTCCTCCGGCAGATGCTGCTGGAGAGCTGATCAGTGTCACCTTTTTCGACATTTGGAATTCTTTCATCGGCATGTACCAGGTCTTCTCCAGCGAGAATTGGACCACCCTAATGTACAACACTACCCAGTTCAATAATATCTGGGACACGGCCTGGCTGAGCGCGATATTCTTCATTCTCTGGTTCGTGGTGTCGAACCTGATTGTCTTGAATATGTTTATTGCTGTCATCCAGGAGAGTTTCGACGTATCCGAAGACGAGAAGCGTTTGGAGCAGGTAAAGGCATTCTTGAGGCAGAAAGAAATGACAGGCTCGGCATCTGGAAATTTATCCCTTGCCGCTGTCTTCAAGATGGGACGAGAGTCACTCAGACATCGGGACGCGCTCGAGTACGGCTCGGCAACAGTCGAACAGCTTCTCAAGGAGGCTGTTGTGAAGGACTTCTTGGACGAACAAGATCAAGGCCTCGGGCGACGAACAACATCTATGCACCTTGATCAGATACCCACCGTTAAACCCGGTTTCCTCTCGAAGTACTGGGGACGGGTCACAGGGCTCTATGGCAACAGAGAGCCGAACCCTTTCTACTCTAATGCAACAGTGTCCCGCGCAAATGAGGATTTTGATCCCAGGCTCGTTGCACAGAGGGTGGTGGCAACAACAGAAAACCGTCGTCGTGCTCAACGACAGTACCTGCAGAAGCATCCGAAGTACAATGTTTCACTGTTCATCTTCAAGCCCGACAATCCGATCAGAAAGTTGTGCCAATACCTTGTTGGCCCTGGGCGAGGAAGTGAGCGTGTGGAGGGTGTTTCGCCCTACAAACCTGCATGGTATGCATTCTCTGCTTTCACCTATATTGCTATCGTGGCCATGGTCATCTTGGCTTGCATCACCACGCCACTGTATCAGCGAGACTATTATCTCAACAACTCACTGAGCATTACGAACTGGTTCGTCTGGACCGATTTGGGTTTTGCAGCACTCTTCACGATTGAGGCTGCCATCAAGGTGATTGCCGACGGACTCTTCTTTACGCCACACGCATATTTTCGTAGCGTGTGGGGGTTCATTGACGGCGTGGTGCTCATCACGCTTTGGATCAATGTAATCACCGCCATGTTCCGCGATGACGGGGTTTCTCGTGCTGTCGGCGCCTTCAAGGCCCTGAGGGCCTTGCGCTTGCTCAACATTAGCGACACTGCACGACAGACCTTCTACTCGGTCATTATTGTTGGCGGGTACAAAGTCCTTGCTGCCGCGTTTGTTTCAATGAGCTTGCTCATCCCTTTCGCCATTCTGGGAGTCAACCTGTTCAACGGCAAAATGGAAGCTTGTAACGACGGCGATTTCGGCTACAGTGCGCTGAGTAATTGTGTTGGAGAGTACAACTCGACTCCGTTCAACTGGCCTGTCTTGGCTCCGAGACAGGTCGCGAACCCTTGGTTCGACTTTGACGACTTCGGCAGTGCCTTGTTCATCCTCTTTCAGATTGTTTCTCAAGAGGGATGGGTGAATGTGATGTGGTCTGGTATGAGCATCACAGGCAAAGGACAGCAGCCACAACCATTCGCATCAAATGGTAACGCTGTGTACTTTATCGTCTTCAACTTGTTGGGTGCGGTCTTTGTCCTGACCCTGTTCATATCTGTGTTTATGCGGAACTACACGGAGCAGACTGGTGTCGCATTTTTAACTGCTGAACAGAGGTCATGGTTGGAGTTGCGTAAGCTATTGAGGCAGATCTCACCTTCCAAGCGCTCTCTGGGTGTGCAGGGCAACAAATGGAAGAAGCGTTGCTACGACCTGTCGATTCAGAAACGCGGGATGTGGCAACGGTTCATCACGATCGTACTGGTCTTCCATTTGATCCTCCTGACAGTCGACTTCTATCCTGAGCCTGATTGGTGGTCAAAGCTGCGGCAATTCATCTTCCTCGCCGTCACACTCGTGCTGATCGCCAACATCGTGATCAGAATCGTCGGCCTGTCCTGGAATCGATTTCGAAGAAGCTCATGGGATATGTATTCGATCTTCTCAGTGTCAGGGATCTTCGTCACCTCTTTGATCTCTCTCTCGACTATCGACAATCGAGCCTTCGATCAGCTTCAAAAACTCTTCCTTGTGTCGGCAACGTTTCTCCTCATTCCGCGGAACAATCAACTGGACCAATTGTTTAAAACTGCTGCTGCGTCTCTTCCATTGATTGCCAACCTACTGGCCACCTGGTTTGTCCTGTTCCTGGTCTTTGCTATTGCTCTCACGCAAGCATTTGGCCTGACACGGTTTGGTGAAAACGAGAGCAACAACGTCAACTTCCGAACGGTCCCGAAAGCTCTGATCCTTCTATTCCGGACAAGCATTGGAGAAGGCTGGAACCAGATCATGGAAGATTTTGCTAGCATCGAGCCGCCGTTCTGTGTGAGGGAAGATAGTTTCTTCGCGAGCGATTGCGGCAGTTCTGGTTGGGCAAGGGCACTATTCATCGCCTGGAACATCATCAGCATGTACATTTTCGTGTCCCTGTTTGTGTCGATGATCTTCGAAAGCTTCTCCTATGTCTACCAACAGAGCAGCGGGATGTCCATCGTCAGTCGGGATGAGATTCGGCGCTATAAACAAGCTTGGGCGGAATTTGATCCAAATAGTACGGGGTTCATCTCCAAGGAACAGTTCCCGCGGCTGCTAGGGGTAAGTTTCACTTCTTGCAAGGCTTTGTCCATCTTACTGACAACAACCAGGAACTGTCCGGGATCTGGCAAATGCGCATATATGACGGCGACTTCACTGTAAGAGCTATCAAGGAGGACTGCTCCGTCCAGCCAGGCGATCCTGCCAGACCACCGGGACGAGTCGTGGACGGCATGGATCTTGACAAGTTGGCCGAACGCATCGATCAAATACCCGTCAGAGAGATCCAGCAGAGACGGGCGCGTCTCAACGTCTTCTACCAAGAGGTCATGTTGACGGCCGATCCGGATCGTGGTATCCCGTTCACAGCAGTCCTGTTCTTATTGACGCATTACAACGTGATCACCGACTCACGGAGTTTACGACTGGAAGAGTTCCTTCGACGGCGAGCTCGTCTGCAAAGGGTGCAGGAGACGATCCGACGAAATACCGTGGTCGGCTTCTTCGATACTTTGCACTGGTCTCGGAAGTTCCAGAAGGCTGTTGAAAGGCGCAAGAGCGGCCGCCTAGTCGCCCCTCCCTCACTTCCTGTGCCTGAAATCTTCATCGAGGACCCGGATGACGAGGTGGAAAGCAACAGCCTTACCGAACCCCGAGACTTTACCGAGTCGCGACAATCCTACACGTCGAAGAAACAGTCGGTCCAGTTGCCGCCCATTGATACGTCGTTACCTTCTGGAAGCTCTTTGAGAAGTATGTCACCCGTAGATGGGTCGCCCGCAAGCAGCCCGAGTCGGACGAGGCTAGGATCGGTGGATACTGCTTATCACGGGGCGACGAGGTCTTCGCCTACGACGCCAACATTGAGTCACAGCCGACAGAACAGCCACGCCGGCCAACTGGATGGACAAGGAATGATGGAGAGTTTTGACAACTCTGCCTGGGGCGAGAGTTTACGTAGGAGCTTCACGACGAGGGTCAGGAGCAACAGCACTCGGGGTTGAAGTGCAGGACAACAAGACTTGCTCGGAAACAAGAGCTTACGACTTATGACGAAGGGTCTCCTGTTACGTTTTACGTGTGAATATTGACGTGGACGAGCTAGCTGGCTTAATGAAGTTCAAGAGGGACTGAACATATGGAAGCATAGCGATGGCGTTTTGAGTCTCGGGTGAAATAGTCTCGATTGGGTGGAGGACTGAGAACAACTATACGCCGATGGCTAGAACTGGTGTCATTCTTGTACAAGCTGTGCCAACACTAAGAGATGACGAGAAGCTCAGGAGGAGCTCAACATGATACGAATTCGGACTTTGATACGGCACGCTTGGATTCTCCCTGTGTTACACCGAGATTGCAGAGCCTTTAGTCGTGTTTATCCAGAATCAGTTTCCGCCGAAGATTGTATGTCGTCTCTATTTGGTCTCAGTGAAGTCTACATGTCGATCACCTGCACTGACCCAAAAATGTGCTAACTCACCAGACCAAGGCCACCGATGTACACATACTGTTATTGGCTTTGAGTCGGCGAGACTATGTACACAGCACTCACGCCTCCGCCATTCTGAGGTCTTGTTGTTTTTCCTGCTTCTTGTTTATCATGGGACGGCAAGCGGATCCCGGGCGTCGCCCCGTGCTTGCCTGAGGTTCGAGCAAGTTTGTCTGAGATTCGAATCAGGACTTCTTCAAACGTGACACCAGAGCACAACAGTTTCAAACAAGCGAGGTGCGTCAGGGAGGCGTGACTTTCGATTGTTTTGTCGGCCCGCAGCAGGTGCCTGTTGTTGCAGCCGGAACATTTTCCACCTGAAACGCCTCACGACGCCTATCGCGTCTGGCAAGCGAAATCAACGAAGCGGATCAAACCAACCCATGCCTTGGCTCCCCATCGAAATCTCGGTCGCGCGTTCGGCGTGTGTTTCGGGACCCATGGGCCGCGTCAGGGAACGCCAAAGCAAGCCACTTTGGAAACACCCCTGGTAGGGATCAAGGAATGCGAGTGGAGAGCGGAGAGTGGAGAGGAATGCAGGGACCGCTTCGGTAGCTTGTCAGGGTTTGTTGAAGGCAGATGTGCCGCAACTTCCTCAGCAACCGTGCGACTGTGCAACTACAAATGCAGTAACGGGTGTCAGAAACCACGGAAGATGAAGGGGAATGAGGATGAGCATGACCAGCTTGTTCATCGTGTCAAGTGCGCCTCTCGACGCCTCCCGACGCTCCACGCTGCAAGACACTCGCGTTTGACGTGAGCTTATTTCCCTCTCGTCTGCCCGTTTCGCTGCCCCCACCTTCCTCTTCTCAGAACTTTCTCAGGAGCTCTGGTATTCGGAACAAGGCTCCATGGCGTGACAAGAGCGACTGACGTTTCGATGCCGAACAGAGCTTGTCTTCCGGGGTGCGCTAGCGAAACCATTGAGCTGCATCATCTGCGGTAGTTTGTGTGTAGTGGTGAAACCCCGTGCATCCCAAGTGGTGGCTTGATCAATACATATTCTCCTTCCCTCTGAACGCGGGTTGACGCATATTTCTTTCATTTTTCCCTCCCTTGGAAAGAAACATTGTCTCACTGACCGGCTTCTGGATCTTCATATCTTCTGCACATTTGTACAGATCTACCGCCCTTCTCTTCCTGCGATATCGCTAATTACATTCGTTCACCTTGATTCACCCGGGTAACTTGAGCTGGGCACCGGAGCAAATCCTACACACTGACCACATTCCTCTGTCCCAAAGAAGAGCTTGGTCTGGCTGGCCAACGTTGAGCGGGGAACGTCAGAAAAGTATTATCTACCTGTCGAGGTCAGAGAGAGGAGAAATCTTGACTTCTCTATTTCCCATAAAATGGCGGTTCCACAGTTGGTCTCTCTATTCGAGGCAATCCACGAACAGTCAGTTAAAACAACTTCCAGGAGCATTCGAAACCATCATCACATCTCACCCTCGAAAGTCCGTCTCCACCTCCAGACTATCTTCAGCCACAACCCTCTACACCGGTCAACCAAGAGTCCTTCGAGCGACATGACCTCCCCAACCTCGTCATCCGTGCCTTCGATCAGATCCTCCCCGAGCTCGTCTTTCTGCAGCTTCGGCAGCCGAAGTCGAAGCCGTGTTCAAGCACCGAGCAACGACCTCGCCTCTGCCATCCTCTCTCCCGTCTCACCTCTTGCAAGCAATCTGAATCCCTCCTCTATCCGTCGACAGCCATCGGCCATCGATCTGGCACTACAAGAGGAAATAATGTATGCTGATGAAGTCGAGACCATTGGCTTGGGGCTTTTTGAGCCGAGGCCTAGAGCAAATACTGCTTCTTCTACTGCGTCCTCTCAACAGTGCTCCATCATGGAGTTCATGAGCGAGACTGCTGTTACGCCTGTCGTGTTGGATTCGATCTTCGATGTCATGGAGCGGGCCTGAGCCTTATGATCATTTGGGTACAGGTCACGACGGTCTCGGTAGCAGGGACCGCGTCTGATCGCCTTGATCGTGATGTTTATGGGTCTCTGTCACCCACGATGGAGTGTGGATGCGTTGACATGGGTTTCCGGCCCGGAAAATGAATTTACGATGTGCAATGTAAGAGTACGGAAGGAGTCAGCTTTGGCCTTTCGATTCTTTCTCGCGGCATTGAGGACGACATCGTTTCTGGTGCTGTTGATTGCAGGGCTCGAGGTGAGCACCTCATCATTTGCTAGGGATTGATGCACCTTGACGTTTTATGATACCACAAATACTTGCTAATACAGAGGCACGGAGAACGATCTTCAAGTTTGGGTTTATTACAGGACCTTTTTTGTTTCTGTTCAGGGAAGACCAGGGTCGTCGTTCCTCAGTCCTGTACCATGTCAATAGGAATGGAATGGAATGGAATGACAGTTTTTGATAGACCAGTCAGAGACTTTGTCGGAGAGAGTGAAATTCGAAGGCGAGGTTTTTGGTTTATCGTACACTTGGTCCTTTCTCACAGTATTCTCCGCCGAAGCAGGTCTGAAACAGGTCTGCTATCCGATGCTGTGCCCGTGCCATGCCATGCCACGTCATGCCTCGCCTGATCCATGGCCGTGCACGTCCCATCTCGCACGGCAATTTAATTGAGTTCAATTCTGTTCAGTTTTTCAGTTCCCCACAAGCAAATCAGCCTCATCGACTCCGTACAAATATTAGGGTGAGATGGGCCGAATATCGGATCCTCACCGACGGAAGGACAGTCGTCTTCAAGACCGTCATGACAGTCGGAGGGGAAAGGGCGAGGGGCATGAGTTTGAGTGGGTGTGGGTGTGGGTGTGGGAGCGGGAGATATCACATTCGCCGGTTCGTTGATCAGTGGGTTCGTCGCTTGAGCAGATGTTGATGAGACTAGATAATATGCATACACGTCTAGACTACATTCATCGACGTGCGTGTATATGTGAAATTAATGAGCAGTATGTGCACAGTTCTGTCCGAATACAGGACACTTCACATGAGTGACTTACGCCAGTACTCTGCCCGATGCGATGTCCATCCGAACCAAGCGAGCTAATGTATGTAGGTAGGGAATGTGTATGGTCTGGTGTGCTGTGATACGAACACCTGTCGCTATCACCGTCGCCGTCACCATCATCGCCCAACAAGATAGATATATCGAACTACTCGGTAGGTAGATCTGACCTGGTCTGACGAGCCAGCAAGCAAGAAAGACGCCACGCAGGCCAGGGATCCTGCTATTCCGCGTTTCGACTTCCGAGTCAAACGCATGTTTTCCCTTCTGGTGCGTACACTCTCTTTCGCCCCGTCATTACATTTCCAAAATTAATTTCACATCATGTACGACCGTCACGCCGCGTCCGCCTGGGGTTATTCAACGGTGGAGGATCACATATTACGCCGACCTAGAACCCCTCCTGTAAACTGTTCAGGAGAGCCTCGTCGATGGCTGCCTTCCTGAAGCCGGGAGCCCGTCCGAGACAGGCACTCCCTTCGATCATGCGTTCGAGAAACATCTCCACGTCAAAGGTGACGGGGTTGTGCCTCCTCGTGCCCAGCAGGTCCGAGAACGTGGGCTGGGCTTCATCCCCCGAGACGCCGGGTATCGAAAAACTCGCCCAAACATCGTCGCCCGTGGATTTAGGCGTCGGGGCGCGCGACGTCGACGGGGGAAATAACGTGGCCATGGCCCTGGTCGTGGTGGGCTGATAGGGCGCGTAAAGATCCGAGGGGTCATGGGCGATGAATGGGTCGGTGAAGCGCTCGGTGGGAAGGAGGGGAGAGGGCGTTCGCAGGGCGGTCTCAAGCGGCGAGCGGTCAGATATGGATGTGCCGTCGCTGGTCGTCGTCGTCGTCGTCGTCGACTTGACGAGCGAGAGGACCGTGGGGTCGACTTCGATGAAGCTGCTCTGCCCGTCGAGGTAGATGCCCTTTGTCTTGAGGTACTCCTCGACGTCGTGGCTGTCGAACCAGATGCCACCAAAGCCGATGTTGTCCAGCGTCTCCTGCAGAGATGCCTCGAACCGAGGGGTCTCGGCCTCAATGTACGGCTGCGGGCCGAACGCCTTGGCCGGGCTGACCATGTTGGGCGGGTAGATGGGGTTGCCATCGTCGTCGCGCCGGGGGAAGTGGGTGCCCGCGCCGCCGATGTGGAAGAAGGGCACGTTCCAGTTCTCCAACGACTCGCCGGCCCGTCGCTTCAGCATCTCCTGGAATCGCTGGAGCATGCGCTTGCGATTGGAGAAGCAGAAGGTGAAGCGGAAGGCGCGTTTGATGTACGTCGGGTCGATGTGTGGGTTCGTCAGGTTCCGGAACGCGCGCTCCAGGCACATCCGGTGCAGTCGGCGCGCGAACGTCGTCTCCTGGAACGAGTAAGTGTAGGAGCCTTCCGGCTGGTGGGCCGGCTTGAGGGGTCTCTCGACGACGAGTTTCTCGTTCGGATCGTCGTAGAGAATGACTTCGGGGACGGTGGCGTTGAAGGAGAGAACGTCATTCAGGCCGTGGATGTTGGAGTTGTCGGTTGTCCAAGCTGTCTGCGATAGCGCGACGAAGGTGTCGTCGGTCTGGACCCGGGCGGGTAATTCTTCCACGTCGGCTTCTGCGTCGGTGGAGCTGTGGTCGTTGAAGCTGACAGCGCGACGTACATTAGTCTTCTTCGCCGATGGTTTTGTAGACGAGGACTTTGCGTCTTTATGGGCGCTGCCTCGCCTGTTGTTACTTTTCTCACCTGGTTCGGGAGATGATGCCTTGCCCTCACCCTGGGTGATGGCCGCGATGGCGGCCTCTTCTTCGTCATCCGACTCGGGTGATGCAATCTTAGAGAGGGCGACGAACTCTTCCGTGGCCGATTGGAGCTGACGACCCAACGAGTAATGAGAAGCCAGGATGCCGGCGTCGACCATGTTATCGTGCAGGGTCAGGAAGGTCTTGTTCATCTGTTCAATCGTGTTCTGGAGGGCTGTCACTCTTTGCTTCAGCCCCGAGATGGTGGTCTCCTTGCGATGGCGGTATGCCCTTTGTGCCAACCGAATCTGGGTACGACGGCGGTCTGCTGCCGTTTCATCATGGGTATCGAGCCTTGGTCGCCCTCTCTGCTTCTTCTCCACTGCCGGCTCGTCGCCGTCGTTGATCGAGGCTCGCTTGGTGGACTTTGCTTTCTTCGGGGTCGAAGACGGGTCTTGTTCCGGAGACGAAGAATGATTGCTCTCGCTCGCCGCAGACCCGGCCAGCACGATACCGCCGTAAAGTTGGCCCATCAAGGTGGTTGCCTTGCGCTTCCGTGGGTTCTGCTCCTCCATTTCTTCGTAAGGCTGCATGAGTCCCTGGGGATAGCGGGAGGCAGACAAGATGTCTAGGTCCCCGCCCGTGGGCCGCGCAACGGCCTGGGAAGACATGAGTAGGTGCGTGGGGTTATCTAAGATCGACTGGAGCGACGAATACGTTCGGTCGCCATGTCGTGGCTTGGTGAAGGCGTGCATTGGCATTGCGACGGACATGGTCGGAATCGAGACCACACGTCTGAATAATGATTACTGAACCTGACTGGAAAAGGCTGGAGAAGGCTGAGGTCGGTCCAATATACGGGACTGTCTGTTGCTGTGCCCGACAATGGTCATCACTAGCAAGACCACCGAGGGTTCCTTTAGTCGATTTGTTGGTTTCTCCCGAATGAGTAATTGGGAGGACGTCCTGGAGCAGGATTTCAGCGTGGAGTGGCCAGACAGTCACCAAGCTGGAGCCCCCCCGCTTCTGTTCTCTCGACGCCGCTAACTCTTCGCGCACCAGCGGATAGTGTGAGGCAGGTCAATCGTCCAGTTCTGCAGAGTGGAAGCGTGGAGTCTCTCGAGAGGCAGGTTCTAAACGGCGGGAAGGTGGTTGTAATACTAGGCGGCCACCCTTTGATTGCTGCTTTACCAGAGTCACCCGCCAGGCCCACGGCATTAGTCAGGAACCCAATGCGCTGATACGGCCCAAATACGGCGCGGTACGGTGAGATTTCTTTTATAAACCAGGCAGAAGATCCCACGCAAGTGAGGGAAAATTCATTGTCAGCTGTTCGACGCGAGCCCGATGATGATGGACCGTCTCGACATCCCGAGCCAGGGCCGGAAGAACTGGGAGGAGACCCGGATGCCCCAGGCCATTAACTATTGCTCGATCGGGGTGCTGGTGTCATCGACCTGCAGGCCCATTCGTTCCGGTGTAGCTGGAAAGGGGATAGAACATTGGGCGAGGACCGAGCTGAATAGTAATCATCATTCCGACTGAGCGTGCCTGCTCACCGAGGTCAAATTGGTTGAGCTTCCACCACACAGAGGCCAGCTTGCCCGTCTCTCTTGGCGGTTAGGTAAGAGTACGTCCGTAACACACTCACCGAACCCTCCATTCCAGGCCTGACAGCCCCGCGTAGGTCAAACTCCTGGGCCTGGAACCTGCAGGAGCTTGGCTTACAATCTTGCTGGTTTAGGAGCCCTTAGGTCAGCAAGGGCGTGGAAGCACCAGAAGAGGTTATCCAACACTCGCTGTTTTTGTTCCCGGTGACGCCCATGGCTTTTAAGATCAGCCCTGATGAAACAGGTCTATTTCTCTCCCGTCTGACTGGTCGTAGAGACATAACACGTACTCCGTGTATTCGGGAAGTTGCCGTCACCACCGAGGGGCACCCCACTGCTGACATGTTGCCTCTCGCTATTTCGCCTCTTCGCCTTCTTCTCCGCGAAGGATGTTGTGGATCTATAGTCCGACGAGTACACAGTACATCGTAAACCCCTCTTTAGCACGGGAACACGCGTGGCACCAAACGTTGTGTCGCTGAGGCACTTCTTACGGCTTTATTCTGTCCAGTTGACCGTGCATTGGCCTCTTAGATAAACTCATTCCAGTGATCACGGCGCGCGATGCTCTTGTCGCACTTTCGAGTTTCGAATGCCTTTCGGCTTCAGGTTCATTTCACACAGCGAGATGCCGACTGCAAATGCAGGCTTGTTCAGATCAATTCATTCATGATGGCTTGCTCCCGTCCATGCCCACCCATGCTAAGCTTCATGTCTATTGTTACAAGGCACCCGTCCGTCTGCACTAAGCTATCTACTAATAACACCATCGCTCACATGATATCATTCAACTGGCAGGGGCAGTTCATGCACAGTTGGTTGTTCCGGTTGCCAGCGTCACTGCGCCAAACTTAACAATTCCCTAGTAGAAAGCTGCCATCTATTCGCCGGTCGTGAATAGTCGATTGTAGTCCAATCAATCCGATATGTTCACTCGCATTCGATGCACGAGTATCAGCTTGAAGGGCGGTCTTTTGCTGGAGTAAGCTGCTCGCAATGGTCGTTCAGCCTGACCGGACCACCACCGGTCGAGTTTACTGTCTTTTCCTGCGCCTTCTTCGAGCCTTGACTCCAGGTATCCAGAAAGTTCCTCGACAATTCTTCTCGCCGCAGTGACACTTCACCAAGTCGTCCGAATCTTCTCCATTCGCTTGGTGGGAGTCTGCTTCCTCTTGAGACGACATTTTCGAGGCGCGTTCTCCACGGTAGTCAATTCGAATCTCCGTCCCAGCGGGGATATCTCTGATGGCAAAGAAAGCCAGGTAATAAAGCTTTCGATCCTCCTTATGGGTTTGGACTGTAAAGCACCTGGCATTCGGATTGCAGCTGTGGTTGACAAATCTCATAGCTGACCCACAGTACTTGCCGTCCACATAATATATGGCGTTATTGGTTGTTCCTGTAAACCAGTCCAATGAGTAAATATAGCTGGGGTCGTCGTCGTTCTCTGCATCTTCGCGGCGCAAAAGCTCGGCAAGCGTAATAACTTCCCCAAAGTACACCTCGATGAACTGCCCTTTGACGATGTTCTGAGAAGAACGTGCTCCATAGCCGCATTTCTTGGTGTGAAAGATTTCCAAAGGGACGGTACACCCTTTACCGACAACGCGATTGAAACAATCTTGGCCACATCTGCAGAGCTCGTTACATTCTGTTATCTCGGAGTGAGGTCCTGCAGGATCGATCTCGCGTTTGATGTATTCATCGGAGAGGACGACCATGCCATCGGGACGTCGAGTGTAACTCTTACTCGTGGTAACGCATATGCATGAGCCAAGACTGCAATCAGTGCATTCACAGCCTCTGTTCGTTGATGGAGGTGCTGGCCTGACTTTCTCGCCAATGATGTACTGGTTGAGAAACTGAAATTTGCCGTGAAGGATCTTGTCGTTGACATCATTAGAGAAGGTCAACGGCGGGCTGCCCTGTTCATCGAAGCGACTCAACAGAATGGCTCTGCCAGTGAGTGAAGGATGGATAAGCTGTTTGTTGAGTTGTAGGCCTTCCACTGACCGGCTTATGGACTCAATTTCTAGCTTGATATCGGTTCGTTTTACTCTTCTCTTCTTCTTGGACGCAGCTCTCTTCATAAACGCATGTTCTTCTTCGTCTTCCACGCTGAACGCCTTCGAATAGCCAGTCTGTCCAAAGTACCGCTCGACCAATGCTGGATTCTCATGGACTAGCTTAGTAGAGAGCCTTAGCTGAGAGAATAGTCTATTCTTCTCGGCCTCACGTTCTGCCCCTGATTTTGGTAGCTGTTCTAGCTTATCAACTTCCACTGTAATATGCGCTTGTTGGCTCGATCGTTGAGTCGTAGCAAGGTCTCGACGCTCGGCCGTTGTTATCCGTGGAACCTCGACTGAGACATTCGTCAAGGGGATGAACTTCTGGACGATCTTCCGTCTCTCTCGCTCGATGGCCACACTGTTCGACCGTGTGCCGAACGACAGGCCGGAACCGATATATGGCGATCTGTAGGAGTTTGCCTGCCTCACCTCTTGAACTTTATCCAGCAGAGGACTGCCAGGTGTTGTAGAAGGCTTTGCATTTCTGGTCGGTAGGCCTGACGGTGATTGCAGCCGAGGACTTGGAGACGAGTCGCCTGTTAAGTCAAATTCGGTAACAGGCCTCTTGGGAAACAGTCGATCAGAAATGCCATTCGAGGAAGTCAATCTGGCTCGAGCAGCCGTGAAGCGGGATCTTTCAGGTTGAGAAATATGTGATACGGTATCTGTAGGCGTTGAAAGAACAGTCGTCTTGGCCTTTTCGAGCTTGACACGTGACACGGAGCTTGACCGAGCCCCATTTTCTGTTCGTGTGCGAGACTTGTGACGTTTGGAGGGAGGAATGGAAGAAGATGTCTGTTTGAATGGGCTAAGTCAGCGGAAAGTCAAATTAAGTGGGTTCATAATATTGTGAGAAGGGGAAAGAAGTCGCGGAATTGCTGTCACGAAGCTCACCTCGCGTTGGGAGTCCGAGTCAGATAACTCGATCACGACAGGACCGGGACCTCTTTCGTGCTAGAGTAGAAAGAATGGTTAACTTTATCCTTGTATATGTTCCGTAAGGTGAATCAACGTTCAATCAACCAAAAGGTTTGTTTACTTATACATGCGTGTAGGATTGGTTGCGTCGCCTGGCTGGCACCACCGTATTGGCCATCGAGGCCGGAAACTCTAAAAATAGCCGCGGGCCATGAAGTGCAGTTTAAAGCGGAAGGCAAAACGCTGAACGATTATCACTTACTAACTTATCATTCTCGGTCTCTTCCAGCCTACGTTTAGCAGGCATCACGGGCCCTGCCACCACCATTGTCGCCTCAGCAGCATGGACCTACACAATTTTTAGGTCTGCGATTCTTGACAGCGGATTTGAGAGGTAGTATGAGAAAGAATCTTAGCGGCGGTATACCAAGGCATTAATTTGCCTTGATTAGTAGGTTAAAGGTTATAAAAGAACAGAAAGTTGAGCTGAAACAGAGAGAGAGGTTAAAGTCATTAAGCTACTAGCGCCGCCAAGTCTAACTTCGCTACCTCAATAAGTAGACTAAATTGTCTTACGTAATAGATACTGTCAGGTGACTGCCTAACCGTTAAACAATATATATTTAATAGAAATGTAAAGTAGACCTCTGAACATCTAAGGGCAATCTAAGTTTAGATATATCAAAAATATTCGTTGAAATATTAGGTTTTTGCAAGTAGGAAGGCATTCAGTATCTTGGAGTATTCTTCGCTGAGGCTCTCTAGGAGACTTTCCCTCTACCAGTATTTGTCCACCATCTCTATCCTGGAAAGTCAACAGCAGCATTACTGCTAAATAAGTCGTGAACATCCACGAGTTATGGCTCTTTCTTCAGTGTGGCGACACTTGGGTCGCTGAACGAGTGCGAAAGCCACGAAGCGAAAGCCACAAGTGTGGTGCGGGGTGTGCCCAGCGACCCCACTTCAGTTCAAGTCAAGCAGTCATCTTCAGTTCCCCCGCGAGCCCGGCCCTGCTACTTCAAGTTTTGAAAGTATTTTAAGTCCCCTTGTGGCATTACAAAGGAGGCACTGGTGTTACGTTCTCCAACATGTCTATCCAGCGTTCAGTCTTTTCACCTGTCACATGGTATATCGACATGCACTTATGCCTTGTACAACATTTCTTAGTTATTGTCATGAACAGGCTGTTCAGACAGGTACAACCTAAGAGGTCCAAGATCCGGCATGAAATTGCTCGGATTCTCAATCTTTTTGGTCGATCCCCAGGGGCTGTTGACCTCTTCCTGACAGTTATACGGAGACTAGTCGCCAGATGTCTTCGCCGTCCGTAGTCTAATTGACAGTACCTAGACTGAACTCCATCATTGGTCGGAGGGGATGAGGCAGTCTACCGTACGCGGGCTTAAATAACATATGCTTCAACCTCGAACATCTCCTCCACGAGTTCATGATAAACCGGGCCCCAGAATAATGCTGCTTCGATGCTTAGTGTTGATAGTGCCTTCCCCCTCTTTCCACAACACTTGGCATATTCAGAGATGTCGACGCCCCCTCGATGAATACAATATTAACGGCGAGATCAAACCCCTTCGTTGGACAAATTCCCACAAGCTTCTGAACCCGGGCGGGACTTGACTCCAGAAGTCAGGAATAACCTTCACCACCAGCTCTTCTCGTCCACCAGCAGCGACCCCGATAATCGATGGAAAGTTCAAAGAAGGTAAGAATGCTTTATCAGAAGGTATAGAGCCAACACGTCTCCCGTCGGTTTCGATTTCCGCTTGAGCACGACGTCTTGATTCTTCCAGACTCAGTCCTTGTCTCTCTACAGGTTTTTTTCCCTATCCATTCGCTCTTGTTGTACCCGGTACCGAGCACAACATACCCTCATTCCTTATTTCACCTCTCTCTAGCACTTCATTCCATAACACAGCCTTCGGGTTGTGCTGGACAATGTGCGAACATGCCTTTTTAGCCTTCTTCCACCACGGCTTAGGGCATCGTCATCGAACAGGACCTACGAGGTTGGAAGTCCCGTGGGGACACCCACGGGACACCCACGACAAGGTTCGTTCGTCTCTGTGGGGCTTCAGCTGTCGTGCCGCCGCGCGTGGTGCTAGCCAGCATCTCCCATGAATCGACTCTATCTGTATCTTTCGAGTCTCATCTCGCATCTGTGTTGCTCATTTCTCATCCCCACCCGACCCCGTCCACTCGCCCTCACCACCACTCTCGTCTTCACCATCGTTGTCAAATCCTAACCCCTCTCCTTCCTCCATTTCATCCTCCAACCCTCCGACGAGATACTTCTCACCCTTGCCCTCGGTGCCTTCAGCTACAACATTCCCATCTTGAACCTCACAGTTTGTCAACGAGGATTTATTCCCAAGCTTGCTCTTCTTGCCGATCACCGTGCCTGTCAACACGCATTTATCGCCAATCGTCGCGCCGTCCATGATCACACAGCCTGTGATCCGCGTCCCGGTGCCGATGGCGACGGACGCGCCAATGACACTGTTCTTGATCACGCATTGCGTGGCGATGGTGCTGTTACTGTCGATGAGCGTGTCGGAGCGGGAGATGGTGACGCGTGGGGCGATCGTGGCGGTAGGGTGGATCTTCGCGGCGTGCGAGAAGGGCGACGCCGCTGATTTGAAGCCTGCCGTGAGATGGTCTTCCAGGGAAGGAAGTTTTGCCAGCGACAGGGAGACAGAGAGGAGCAGCGGCGTGCTGTCCACACGGCGGACTAGTGGCGCGTCGGGTGCGGATGGAAGGATGTACGAGAGGATTGGGGGAATGAGGGGAATAGGCCCCGAATCTTCGATGAGGGCTCCTTGGGTAGTGTCGTCTTTTGGCGACAGGGTGCGGTCTTCTTCGTCGGCGTGGACGCGGGACGCGAGGCGGGCAGTGCGTGGTGGCGAGAGAGGCTCTACTGCTGGGTGTTCCGTGACGTGGGTGCTACTTAGCGATAGGAGGTCGAGATCTTCTTCGATCGGCCGCTCGTGCGCATGCACATTCCCGTTCTCCAGACGCGGCTGCTGTGCAAATATTTTTTTCGCGCCAAATCGTGCGCGGTATCCTGGTTTGCGCCATTCTAACTTCGCCCACGTCCCGACCAGGTCTTCACTGACAGATTCAAAGTCTTCGTTGAATTTGGCAAAGTCCTTGACCCAGTAGGGGAAGAAGTAGATGTGCGAGTCACGATACTTGGTCATGCACTTGATAGAGCCGTGCTTGCGAAGCAGAGACTGTCGGATCTTGAACGACTTGTCTTCCTCGACTTGGTCCCATAATTCGGACATGGGCATTGCCCAGACCAGTTTGCGGAGCACGCCCTGGCCCTGTAGAGACGCAGTCTTTGCCAAAGGGAGGCTGTGCTCGGAGTCGAGTTTCGTGGTGCACATGAAGTCGCATTCTTCGCCCTTGACGCTCTCCTCCCGGTCCACGGTGTTATACCATATTGATAGCCCGCCAGGACGGCCTCGCCTCTCGCCTCCCAGTGACAGTAATTCGGTTCGCGACATATCGGACTCCAGGCCTGAGCTTGCACCAATGCCGCCAGGCCCACCCACCCGGGTGAGGTAGGTCTCCAGGAACTGGTCGCCCGAGATGTCGCAGATCAGGTCGCATGGCAGGAGCAAAAAATCCGACTTGATCACCTCCTGTACCTCTGGCAGTCTGAGTAGTTCGGCGGTTGGAGTCGTGTATTCTAGTGATGCAGGGGCTACGAGATCTGCAGACGGTGAAGGCAGGCCTGTGAGGTATGGATTTTGCGCGAGAGCAGCAGCGATCGTGTCTTTCGATGTCGGCGGCGTGATCAGAGTGATATCTGTCACGCCCATGCGGTAGCACCAGTCCAGCACATACCAGACCATAGGTCGATTTGCGACTTCCACCAGGGCCTTGGGAAATTCTGCGGGAACGCTGGTGAAGGTGTTGAGCCCAATGCCTGGGCCGCACAATATCAGAGCCTGAAACCCTGTCTGAGGCATCTTGACGGCTCTTCTGGCTGGATTTGAAGGCGGATAGCGGATGGTAGGCGGCGCTGTTATATGACGGTGTTGTGACTCATGTCCGAAATAGCAATTTGAGAGAGCGAGATTGCGCAAGGGCGACAGCGTCCTGACAGCCGCTCGTTCCTCGATTTTCTCGTGATCTACATACAGTTGACGATTCAAAGATGGCGGTGCAGGCTGGTATGGCGGAGCTGTTTCTAAGGTGCCTTGTCGTCCTCTGACAATGGCGGAAAGGCGTAAAAATTGGATTCGTGGATTTAGCGAATTGCGGGTCAGGCTGGTGCCAGTACTACCGGTCGCCTGGCTCCGTTGATGCTCGTTAATGGGTGACCCGATGCCATCAATGTCGCCCAGTCGACTGATAGAATCTTCGAACTCTGAAGAGATCCGAGCCTGCATGTAGATGGAGGCTTCTGTTGCCGGCAGGGCGTGGAAAGGGCGTCTGACGAAGTGAACCGCTACGGCTTGGCAGGAATGTGTTTAGTCCGTCCTGTGTGCGCTTGCGGCAACGCAATGAGAAGAACAACACTGCCGCCGTATTTGGAACGACCATGAGCTCGTAGTGAAGCTTCGATTCATTGTGCATTGAGGCAGGCTCAAAGCCTGCGCTTGACTCTGGTGCTATTCACCGTCTGGCTGGGCCTAATGCCCGTCCCTCAGTTCTCTGCCTGAGCCTGTTGACCCTCCTGGTCCGCACCCCCGCCGTTCTGGCCCTCTCCGCCGGTCTTGTCCTCGCGCCACGCCTGTGCCAACAACTCGTTCAACGAGTCCTGGAAGCAGTGGACGTTGTAGTCGATCAGGCCCTTCTTGTCCTTGGCCTCCGGGTTCTTGATGATGGTCACCAAGCAGAGATATCGATTCATCTCTTTGAGATAAATCATGGAGCCGTCATGAATGATCATGGACGACTCCGTCTCCTCCATCTGCTCTCCCAACACCACGCCATGCTTGCGTTCATGGCCGTACAGGTCGGTGATATCGACAGTGACGTCGATGTAGTCGGCGCACATTTCGTATACCTCCATGTCCACCGGGCGCGTGTCGCTGGCCACGTAGACTTTGGTCAGGATGTCGAACAAGTACGCCTTCGCAATCCCACTGTTGTTGACAAGGGTGTTCATGAGGTTCTCCAGGGTGTCCAGATGTGGTATCAACTTCTGGACTACCCTGGAGAATGCTTCGAAGATGGAGTAATCGTAGATAGAGGTCATGTGGTAGGTGACATTAGGATTGATGTAGCCTGCGTCATTCAAATCATCACCGACACGCTGCGCAATGTCCTGGTAGACTTCGGTTCTGAATTCATCGTTCAAGCTGTCAATTTTATGGATGAAGACCTCGACATTGACGTGAGGGAAAGTGGTCTGAAGGTTGAGAATGGTGGTAGTGAGCCGATTCAAGGACTCGGAGTAGTCGTCTTGTGCGTCAATGACCCAGACCAGCGCGCCGATTTCGGAGAAGATTTGGTTGGTGTCGAAAGTCGGGTCGAAGTAGTCGATTTGACCAGGAAAGTCCCAGATCTGGAAGTCCATGAACGAGTGCATCGTGTCTTTCTGAATTTGAGTAGTCGATTCGAGGAACAGAGTCTCTTGAGGAGGAGTCTTGTGGAAGACGACGTTGGTGATGGATGATTTCCCGCTTCTACAATTTTGGTCAGCGGTCGATGACAGAAAACAGTGAGATCAGTCCTTACCTGCGTTGTCCCATGAGTAACAAGCGTGGCTTGCTCTGACGAAGTCGGCGATCCATCTCAGATACTGTTGACAAGGCCGGAGACTGTGGTCGAGGAGCAGCTGATGATTCTGGTTGTGAAGAAGAGGAAGAAGACCCGCCAGGCAGATCAAGAGGGGGCTTGTCTGTAGACCGCGACTCCAGAGACTGCTCTTCGTCGCTATCAGTTTTGAGGAAGTCTCTGGGAAGAGTAAAGTCAGCTTCTGGAAGATCAGGAATAAATTCATTGAGGCGACTGTTAATTCGGGCCAACTTGAGACGCTCTTCAAGGCTGTCGACACTCTGTGTGCTCTTGGCATCATTCTCTCCTTGGCGTGACATCGTGGTGGATGGCGACTAAGCGATGGCGACTAATCGAGAGGATACTGAAGTCGCTAGAGCGACAAGAAGGAACGACATCGTCCTCATCCTCTAATGTCCCTGGCATCTGGCGTTCTGCCGCACCCATTGTTGTGCGCCTCATCCGAATTTCGTCGGATTGGCATGAACAGGAGCCGTCTGAATTCAACAATAGCTTTCACGCCCATCAAAAGGTACACTCACATGGTCTCATCAAGTTTTCGCACCATTCACATCTACCCCATTGTCCTGTTGTCAACCGGTCTGCATTATGCTTCAATATCTGGGTGGCTCAGAAGAAGCATCTGTATGACGACGAGCGAGCGCCCAACACAGATTCGGATTTCCAGCAAAGCCGTCAATGACCGAGACGCCCCAGGCCAGAGGAATACACAGACGTCGGATCCAGATGGATCGGTCTTACAAGTAGGAAATGAGAAATTTCCTGACGACAATGGCCTGCCGGTAATGGCTTTCCTGTCCTCGGTTCTGCTGTCAGCAAATATGGACAGACGTCAAGACACTGATCTGTAAATTGCAGTAGTACCTAGAGGATGGAAAGGCTGTCTCTGTGGCTGTCATCCTTTGCGCGGGCAATGGAATTATATTTCGCCGCAGAGCTTAAACTGCGGCCACGTGGGCCGCATACATAGGCACAAGTGCAGAATACGGTGGGCGAAATCGAGCGCGATGATGGCTTTTCGATCGCGGATATCTCTCTGCACCCCATGTATGGAATGCAATCATTGATCAAAGTTCAGCTTGCGTGACAACATGGAATTCCATCGGCTAGTTCCAGCAGAAACATCAGCTAACTCCCAAGTACAGTTCGTTAACCAGAAATACCTGCCCTGCCTTGCTACTTCTCGTTTCTTGAAGCACATCCCAACTCTCGCCCAGGGGACGCTCACCAGAGCTCTCCGTAAATGCGAATCCTCTCTATCGAACGACGGAAAAATCTCGCTTTCTTGCTCCTTCCGTTTGTCGCGTGACACATGCCTGAAGACAGCTGGCGCCATGGAAAGGGGAAGCGTCTCGCGGGGTTCAGATGCATGTCGTCAGAAGAGGTGGGAAAATGGCAAGGACGCATATGAACCAGTCTGGATGCTTACAACATGAGTCTCAGATGCGAGGAAATATCTAGGCCCGCTACATTCATCCGCTTTTCCGACGTCCGCAAGAAACCCTGTAGGAGATTTACCAGATCCTCTAATGAAGAAGTATGAGAGAAGAGTCTACATTTCCAACCCTGGTTTGGTTGATCCGGAGTCAGAAGAAGATGGTTCAGCGAGATACATTTGCAGACGGGGCTTAGCACCAGCTCTGGACTACACAAGCGATCCCATCCGTAAGGAGACTCGCAATGATATGCACTCTTCATGGCCAACAGCCGTCAAGGCAAAGATACCATAGTATTGTGCCCAGCAACGGGTCGGTAGGCGAGTTCACCGTGTGTCTTGCTATGTGTGCAGGAGCAGATAGTGTCGTTGCACGGTGCGAAGACGACAGGGAGAGTCTTGTCCATGGCATGGACATACGGGGCACCGGGGTCCAGCTGAGGGCGCATTCGGTTCGGCTACGGTCAGCCTCACGGTAGTGCACAGCTCGAAGGATCTGCTTGTCATATTGAACATCCACCTGATGTACTGGGTATACCTGGTACTCGGTCGGCTGGACTAGGCAGGCTCTCGGCGGGCCACGCAGGGGTTTGAGCACGAGGAATCGCAAGGACGACGCGGGTACAAGTCATCGAGCGCCGTGACGGGAAGATATGCAAAAAGCCAACGGTTGACCGCGTGCAGCGACCGTAGGTGCCGCCTTCCGGTTATCCCAAGATCGGCAGTACTTCACGGGTTATTTCTACATAGCAAAGAGGGCATGTGCTGTGGCTGGCTTTGTAGTACACAGTAGGTACAAGTCCCTCGTCACGCTAGGACTCATCCGAGGTGCGGACTCACGATGGATCGGGTACCATGCAGACCCGGCGGATCCTGTGGCTGCACGGATGATCGTCATCTGTCCCCTGGCAATTCGAGTCCTAAAATTTATTTATCTTGCTCGCCCGCAATGTGCACTGAATGTGGCAGACTAGGCGGTACCACGGCGTGTTGCACGGTATAGAGTTGCGCCCGTATCGCTTCTAAGATGACGGGTCGAGACGTGCTTCGACATCATCGCCAGCATGCCCGTGCGCCGCTTATCTTCTTTCGTTCCTCCTTTCTGCATTGGGACAGTCCTTGTTTCCCAGTCTCATTCAACAAATGGGCCGGTCTGACATAATGCTACGTTATTTAACGCACGCTGACATTTTAGTCTCGCCTCCACTTGACACAACGCGCCCCTTGGTGTCAAGGCTGCGTGCTCGAGTCTCCACCCCTACTCCGTATAGTCACCACTCACCATAAATGCGGCCACTCCCAATCCAAGCCGTAGTTTTCCAGAGTGAAGCACGGAACATGAAGACGTTACTGTGACTCAAACCTATATTGCCGCAGACGCTGACGTCGACCTCACATCCTCTCATACCGAGACCGTCACCATGGAAGCGTCCCTGTTCCCACAGCCTTGCCGGCTACTGGGCCTCCCAAACGAAGTCAAACTCCATATTGTCGAGTTTGTAAGTTCAGGACAGCAGCTGCAAGGGAGAGTCCGAATTGGCTAACCAGCTACTAGCTCGACAATCGGAGAGACCTCTACAATTTGTCTCAAACGTGCCGTATTCTGGAAGACATGGTTATGGCTCGACTGTACCACAATGTCAATTTCGAACTGTGCCAGAGTCGCAAGCCTACCTTCCGCGAGCCAGTAACCCAGTCAGTCCGAAAGCTCACAATCAGGAATGGGCGGACACAAAGAAGAAATTCGATGTACAGGCGCAGACGCATCTCCGACGCAGCATCCATCAGCGCCAGTGTCAACGGCCTCCTTGACAAGATCCCGGAAAATCAATTGACACACTTCGAGTAAGTTTAAGGTCTCGCCGTCAGGTGGTTTTGCAGTCGTTGACCCTTCAAGGATGTTCCACCAAACACCAATGAGTCGGCAAGTCCTCGACCTCCTCGCCCGACGACACGGAAGCACGCTTCAACACCTTTCCTTCTACGACCTCGAATCCTGGCAAGAGACTCTCGTGCCCAAGACCCTCAGCAGTCTGGAAGCTCGCAACGTCAATGAGGGAGAGGGGGTGGAAAAGATTATGTCCGCAAACAAGAAAACCCTGCAGAGACTGTCTCTGGGACAGGAGAAGCAACTGTTGGAACGATACCAGCAAAACAGACTCGGGCTCTTCAACCAGATTGCTCAGCCGACGGAGAGTTTCTTCACGTCGGCATACGCGCTGGACACATTCCCTCAGCTCCGCGAGCTCTCTTTGTCCGGCTTGGACGTGACCCTCCTCCGCCCAGCATCGATGCCACAAGCTCTGTTCTTCTGCCGCCTCGAGCGCCTGGCACTAGAATCCTGCCCCGGGAGCATCGACCTTTTGGAATCTATCGCTGGCACCTTCCACTGGACTGCCACTTCGCACGAAGCACCCCAAGCCCCACGAACCACCCCTTCTTTGAAACACTTCCTATTCCGCCACGAGAATCCCAACAACGCCCTGAAGGAAGCATTGATCCGCTTTCTCACCTCTTTCACCGGCCTGCGCACCCTCTCTCTGCTATTCGAGAACTCCGCCATCTTAGAGCGCCCTAGCACATTCATCGCTGAGCACGGTCCAACCCTTGAAACCCTCGTCTTCGAATCACGCATCCAGCCCCGCGAGCACTTATCACTGGACACTTCCCGCCCATTCGGCGTCGGCGGCTACAGCCACGAACTATGGGAAGAGACCATCAATGACATTGCTCGACTGTGTCCCAACCTCGTCGAGCTAGGCACGGGATTCCCGTGGACAGATGAAATGGTGCGCCTGAAGAAGACCGCCCTCCCGACCCTTCAGCACCTCGAGACCATTCATATACGCAATTTTCCCGAAAATCACGTCTTCAGCCAACTGGGCGATTACAGTATCAAAGAATATGCCACCAAGTTCATCGAGTGGGTATTTCCTGCTCGGACCGGCGACGCGAGACCTGCTTTGACACACCTCGCGATCGGCCCTACCATCTACGAGAGCAGGTGGAAAATAACACCACAGCCAGAGCCGCAACCCCAATCACCGGCAATAGCGTCCGCAAACACGAGCACGACGCAATCGGCTACATCAGCATTCTCCGCCCTACATTTCAATACATCCACCTGGAGGCCCACACCACCGCGCTCACAAACCCACGCCGCAACGCGGTCTCAACCCCCGGAGTTTCTTCGAACCCACCACTTCTGCCTCGACTGGGCGAAAACGCGATTCAACCGCTGGTCCCCTTTGATCACACCCGTGGGCGAGAAGTTCATCGAGGAGATCAAAGAGCAGAAACCCTTACGTGGCGTTTTCGAGCAGGTGTGGTTGAGATGAGAGGGGGAATGAATGGACGAATTTCCATTCAGCGATATCTATCTGTCTTCCGACAGGCTTGGGCCTTCATCCGCATCTATCGTTGGAGACCAGTATCCCACACTCGAGACTACGAATACCGGACGAGTGCTATAAATTTACAACTTTGGATACTGATCACCAGGCGGCGGGATGGATTGATGCTTTGATTTTGCATCCCGTGCCGAAACCTCTTGATTTTCTTCTTTTGAGCGCGCATACATTTAAAGATGTTACATATGATACCCCATAGACTGCTATTTCTGGCGAGGCTGCAGGGCGGTCCAGTCCGGTGCAAAGCTGTGTTCATCCTTGTCGAAATAGAGATACGTACTTACTATACGGAGTACATATATAGAAAATCAGCCTCCTCCTGCTTCAATGAATTTCTGGTCTATCGAGCTACTTCAAGCCACTTACCCACCCGAACCAACTACCAGTTGCAGTTACATACAGTCGTTGATCGTACATGTCCCC